>PYHW01010449.1:465942-484383 GCA_013186435.1 Turdus rufiventris
GGTCTGTGCAGGGACAGGAGCTGGGCTGGATGATCCTAGTGGATGATCCAGCTCAGAACATTCGGTGATTTTCTGATTCTGTGATTTTCTGTGCCCAGGATGGGCAGAGGATGCTGGGGCTGAGGCTGAGGTTGGACTCACATCCTGCAGGCGTCTGAGCCATCACAGCCCCTCAGAGCTGCCTTCCCTCTGCCACTGTGAACTTTAATTCCACCCCATGTGCCCTCCCTCCCCTGTCAGTGCTGATCCCAGAGCCAGGCACACTCCACAGCAGCTCTCAGTGAAGGGCATGGAGGTGCCCCATGGGAACATCTCCTTCCTACATCCCATTGGATTCATTAATAACAACATTATGTTCCCATGTTTTCCCCTTGTATTATTCTATAGATCATTTTTATTATGTAGATACAAACCCTTTGATATTGTAATTGTGAAGTACACGTTATGAAGACAAATGTGTTTGGCTTAATGAGAATGGATTGCCAATAAAAGCTGAAATAGAGGAAAGCATTTTATTATTTTTTTAGCATTAGGCCTTGTAGGAAGTGTTGTCAGACTGAGCATGCAGCAGAAAAGAGCCACGATGCAGAGAGTCTTTTTAGTCTGTTGATGGAGCATTGGCTTCCAGAGTGTTGTGGTTATTTGATTAAAAATAATCTATCTCAGGTGGCTGCACAACTGAGAAAATCAACAAAAGGATGAAGTGAAGTGTGATGTGTGCACTGCAGAGGTGGAGCTGGATCACTCCCAAGTACCTGGAAATTCCTTTGGAGAAACTCCTGTGTGTGCAAGTCTGTCTGGTGAAGGCAGAGGCTCAATTCAATGTGAGGTGCTGGATGCCACAGGCTTGGAGGGACTGGAAGTCCTGCAGTCCCAGAAGAATGATTTCCTAGAGGGAAAGTTGTAATAAGTAATTTGCCTGAAATAGAGAGGTCGGGGCATTGCCCAAGACGTGAGGAGATCTTTGCCGTGGGCGAACTATAGAGAAAGTGTGGAGTAAAGCCATAAAAGACAAAAGCCATCGGTTTTTAGGAGCATGAACCTCTCCAAGCCCCTTCATCATCCTTNAGTGCCTGAAGGAGCTGACAAGAAAGATGGAGAGAGAATCCTTGCAAGGGCCTGGGGGGACAGGACACAGGGAATGGCTCCCACTGCCAGAGGACAGCCTTAGATGGGATATTGGGAAGAGATTCTTCCCTGTGAGGATGACGAGGCCCTGGCACAGGGTGTCCAGAGAAGCTGTGGCTGCCCCATCTCTGGGAATGTCCAAGAACAGCTTGGACAGGGCTTGGAGAACCCTGGGCTAGTGAAAGTTGTCCCTGCCTGTGGCAGTGAGTGGAACTGGATGAACTTTAGTGTCCTTTCCAACCCAAACCAATCCAGGATTTTATTATTTCAGTGGCTAACAGCCCTGTACTGATCTACCCTGCAGTGTGGGGAGCAGCCCTGCTCCTGCTTTGCAGACAGAAATGGGAACTGCTGCTGCACCCAGGGAAGGAGCCAGGATGTGTGGATGTGACAGAACCTGCTGGGTGTGGATGGGGAGAAGGCAGCTGCAGCTGGAGGGATGCAGGGATCAGAGGTGAGCTGGAGCAGAGCTGGTCTGTCCCTCCAGCCCCAGGGTGCCCAGGCAGGAGCAGTTTGCTCAGGGACAGGCAGCTCCAGGCCGGGCTCTGCTCACCTGTGGCTGCTGAGCTCGCTCGGAGCTGCCAGCCCCGGGAATCGCTGGGAGCAAACAGATGGAAGGAGCCTCTCCCCATCTGACGCCAGCACAGATTTAATCAGCTCACACTTCCCTTTTCCACCTGGCACAGACACTGGGAAATGGATCTTGATTTGCGTCCTCCCAGCTCTCCCCACAGACTCTTGACATCTTTGTTTTCTTGTGACTTAACAGCAGCAATTGCAGCCCAGCACTTTGCCACCTGTCGCAGGGACGAGCCCGGTCCCTCCCTGGCTGTCACTGCTTTGCTTTCTGATTTTTTGACTCTGCTTTTTCAGGGGGGAAGCAAGGGGAGGTAGGATAGAGATATAACAGGATGAGGAAGAGAGCTGGTCCAGTTGGCTGTTCATGCTGGCTGTCTGCTTCATTTCCACGCTCCCTCTCTTTCTTCCCAGCTTAAAAAAAATATTTAGCCTCAGCTTTGTCCCACATATTGCTAAAAGTGGGGCTGTTCCACCCTTGTAGGTGTTGCTGTTGCTTGCAAACTTCTTAATATTTCATGTCTTGCATTCCTGGAACCCACCTCTTGGAGCTGGTTACTGAACGATAAAGCTGTTTTCAGTAGGGAACAGAAGGGGAAAAAAATCCCAATGCCCTCAGGCATTATATTAAAGCTTAAAAAGATGATTTCTCTCCCTTTGAGAGGGGAAAATGAATGAAAGCCCCAGCAAAGGAGTTTTGTAGCATGGGAAGGACAACTCCAAAAGAGTCCTGCTTTGAATAGATCCTGCTGAGGGTCTTCAAGGAGAGCAGCTCTGTGGTTTGGGTGGGGAAACTGAGGCACAAACCCAACTGATGGAGGAGGAGAGAATCCAAGTCTCACCTGCTGCACACAGAGGCCTTGGAACATGGTGTCTTTCTGTTAGAAAAGAGATTAATTCATATTGCCTAAAACAATTCCTGCTTTGAGGTGAGGGAGGGGAAAGTCCCTCCCTGCCTGTGCTGTTCGGAGGGATTAGTGTGTCTCAGCAGAGCTGTCAGAGTTAAACCCAAACACAACCATTGGAGCCAAGGAAACTGAGAAGTGAAAAGTATTTTATTAACATTCTGCTATTGATTTCTTAATGGCTTTTCTTCCTGGAAACAGGCAAATATTTACTGTGCTTGGAAGGTGCTTGGGGCAGGGGCTGGCCGTGGGGCAGGGGGTGTGAGGTGCCATGAAGGTGCCCAAGGCTGAGTCACAAACTGCCCCTGGAGAGGAAATGCCCAGTGAAGAAAGCACAGGAACTCTGGCAAGGCTGGATTTGGTTTCCTTCCCCCTTGAACATCTCTGTTATTTTAAGCTTTCAGTACAGCGAGGGAAGAGAAAGAAAAAAAAAAAAAAAGAAGAAAATCACTTTCCATTTGCAAATGGTTCAGTAAAGCACATCAGTGCTGCAGTGCGAGCTGAGGAATCTGGGATAATAACACCAACCTGGAAGGAAATTCATCCTCCGCCCCACTGGTGGCAAAGGGAAGCATCAAACTCTGCTCTGCTGCCTCCTGGTTGTTCCACTGAGCAGCCCAGTAAAGCTCAGTACCTTGTTTGCTCTGCTCTTGACTTCTGATTCTTCCCTCTCTCCACCTCATTTTTTCAACAGGACTCTGTTATATGAATATCCTCGGCTTAATTTGCATTGCATTAGAGTAAAACATTTTAAATTTCTTCACAGCAGAAGTAAATCTGACAGACTTTATGAAGCCATTATACCTGCAGGTATTTTATACTTTTAAAATACATTCTTGTCAAGCTATCTTAATTATATTATTATATGTACTTTTGAACTCGGATCCACTCTCGGGTGATATATTAGGCTTCTGACAGTGCAGCCCTAAAAAGCTACAATTTATATCAAAGCTTTGTGGCTGAACAAAGATGTATCTATTATGGATTCGGGGGAATTTATTAATTTACTGTTTTGGAACACTTATTCATTGACAAAGCTTGCTGGCTTTAAATTTCCAGTGGCCGATTATTGCGTGCAGTGTTTCCTTGGCTTTGGAGGTGCTGGGGTTGCAGCTGAGGATGCAGGAGAGCAGCTGGAGGTACAGAGTGCTGGAGCCTTTGCCTGGCTTTTATCTGGGGTCAGAATTAGAGCATTGCCCATTTCTGGCCACAGAATGATCCCCAATGCTCTGAGGGGCCTGCCCTGGCAAAAAAAGTCTTCAGTGGGTCCTTCAACAAAACTGTTCAGTGCTGGAAACTGATGGGAGTTCAGAGCATGCAAGGGAAGTTCTTTGCTGCAGCACAAACCTGTTTGCAGGAGGGATTTTGCTCACAGAAATAAGAGAATTCCAGAAATATCTGGATTGGAAAGGACCTTAAAGATCATCTTGTTCCAACCCCTGCCATGTGCAGGGACACCTCCCACTGTCCCAGGCTGCTCCAAGCTCTGTCCATCCTGGTCTTGGACATTCCCAGGGATCAGGGGCAGCCACAGCTGCTCTGCACCCTATGCTAGGGTCTCATCACCATCCCAGGGAACAATTCCTTCCCAAGATCCCATCCAGCCCTGCTCTTGCCCTGTCATTCCAGGTCCTTGTAAAAAGTCCCTCTCCATCTTTCTTGTCATCCCCTTTAGGCTCTGGCAGGAGCTCTGAGCTCTCCCTGGAGCTTCTCCTCTCCAGGTGAGCACCCCCAGCTCAGCCTGGCTCCAGCACTGAGGGCTCCAGCCCTCGGGGCATCTCCATGGCTTTCTCTGGACTTTTTCCAGCAGAAGAGCAGAGTAAGAGGAGATATCTGTCCTGGTCGCTGGAGTTGGCTTTGGGTGTCTCAAGGACTGGGCATCAGGGCTGCCCCTGGAGCTGCTCATTGCCATGACCACAGGCACAGCCTGTGCCCCTCCTGGGCTTTGGGGGTTAGCACCCAAAAAAAGAGATTGGCGGTAAATCTTTATCAGTTCAGGATTTCCTGGTGGAGGGGGTTGAACATTGCTCCAAACTCTTGGTGAATGGTTTTGCTGCAAAGGGAAGCCACGGGTTCATCTTGAATTCCATTTTCCAGCCCATGGATGTGGGAGAGCATCACTTGGCGCTGGCAGTGGGGTTGGAATGAGATGATCTTTAAGGACCCATCCAACCCAAATCATTCCATGGCTCCGCTGTTCTATCCAATATTGTTAGGATGTGAAAAGACCTCCAAGATCATCAAGTCCAGCATGTGACAAACACCCCCTTGTCACCCAGACYRCMATCCCAAYTGGACAYTTCCAGGGASTGTGACTGGGCAGCCCCTTCCAACACCTGACAACCCTTTCCATAAGGAAAYTCCTCCTGATRCCTGACCTAAGGTCTGCAAAGAGCTGGGCCAGTGATGTGGAAAAGTGCAGGTCCTCTTCATCCTTCCTTTACAGACTCTTCCCCAAACCCAGGCTGGCTCCAAGGCTCAGGGCTGGCAGAGCAGCTCTTGGGGCTCCCCTGTCATTTTTTCTCCTAAAACAAACGCATCAACAACTGTTCCCACACTCATTAAATTGCATCCACCTCTCCCCTGATGAGCTCCCGTGGGTGGGAGGTCTCAGCTGCAGTGGCACCAAGGGGAGGGGACATCCCTCATCCCTGTTGGGTGCTGGCAGCTCCAGGAGAGCCAGGGATGGAGGTGCAGTGAGCCAGGAGCGTTTATTCAGGAACCTCTTGCTCCAGTGGCTGCTCTCCTCTCGCCTCTCCTCGGATTAAGGAGGCGAGGAGAGCTGGAGGAGCAGCATTAGACTTTCTATTCTGAGCAATCACCAAAATCCACTCAGGAAGTTTAATTGCTTCAAGTAAAACTTGTAAATACCGGCAGGGCACAAAGCACTTGAGCTGGCAATTTTCTTCACTGCTTTCTGAGGATTCAAATGATATTTCTCATTCCCTATTGTTGTTCTAAGGGTTTTGGAGGAGCACTGATTTTTTTCTTTCTTTTTCTTTTCTTTTCTTTTTTAATTTTTTTTTTTTTTTTTTTACCTCTTCAAGCCTTGCACTTCCCTCCCAAAACATGTTCCAGTCAAGTTCATTGAAATTGTCTCGGTATTGTCAGAAAAATCAGTTTGACTGCTTCATCTTGTAAAACTTTCAAAGCTAAAAATTAACTGACATTTCCAAGTGAAATGTCATTTTGCTCCAAATAAATAAATAAATAAATCTAATGTTTTGACATTTTTAAAGCACTCTTCCTTTGTAAAAGGGAAAGAAGTTTTTTAAATGAAAGTCGCGTCAAAATTGACTTTTTCTTTTCCTCTTTTTTTTTTGCTCAGAGAAAATTTGACTTTTATGGATTTCTTCCTGGGAGAAGATATTGTGTGGTTTACCTGTGGGGCCACGAGAGTCACTTGGGGGGGGATCCTATGAGGATCCAACCGGTGTGGAAAGGCACTGGAGGAAGTCTTGGCTGAGCAGCTGGCTGCATATAAATATCCATTTCCCATCCCTGGAAGTGCACAAGGCCAGGTTGGTGTGGGGGTGTCCCATCAAATGATGGACTTGATGATCTTTGAGGTCTTTTCCAACCTTAATGATTCTGTGATCAGATGTCTCCACTTTTCCAGAGCCCAGTGGAAGAAACAAGACATTCAGGGGTTCTGTGTCCCAGGCCAGGTTGGATGGGGCTTGGAGCAGCCTGGGATAGTGGAAGGTGTCCCTGCCCATGGGAGGGGGTGGAACAGGATGGGCTTTAAGGTCCTTTCCATCCCAAACCATTCTGGGATTCCATAATTTTATATAAATATTTATTTTGTGCTGCTTCTTCAGAAGTCAAGGCAATTTTCCAAAGCAGCTGAGCAACCAAAGCATTTCCTGCAGTGGCCTGGGACATAAAACCCCAGGAATGTCTCTTCCACTGGGCTCTGGAAAAGTGGAGATGTCTGATCCCAGAACCATTAAGGTTGGAAAAGACCTCAAAGATCATCAGGTCCATCCTTTGATGGGATACCCCCATGCCCACTAAGCCACATCTGCTTGGTTTTGAGCACATCCAGGGATGAGGACGTCAGCACTGGCTTGGTCAACCCCTTCCAATGTCTGACCACTCTTTCAGGGCAGAAATTTTCCCTAAAATCCAATCTGAATCTTCCCTGGTGCAACTTGAGGCTGCTTCCCTTATCTTGTCACTGTTACCTGGAGGAAGAGCCTGACTCCCACCTGGCCACAATTTTTACAACTTTTGTAAATTATGTATAGAAGGGGAAAGGACAGAAATAATCCAGGGAAATCTGTGTTGGGGGAAATTTATGTCAGAGAGTTCCTGTAATGGCAGGGCAGGAAAACCTTCTGAAGCTCCCCCAACTTGCTGCTGTTTGGGTCAGCCTTGGAAACAGCAGCTTTTCCCCTCATGTTGTTTTATTTCACTGTGTGGCTATTAACATGAAGATCTAGAACAGCATCTGAGCAAACAGTTGGTCTCAACTCCACCTTCCCTGATTTTCACCCCCGGAGCAGCACTGGGATGTGGCTGAGTGTGGGTTTAGTGTTCACTCACCCAGTCCTACTGAATGTATGACTTAGAGCCGTACAGGGTTGGTATTTTTATTATTTTTATATTGATGGATGTGCTCCTTCAGTGAAGTGGGTGCCTCGCTGAGGGCAGCAGATCCCTGTATTAATTCAGACACATTCCACGGCTCAGGGGGCTCTGAGAGCATTGCAGCAAAGCTCAGGTTTCAGGAGGGTGAGCAGAGCTCTCCAACAACATCCAAGGTGGGATCTGTGGCTGGAGGGCTGAGCCAGGGGAGCTGCTCCCTGTTCCAGGGCAGTGGGAACAGCTCGGGGCAGGCTGGGAGATGCCTTGTGGAAAAATGGAAAACAAACACTTCTGTAGCTGCTCCCATGCCAGGGAGTGCAGCTGATGTTGGTAAATCACTGCAGAGTGTTGTGAAGGATGTGTAGAAGGAGAAAAGGCAGAAATAATCCAGGGAATCCATGCAGGGAAATCTTCTGTGTTGGGGGCAATTTATGGCAGGCCAGGAAAACCTTCTGCTGTAAAGGGGTAAAAAAAATCCCCCCTTTGTTTTTGTTTCCATCTTAGGGTTCTTTTTAAATATTTTATTTCCTTGCAAACCTTCCTTACAAAATACTCCTGGGCCTCCCCAGCCAGAACTAGGGTCAGCCCCACTTTTCATACACTACCATGGTTTCACCCCCCATTTTCCTTGCTGCTGAGGTTTTAGAGAGATTTCAAAGCCAAATCCATTTTCCCTCTGGTGTTTTGGGATTTTTCTTTGTTTGTTTTGGGTAGCTTGGGGTGTTTGGGGTTTTATTTGTAAAGGTTTTTTTTTTATTTGGCAAGGCCATGCAGTTTCCATGCCTGTAACTCCTTCCCTTGTGCCTTTCTGGGGTGGTCTGGAAGCAGCTGAGCACAGAGGGTGGGAGAACAGCACCAACAGCCTTGGACATGCCAAAAACTGCTGCAGAGCAGAGGGGAATCATGAGTGACCATGGTGGGGTAGGGTCATAATCCCGTATTTAAATTCCAGTGGGGATATTTAGCTTGAGCATCTGGAAAATCCTTTTCTCTGTGAGGAGAGAGAACCCTCCAGGGGTTTGAGGCAGCTCAGACACACATGAGATGTTTTTATTGGGAGCACAGCTCCTCCTGGTACTGGAGAATACAGAATGAGAAGAATGGCTTGAGAAGACCTGGAGGGATCAGATAACTCATCCATTTTCCTCCAAGACCTGGGTTAGGCAGTGCTGGCTTTATCAAGGATTAGGGACCATCTCACTGGAAGGAGGCTGAAAGGAAATCACTTCCACTGTCCCAGGTTGCTTGCAAGCCCTGTCCAACCTGGTCTTGGACACTTCCAGGGCTGGGGCAGCCACAGCTGCCCTGGGCACCCTGTGCCAGTGCCTAATACACACCTGGTACCTGCATTTCCCTTGGCTGCATCTCCCTTTCCAGGGCTGGCTGCACCACCAACCCTTTAGCAGTTACTTCAAAAGAAAGGAAAGGTTTTAAGCATTTTTTGACTATTCTTTGGCATGGGTTCAGACCATCTGAGATGAGCCCAAGTGGGTGCTGAAGCCCAGACACAGCCCCAGGCCCAGGGAGCAGAGCTGCTATTCTGAGAGGCGAAGGAAGGCGAGGATCTATTGGGGATCTGTCAGGGAGATGAGAGGTAGTCAATGACATAAGAGATGTCAGGCTTTATTTCCAGTAAGAGCCGGTGAAGCTGGGAAAATTGCTCATTAATGCTTTATTGATATTCATGTTGCTATTGAAGAAGTCTGGGGTGGGGGGGCCGTGCCCCTGTTAATGGGGCCAGGCTGAAAATAGGTTCTTTTATGCCTGGGCAAAGGGGATGCACTGACCACGGGAGGTTTGCCTGTGTCAGTCTCTCTAAATAGAGCCTGGATCAGTGCTGTGCCTGAGCCAAAAGCTTTGGAGGAAAAAACTAATAACTCAGGTCAAACCATGCCAGGAGCGCTGGAGTTCTTGCTCGCTTTTTTTTTTTCACAAAGGAAAATTTAAAGTAGATTGTTGTAAAACTATGCAAAATGTTCGTCTGTGGGGTTTGGGACTATTTAACCCTCATGTTTGCTTTAGCGTTCTGTTTTTAGAGCAATTTGAATTTAAAATGCTCTATCAAAAGGAATTTATTTCCAAAATGTCAAATTACTTTATTTCAGAAGTGCTGACGGTAAAACGTTCGGCTTTTAAAAAACAAAGCAAACTCCATTAGCAGTTTGGCATTGGTGACATTCACAAATATTTTCTGTTTCCCTGAAACTCTTTATTCTATACATTTCCTACATCCTGCCCGGTTTTGTGGCCAGGAACCAGGCTGAGCACTGCAGCTCCACAGGGAATGTCCCCAACATGTCCCCAAGCAGTTCCCAACAAGGCTGCAGGTTTTGGGGCTCACTGGAAAGGAGATTTCACAGAATCACAGAATCCTGGAATGGTTTGGATCGGAAAAGACCTTAAAATTCTTAACCCCTGCCATGGGCAGGGACACCTCCCATTGTCCCAGGGTGCTCCAAGCCCCATCCAGCCTGGCCTTGGACACTGCCAGGGATGAGGCAGCCACAGCTGCTCTGGGCATCCTGCTTGTGGCTTTTTGTGTGCCTGGTGCTCATCCCCTGCACACTCATCCTCTCAGCCTGCTCAGGCTCCCTCTGGAGTGGCCAAATCACTTCCCCAGCCCTTCCCAAATCTCTCTGGCTTTGCTGGAACCTTCATGTCTCACCTGAGCAGGGAGCAGAGCAGGAGCCTCCCTGGGGGAAAGGCAGTGCAGGAACAAACCTGCCATAGCTCAGTAATTGGGGTAGGTAAATCTGGAGGTGAAACATCTCCTGTTGTCATGTTCAGCAAAGCTCTGCCTCTCCTGCCTCGTGCAGCCTCATTTCCTGGGCTAAGGATCAGCACGGAGCAGCTGATTGCTGGAGCCCTTTTGGCACATCTCAAAGGTGTGCCATGCATAATTCCCATTTTTTTGAGTTTTGTCTCTTTTTTTTTTTTTGTTCTTTTCGCTGTTCCCATGCCTGTTCACACGTTTGATCACAGCAGGATTTGTGGAAGGGCAGGATGTTACATCCCAGACCCCAGTCTCCCTGCTGAACCACGAACTGCTCCTCTGGATGTTATTTTAAGCTCAGTACATTCCCTGCACTCCTGGATCCAGTCTGATCCTTGTGTCTGCTGGGACATTGTTTTAATGGAGCACTGGGCATTCCACAGGTGCTAAGAAACTTATCCTTGTGTTCCTGGCATATAAAAGCAGAATCACTCTTCTCGTTTTATAAGTAGAGAATATTTTCCTGCCAGTCTGCTTTCCCGAGGCAGAACAACTTCCCATTAAATCTGTGCTTCCTGGGGAAGGGTTGGGTGTTCCCTCTTGGGGACACACCTGCTGGGGTGCAAAAAAAAGCTGCTTGCAAATCCCTTCCCCCGTGTAAGAGAAGGGAGTGATGAATGTTTATGGGTGCTGAGATGATGGAAGATGCTCCCGTCAGGGTTACGGCACTGCTGCTCCCAGACCTAAGGCCATGGAAGCAATAACACTCAGGATATCGCTCTCCGTGGTTTTATGGTCCTTTTCATCACCAGAAAGGTGCTTGGTTCAGTTGGAAGTTGATTAAACTTGCAGGGAAGGATGGTGATTTATGCCTGACCAGTCCTCCCAACCACTTTGTAGCCACAGTGTGAATTAAGGCTGATTAAAATCGAGGGAAGGTTCCCTTCTGCCTCACGCTGGGTTTTTGGATTGGGATGTCGGGAGCATCCAGCCCTGCCTGTGCTCCACCAGGTCCTTGGCTGCCAGGCACTGATGGGAGAGGAGGGCACGGGCCAAAACACAAGAGCAGGGCACTTATTATTCCAAATGAAAAGCTGCTCTTCTCATTAAAGCTGAAAATTATGGTCTGCAGATAAGTCTGGTGGTGGTTCATAGAATCAATAAACCCCCAGTTTGTTTTGAAAGCCAAGTTGCCGAAATGCCAAAATACATATTTTGCAAATTGCTTAATTTCCATTTGAAAAGATCAAACCTTATTTCTTCTGAAAGCTGAGAGGTGGGGTGAGGGAGGCGACACACACACAGCAATTTCAATCTTCTTTTTCCTGAAAGATCATCATTTGATGGAAACTGAGAGCAATGGAGAAACTGCTTCCTTTTGTTTTATTCTGCTTTTTAAACAACTACCCTGCAGGGAAGCTGATGGTCTGAGTTATTAGGGAGTCTGGGCTAAATCCAAAGCAGCCAGAGCTTATTTTTGGAAGCAACATTTCTGGCTGTCAGGGCGTCTTCCCTTGGCAGCCTGTGCCTTTTGGAGGTGTGATGGTCAAGGAGGTGGATGCTCCCTGCTTCCTAAAACCCTTGTTCACACTGGCTGTAGGACATAAAAGCTCCTGTCGGGGATGCAGGCTCACAGGAACGCTGTGGGATCAGGGCTGCAGGGTGGATGAGCACTGGAACGCTGAGCCTGGAGATTCCCAAGGAGTTTTGTGCCGAGCTGAGCGCACGGGCTCTCGGCATGTGGAGCTTGTCTCAGCCCAGCTGTGGGATCCTGGAGCTGAGCATCCTTCAGCCCCTCACACGTGTCAGGAACATTCACATCAATTGGCTGCTGGCTGCTCAGGAAGGGAGAAGCAAGGCAGGGGGCAGAGGAACAGCTGGCAGGATAATTTACCTCCGAGGTGCCCGTGGCACACACGGCCCTGCCCTGTGCCTCCACACCCAGGGACTTCTCTTTCTTTCCCATAACCACTCGAAAAATAAAGATGTATGATGCCTACTTGAGCAGAATAGATTGTTTTCGATTGTTATTCATCTATTATTTTAGAAAGTAAAATGAATAAAACTTATGCAGGTCACAGACATTAAAGAGCATTTTTATATCAGTTTGGGAGCGCTTGTCAGCTTTGATTTATTAAGTAACGTTCCCCAACTGGCTACTGGTGTGTGTTGTCAGTCTCTTGATAATGGATAGACCTCACAGCTGAATGCTCTGTGATTAGACTTCTCAACTATATATTTTTAAATAAAGGCATTTCTTTTTCGGGTTTGCTCATTTCCCTCTCTCAGGCAATTTCATTCATCTTCCCTCACCCTCTCTCTCTCTGCTGTAAATTTGTTGTTGGAAGCTGTGAGGATTCCAAATGGGACACATCTTAGAAGGTTTGGGTTGGGTTGTTTTTTTTTTCGTTGTTCCCCCCCTCCACCCTAAGCTAGCTGGATTTTGATGGATTAAATGTCATGGGGGGACAGAAGTGGGTAAGAGAAGCTGTAGAACACCTTTCCAGAGTGAACATGGCAATGCTGCTGTCTTGCTATGGTTGTGTCAGCATTTTCACTGTCACCCTGCTCTTCCCTGGGGCTGAGGGATGGAATTGGCAGGGCTGCATGGAGAGGTGGATGTGGGAGCCCTGAACCTTTCCAAAGGGAGCAGGGGCTGAGCAAACCCAGCCCTGCCAGCCCTGCTCCCTCCTCCATGAGGCTGCAGGGAGCTCATGGGAATGTGCAGCCTTGCCTGGCTGATGATGTGAGAATCCTTAAAATCAGAGGGTTTTGGGAAAGCTGCAAAAAAGCAGGTTTCACAAACAGCAGAATTGCAATTAGGGATAGCCATAAGATTTGTCAACAGAAAAGTTAAATGAGATGTAGAAAGCAAGGACAAATAAAACAATTGTCTGTGTATTAAAGCTTGACTAGAATACTCCCTAAGCTGCAGAAAAGTATATCTAGCAGGATATTAGGAAATTCTAAGCTTAATAATGAAGCTCTGTACGTTGTATTTTAAAACTTACAAACAGATATTGTATTCAAAATAAGCAAGCATTGTTTTAACTGAAGGTACGTGTCCTTATAGTAGTTGAATAAAACTACCGTCAATATACTTTTACTTTTTGTAATTAGTCAAAAAACTTTTAAAGTACATTTTAACACCAAGTTCTGTGACTGCTGCTGAGGACGTGAGCTGCTGGCATCTTCCCATTGTCCCAACCATGTAATAAGACTAAAATACTAAAAATAAACAGCTTGAAACGTGTCCCATTCATAATTCTGTACATAAATCCATAGCTGGCAGATGAGGAGCGTTCAGGGAAGTTCAGAGGCGCTCTTGTATCTCCTCTCACACAGCAGTTTGTTTTCCCTTTGGAGGATGGCCCTGTGCTGCCTGGCTGAGCTCAAATCCCACTGCTGGGAATCTCTCCAAGGGCGGCCTGGGAAGGGCAGGGATTTGCAGGGCTGGCTCTGAGCTGCTGTCACCGGGCACGTGCTGGCATCTTCTCCTGGGAACGGCAGCAAATGGGACTGAAGATGAGTATCCTGGGCTAAAATCCTCAGCTCGAACTGTAATTATGTTTTCATAAAGAGCTGAGCTGGAGCGAGGATGAGATTGTTTCCCCAGGGGCTGCAGGAGCACTGGGACTGATTCATTAGCGTGGAATTGCAGCAGTGCAGGTGGGAGGCCACCAAGTGCCTTTGTAAACGAGTCTTGCAGATCCTTCAGGAAGGGCAAAACTCAACAAGTTCCCTGGGGTGCTGGGATGAGGCACTGACCTCTGCTTTTGTTATCTAAGGCTTTGGTCTCAGACCAAAACTGATCTGTCTGACTTGGGAAAATGCAGGATGCACTGATAAGAAAATAAAAAACATTGCACTGATTTCAGAAGTCTTTTTACTCTTGTATGACTCCAAAAATTGCTTTTGATTTAAAGGTTAAGATCTGACAAGCCAACAGACCTTAAAGATCTTTTCTTTCCCCTCCTCTTTTCCTCCCCAACTCCTTCAAAACTTGAAAGATGAGAAAATTTGTGTAGGACCATCTGTATGGGGAGGGGGTGCAGCAATTCCTTTGGGAAGGAATTCCTTCCTGCTGCCCCTCCACTGCCAGCTGGGGACACATTGGGCACACAAGGACTTGGTTTCCCCAGGCTGCATCAGCCTCTGGTCCCTCTCACAGCAAGGGCCAGGCCCAGGCTGAGTGACCCCGTGGGGAAAGGTTGGGGCTGAGGAAGAGGAGTGCCAGGAAAGGACAGAGCAGAGTTTGGAGACGTGGTTTTGGGAGGACAAGTGACGTGTCCCTGGTGATTTGATGTGATGGGTGGCTGCAGGAGGGGAGCCAGGGTGTGCTCCCAGCAGTGTCTCTGCAGTTCATTCAGTGGCTCCTGCTGCTGGTTCTCATCCTGAAATGGCCTCGGTGGCTTTGCATGTTCCAGTGACACTGCCATTATCTCCTAATAATGCACACATTCATTATGAAGCCAGATTGTTCATTCATACCTTGAAATGTGAGGGTACTGCTCACTTAACAAATCCAGCTCCAATGTGCTCTGAAGAGGCTCATCAGGGGCATTTTTGGATTGTCCCTACTGACTGTTATTTCTGAAGCTGCACTGGTGACAGGCAGGGAAAGTCATGGAAAAATAATTGTCATGGACAAATAAGTGTCATGGATAAATAAGCGCCCGAGGCTCTCGTGCCAGGAGGGTCCCTGCTCTTGGGGAGATGGATTTGCCATCAGGGAAAGGAATCCCAGGTGTGAAGGGAAAGGTCTCCGCTCAGATGGGGCAGCAGACTGGGGCTGCCTCAGGGTCAGTGGAGTTGGTGGGGAAGCACCCAGGGAATTGCACTGACGTGTCTCAGCCTTGGCACTGGGGGAAGGTTCTGGCTCTTGGCATCAGCAGCTTTGGCTCCATGAGGAGCTCCCTGCCAGGCTCATCCTGTGGAGAGGCAGTGCCATGTTTTAGGTGGGAGCAAGGCTGAAAGCTCAGAGTATTTCCCATGGCCTGAGGGCAAACAACTTTAGCCCTTCATTGCTTTAGCCCCAATCTGAGTGCAGGAAAACCTCCATGTCCTACAGCAGAATTCACCTAACCATGTCCTTTATTCCTCTTTTTTTTCTTTTTCTTCCTCCAAATAAAAATGTCTACACCTTCTCCCATTCACCAAGTAAAAACCTGGAGCATTTCTCCCTGAGAATGTGTAAAACATTCTCCAGTTTCCCCGTGCCAGTGGTGGTTTTCCTCCCAGCTGAACATCCTCTGCGTGCCCTTCTCTGTCCTTGGCGCCCTGTGGGGAATTCATGGATTATCAGCAAGAGTTGGGGCTCTCAGGTTAGGGACAGTGAGGCAATATGGACATACCAATGGATGTTACCAAAGGGAAGCTGCTGCCTGGCCCCCCAGCCCTCCCAATTCCCACATGGCTCCTGCTGGAGCACCAGATGGGCTTTAATCGGGACCGCCGCAGGGTTATTATTAAGAGACATCTAGTTCTGGATGAGAGAAGATTATCCAGGGTTTATTTCCAGCTGATAACACTCTGCCCTTCCATAACACCTTTTATCTGAGCATCTCGGAGCTCTTGGCAGACTCAGTTAATTAAGACTCAGGTTGCCCCGCGGAGCCGCGGGTGAGACCCGGGCGAGGAGCGCTGGAGCTGCAATTAGGAGGGATCGGCTCGGGCAGGCAGATAAGGCTCATGATCTCCTGCCTCCTCTTTGCTGACTTATTTGCATGTTTATCTCCCCTGTGCAGTTGAGAACAGCGAACCCAGAGGTTGCACCGCCTGCCCCGAGTTCTCCTAAGGTGCTGCACTGGACTGAACACTTGTGGATCCCCTTTTCCAGCCCCAGGAGGAGCAGGATGCAGAGACAGATCAGTGGTGCACCATGCTGGCTTTGTCCTCTAAGTGTTCCTTTTCTCCTTTCCCAGCATTGCTTTTCCATGGGCTCCATGCTTTGGCTCTGCTCGAGTTTCCTTCCTGCAAACCCAACCTCCAAGTCTTCCTTTGCTCAAAAATAACAACAAAACCCCTCGCAGGCCTCCAAAAAAGAGCTTTTGCTGCCTCTCCCCACAGGGCCAGATTCCTCAATAGTGATTTCTCTGGAGAATAGCTCGGCCCGAGGTTTCCTTCCCCTCCTCTTTTCTTTTCTTTACTTTCCTCTAACTAAAAATCAGGAAGCTCTAAAATCCTCTTTGAAGTAACACTGTATGAAGAGGATTTATCCTTGTCCACTTAAATATTCATGACAGCTCGCATTTCTGTTCAAAAAGACACTTGTTTATTTAGATAAGATTTAATTTATTCATAATTTACCTAAATTTGTAGGAGCGTGCATGTACATTTTAGCTTATAAGTAGCGTAATACATAAAACATTATTGAGGCATGCAAATTACACAAATACAGCATTGGAAACTGCCTGCTTGTTTTAGGCAGATAACTAATTTCTTACCCTGAGTAGAGACACAAACACAATTGCCTGGGCTTGTTGCCTGGGATTTGGCGACTCTGAATTATGCTTCCCTTAATGCAAGAGGCACAGCTTTAGAGCAGGACCATGGCAAAGCCCACTTTTCTTGGACTGTGAACCGTAGTAATGCCAAAGCCCTTGGCTGGAATTTTTTTTTTTCAAGTCCTCTCTCCGGGGACTCAATTTGGGTTTGTGTCAAATCTCCAAGTTCGTCTTTGTTTCTTTGGGATGGGGTTAGAATTTCTAGCGGGGCGTTGTCTCACCAGTGCCTGGGGGGTGATGGAGGCAGCAGAAATCCCTGTTCCGCACCATCCTCTGGCACTGTGGGATCTGCTTTTCCTGGGATGGACCTCCTTTGAGTCAGCACTTGACCCTAATCAACCCCTGCACCCCTCAGGGCCATATGGCCACTTGTTGCTTTCCTTAGGGCAGAGCAACAAATGGCCCAAAGTTCCTTGTAGCCCCCAAATATCCCATTTTCTGCTTGCTTCCTGTTAATAATTGCACAAATTAGCAACCACACAATGTGCTAGGCCAGGGAAAGCAGGCTGGGCTTCCTCCCAAATCTCCAACCCCCTGTGCCATAGGAGAGCAGTACAAGGGCTGAGGCTGGAGGTGCAGCAGGGATTTTTGGGTTCTGAGTTTGGCACTGACTTAGCAGCATCACTGCTCTCAGCTCTGTTAGAAATGGTTCCTAACAGGAGCAATTCTGGTCAGGAATGAGATGTTTGCAGGTGTATCTATGGAATACAGGGTTGTGTTTGTGAAGCCTGTAGGAGATCTCTCAAAGATGTGAATATTGGACAGAGCCTGCTGTGTAGGGCTGTGTTAGCCACAACCCCTCATTAAGGCTCTGTGACACCTCCCACGAGACTCTGCTGTGCCTCTCCTCTGTCTGTGCCAGGCTGGAATTCCCAGGGCCAGCTGTCCTCCCAGGCTTTGTTTGTTTGTTCTGCAGGGGTGGACGAGGAGGGATGGGGTCAGCAGGGCTGGTTGGTGCTTTTGCATTTTCCTAGCTGAAATCAGAGCCAACATTTTCCATCATTTCCAAGACTGAGTTTAATGGGGAAAATGCATTTTCCCTTGGTTTGCCTGCTGCAAAAATCACTAATGAGTATCTCCAGAGCCTGAGCACTTCAGGACAAGGACTGGTGGTTTTGGTGGGTCATGAAAATGCCTTATTCTAATTTTGGAAAGGATTTTCTTCTTGGGAAAAAAACTCTTCCTGGCATTGGGAACAGCATTGTAGGGAGGGTAGAAATCCCCCCAGGGAGCAGTTTGTGGTGGCACTGTGCCCTGTGTCGTTTGTCCTCACAGCTGTAAACCAGAGCAGGTTCTGCTCCTGCAGTTTTCATGGTCCTGCTGGGTCATGCAGCGAGGAGAAGGAGGTGGGTCTGCTGCATTTGCTTTATAAGAGAATTTAATTACTGAGGCTTAATTACACAGTCACAGCATATTTGGATTTCCAGCAGGTCATGCCCTCACTGGGTGGACAGAACTCACCGAAGGAGCTGAGCTGATTGTGGTGAGCTCCAGGAAAAAACCCTGTCTCAGGGTAACGGGAAGCAAAATGGGGAAATAATGCTGGTATTAAATTAATTAATTAAATGGGCATTAAATACTTGCTGGTGAAAGGAGTTCTGCCTGTTGTGTGGGCTGGAGATCCTTGGATGAAGTGCAATGCACAAGGCTTTAGTGGCCTCAACCTGGCAATGCTTAATTTAGTCAGAAATGGTGTTATCTGACGACAGTCTTCAATTGCTGCATCCCTGTCTGCAGAGAGGTTTCACAGGAGGATCAGAGGTGTTTTTGTATAGTCACAATCCCCATTTTGTCCTTTTTTCACCTGGCCTTGGCTGAAATTCCTGCATAGGCTGTGCTTTGAAGTGAGAATTTGATGATGGAGTGGGCAGACTCCAAATTCTGACTTTGCTGGGACCTATTGGAGCTGTAAAAATGCAGCAGAATTCTATACGTGGTGCTAGGCTGGTGGGAATCATGAAATTCCAGAATGGATTGAGTGGGAAGGGACCCTAAAGCCCATCCAGTGCCACCCCTGCCATGG
>PYHW01010449.1:487882-499871 GCA_013186435.1 Turdus rufiventris
CTTTCTCCTATCTCCATCTGAGCTGTTGGGTTAGCCTTGTTCATCCTCTGGTCAGTGCTTTGTCTCTGCATGAGGGGAATACCAAACTGTGGGAATTTGCAGGAGCAGTCTGATGCTCTGGGAGTGCAGAGCTCCTGCCCTGAGGAGAGCCAGGTGCTGCTGTGGCACCTCTCAGACTCCCCCCTCAGCCCCAGTTACATCCACAGCCACCCCAACAACACAGGCATGACCCCATTGTCCCACCACCCATTAACTGGGAACAAATCCCTTGCAGCATGCAGTTTCCAAGGCCCATCACTGGGAAATGTTAATGCTGATTCCCGGAGCACATGTCGGATAAATGACATTTCCCAACATCTGTTTTCATTTCAAATTCACAGGTCTTTTGTGCACACACTTTTGGTGCTGGTGCCACCTCGCACTTGCAGGGTGGCAGAATGTGAAGTGGCAGTCCCCAGCTTAAACAAAGCACATCCTGAAATTTTATTAATGAAGATTTGCAGCTGCTCCTGGGACTTGGCACTGCCTGCAAAAGCTGGTGACAGGATTCATTTGGTGAAACATCCCAATGATAAATATCAAGTGGGAGCCATGAGCAAGTTGTGGTCAGTTCACGAGTGGGTTTTTCATGTTGGCTGGAGAATAATTTGGTTTCTAGTGGCAGCAGAATATGTTATTTCTCCTCTCTCCATTGCCAACCTCCTAAAGATGCTGCAGGAGCTCATAAAGGAGCGAGTGTTCAGCCACTCACCTCGTTTACAAGCCAAGGTTGATCAGCCTTGAACGGAGAAGGAGCTGGTGAAGCCTGAGAGCTGGGACGTGCTTTGGGCAGAGAGGGAAGGGCTGTGGAGGCAGGCAGGGTTTTCTGCAGGTGAAGGCAGCAGTGATAGTTATGCTACATAATCACCCTGCTCCATCTGGGCTGGAAAATTTGTTAATTGAGGCAGGACTGTTTCCGTGGGAGAAATAACCTTCCTGTTTGCAGGGCTTTTCTGTGAGGGTCCCTAAGGAGATGCTCCCCTCCTCATCCCAGGGCTGGTTTAGCTGAAATACTATCTGCTATTTTTCTTCTATTTTCATCCATTCCTGGCGCTTCCCATCTCCAGCTTGTTACAGGCTTGGCAGGGGAAGGAGAATGGGAAAGAAATCTTTCATTTCCCTTTCCAAAGCCGTGCTTCGGTCCCGAGGAGCAGGCGCAGGACTGATGATGCTCACGGAGCTGTCTGTGACAGCTCGATGCCAAAGGGAAACCTGGGCTTCCATTTCCAGCCCTGTCCCCCCTGGGCAGAGCTGAGGAGTTCATGGGGATCAGCAGGGAGAAGGAAAACAATTTGATCAAGGGGCCCTGGAGTCAGGCACATGGAGAAACTGGTCTGGTGGGGTTTTTCAGCTTCCATCAGTGTCAAGTTGATTTTATTTTTAGAGCAGTGATGATATTAAAAATAAAAGGCGGGGGGTGAACAAAGCACCTACAGGTACATGGGGCAGAGCCCCATCAGCTGCTCAGCTGCTCCTTCCTGACCAACTCAAAGCTTTTTAGAGCTGATTATAGGAGATTTTACAAGCTGACAAATATTTTTAGGTGTAATATTTTGCTGTGCATAGCCACACTTATCCATTGGCTCACCAACATCCTGCATTTTGCAGCATTTGGGAGCGGGGGGAGCATTTTGTGCCATGGACAGTGGTGTAGGGGGAAGGGCAATCCCTGGGAGAGCTGCTTCACTCTGTCAGTGCGTGGGGACTGGCCTTGGTGACAGCAGGGACAGCAATTCCAGTGAGCCATGTCCTGTCACTCCCTGGGACCAGCACTGGGGATTTCTAGGGAAGAGTGGAAGAAATGCTGCAGCAGGCAGAGGTGAGGGTCCCCTGCCTTCAGACAGGTGCTGCCCAAACTCTTAATTACCAAAAACTGCTTCAAGGCCTGAAGGCTGAGGTGGTTGTTGGCTGTCCCCAAATGCTCCTCCCTTTCAGCATCAACAGCCCTCACTCACCCTGAGCACCCAAACCAACTTTTGGCTCCTTCCAAACCCACCAGGGCCAGGTTCTGCTGCCACAAACACCCAGAGAAGTGAGCTGGTGTTTGGGGGAGACACAGCCCCTCTTACAGGCAGTGAGTGGGGACTGTCTCCAAATGTGTCCCTCCAGTTTTTGAAATGTTTTTCATCTGTGAGAGAAAGGAAGGCAAACCTGTGGGTGGCAGAGCATTGCCTGGAGAAGTTCTGCTCTCTTCTGCTTTCACTCAGCCCCAAATTCTTCCCTGCTAATGATGGTCAGATGTGAGACTACTATATATTTATATTTTTATCATCATCATTATTACTGTGGTCTGAATTGCCCCAGCAAAGCTACCCTAAATCAGTGCTGAGGGAAGATGAAAGTTCACTGCTTTCTGTGCCAACGAGTATGAAAATAGGAGGGGTTTAAGACTTCTCTGATGCTTTCCTTGCCTTCTGAGCAAAAAAGTAGCAGGAAAGCAATAAAATAAGGCTTCTAGTCAGAACTCCAGCTGCCAAGAGAATTATTAGTCTTTTGCAGCCTAGGCTTTGGAAGGGCTTTTTTACATCTCGAGCCAGGCAGGTGAGATGAGACACTGGTGCTCAGTGGTGCAGGGCAGGGCTGCCTTGCACAGGGCAGCCTCAGTGATGCCAGCCCCTCCCTGAGCCTTGGGTCAGGAAAAACAACCTATTTCTGTGATTTTCCTCTGCTTTGTTGCAGAGCTCGTGCTGCTCTGGTGCAGACAATGAGGCTGAGAAGCGCAGTTGCGACCCTGTGGCGGCAGAAATGCCAGGGTGGTTTAATAAAGAATCCTGAGCAGGGCATAAAACCGCCCCCATTAATGCTGGCTCGGAGCCCACAGAGGTGAGCTGGTCCTCTCGACAGAATGATGGGCAAAAATCAGCCTCAATAAATGGAGAAAAGAGCCACTTCTGCTTTGCCACTTCCCATGACCTCACCGAGTTTCATGGCATTGGTGGCAGCACAGACATGTGAGTCCTGTGCCAGGAAGGCCCAGGCTTGGCTGGCAAACAGGAGAGAGGGAGCAGAGCCATGGCTGCGAGGTGTTCCCAGCTGACAGCAGTGGTGGGCAAGTAGAGGCTCTTCAGTGGAGCCACAGGTGACTTGGGCTGAGCGCAGCAATCAAGAGCTTATTTATCCCAGCTTGGAGTGTCACGCTCTGGTAACCAGGCACTTCTTGTTGCTCATCTCGAAATCCCAATCGAACGCCTTCATTATCACCCAGCAGTGTTTCCTTTGTGGATAACAAGTCACACTGCGAGCCTTAATGGAGCGTCGGATGGATTTGTGTTGTGGGATTGTTGTAAGCGCTGATTGAAGTTTTGCCTGTGATTAGGGGACCTAGTCAGGTGTGAGAGAGGGAGTCTCTGCTGCCTTCTAAGATCTGGCTTTGCAGCGCCTCTCCAAGGGGTGTTCCTTACAAAGTCAACTTAATGAGTTCCATGCATGACAATCCAAATTTGCTTTATCCCAGCTGGCACCCGGCACTGGCGGTGTGTCACCACCCACACAGCAAACTGCTCCAGAGACTGCCTGGGATTTCACAGCTGTCTCAGGGGTTGTGCTGGGGCATCCTCCTCCCTGCAGGATGCTGACCTCGGGAAAGGTGTGAGCTCATCTTCTCACCCGCTCAAGAACAAGCGAACATTCCAGGGATGTGAGAAAAGTTCTTTTCTTGTTGTGTGGAAGAAACAGGACATCAGATGGGGTAGGAGCTTCTTGTCCAGCAGCTGTGGGAGTTGGGAGGCAAAGTTGCTCTGCCCCAGCTGAACGCTGTGACACTTCCGTTCTTCGAGGAGATCAGTCATGAATTCATCCTTAATTGGGATGAATGTGGAGCTGGGGGAGAGGCTGGTGGCACAAGCTATCAATTTTACCAATGAAAAATGATAGGAAGTGGCATCCTCCCTGTCTGGCAGGCTCCCAGCCTCCCTCACTGCACACCTCATTATCCCGTTCCACTGCTTCATCTCCATAGCGTTCATCCCTAATGATGGCGGAGGGATCTTCATTTTCCAGAGTGTTATTTGATTGTTACCAGCCCAGCCCCTGTTCCCTCTGGAACAGGGAATATTTCCAAGACATCATGGCTTGTTCAGTGATGGGTACAAGCTGAGGGTGGAGGATGTCCAGAAGGATGTGTTGTTACACTGCCTGGTGTGTGCAACATTTCCAGTTCAGCCTTTCCTGGTGTGTGCAACATTTCCAGTTCAGCCTTTCCGTCGCTGTTTCTGGCCAGATTCCTGTTTCCTTGGCTCCAGGAGAAGGTTTAGTTGGAGAAGGGTGCTCAGAGCTGCCAGGGAGTCGTAGAGCTGAGTTGTGGGTTAGGCAAAGAGCTGGGAGGTGCAATAAAATGGGCAAAGCTGGGTGTCCAGACAATAAATTCATTCAATTACCCTGCAGGCTGTGGGCAGAATGGGCTGTAAAACTGCTCCTCACCTCCCAGGGAGCCTCACCCAGGATCTCAGGGCAGCCCTGACACTGTGGGGTGTCCTTGTGGATCTCCTTTCTCTCCCCAGACTTTCCCAGGCCCTCCAGTGCTTCCCATTGGGATGAGCCCCACGGGCTGGACACCCTGACCAGCGAGAGGTGCCAATCACAGCTTCCCTGTCCCGACTCAAACAATCTCTTCAAAGGCTCCTAACAAGTTAATGAGGATTGATCTGCTTCTCATCAAATCATCTTGGCCGTTCTTAATGAACCTGGGCATTTTCAAGCCTTTCTTTCCCCTTAAAAATGAGCTTCCAAATAAATACTCTTCTTCCAGTCCATGGGCAGCTGGTTCCCTCTATATTCCTCCAGCATTAAGGTTTGGATTGAAGGAGGCACCCTCTGGCTTTGTGGTCACGTGTGTTGGTTTTGGAGGGAGGCTTAAATTAAGCAAATCTTGTATTTGGTCTTAAATAAAGATGGATTTAATTACAATTAACTGTCTCGCTGAGTGGTGGTTTGAGAAAGCAGCTCAGCCCTGATTTTTCTAAGATTTAGATGTAAGCCCTCAGAAAACACCCAAATTTTAATTCTCTCCTGGACAGGCTAAGCCTTGAATAGTAAAAATAAAAGTGGGAAGAGCAGTTCAAGAGGAGCCCTCAGAGCAATGAAATTAGTGACATTTTGTCCAAAAAAATATTGCCTTAGGCAGCTGAGATAATCCACCCTGCTGTCTGTAGCATTGCCAGGAGAGAGCTGTCAGAGTAATGGGGTCTTTGAGCAATCTCTGATGCTTCTGGTCAATGTCCACCTGCTGCTGGAGCTCTCTGGTGCCTGTCTTACCCATTTCCAGGGAATGCACAGGGCTGAAGTCCTGCTCTGGAGCTCTCTGGTGCCTGTCTCACCCATTTCCAGGGAATGCACAGGGCTGAAGTCCTGCCCCGTCATTGCTTCCCCTGCTTGGTAAAACCCTCGTACGCATGTTGCCATCTGCTCCCTAATGCTTTGTGTCAGTTTAAGTTCCCCTAAGCTCTTATTGACCATTTCTTGTGTTATCTGCACACTCCCTAATTCCTCTTCTCCTCTCCCCGGGGATCTGATCCCTGACTTAGGCAAATCCTCATCCCCTTCATTTGTGAACACAGATGGAAAAGTAAATACTGTAAGTGTCGGTGTCGGCTTCTTATCCTCTTCTGCCTCCAATTTCCCTCTGTCAGTCTTATCTGTGCTGGATCCACTTATCTCCCATGTCTGTATAATGGTCTTTTCCTTCTGTGTTTTTGTAAAAGCCGAGAGATTCTCGTCGTTAACTGTCGTTTCTCCTTTAATTATATCCCCTCGTGTTTACCTTCCCCAACCCATGCCCCTGCTTCTAACACATCCCCACTTCTAAGCAGGCGAGTTTTCTTTGTACCTGGCTTTGATTAAAGATGGGAACGTCACAAAATCCCGTGTTCTGGAAACTCAGAGCCTGGGGCTGTTTGAAGCTGAGCCTGAATTCGTGCGGAGCCAGCACTGCTGGCTCTGCTATGACTCCTGGGGTGGGGCACAGGGGAGGTGTGGGCCATCACAAAGTGATGAACTGAGACAAATCAAGAGGGGATTTATAGCTGAGTGTCTGCATTTTTCTGTCTACCAGATGGGGAGAGTGTTTCTTACAAAAGGAGTTGTGTGGGTGAAAGCAGGACAGAGGCAGAGCTGCCCTGCCCTTTGGGATTTTTTATGGATGCAGGAGCATTTTGGGACAGACCATAGCCAAAAGGCACCTGGAGTTTAAGCCAAAACCTGACCATCCAACTCCCCAAGTGCTTTGGAGTGCATTTCTCCTGGGAGAGCTGCAGCCTGCCGGGTGCTCTCTGCTTTGTGCTGACACCAGCTCCACCCCAAGCCCGGGGATTTGATCATGGCTGATGTTATAACCTGGATAAATCGATTTATTTTACCTGTAAGTGCCCCACAATAGTGTTTATTACATAACAATTCCAATCAGGAAGGTGTCTCAGTGTATGATGTACAGCAACACTAAAAGCCGGGGTAGCAGGAGGGCCCTGCTTTCTGCAAGCTGCAGCAGTTTGTAATTTCAAGATCAATATGATGATGTGGTTTTTGAATTTTATGAATAAACTACACTGGTGTTTGTTGTTTACCTGCTTTCTGATTTTTTAACAAGTGGCTCTAGTGATAATTACCAAAATTCTGTAGTCGCAGAAGGAGGGAGGAGGGCGGGGGGCGAACCTGGATCCTTCATGACTCTCCAACTGGGCAATTATCTCCATACTGTATGTGCTGCTTTTCTATAAATGTTGAAATTCAGTAATTACCACTAGAGCCAGCCGTGACATTTCGAAAGCAGATACATAACAAATAGGGATGCCATGGAGTCATTAAAATTCAGATATCAAAACAGCTCTCCCTATTCTTCTTTGCATGAATCCATCTCTTTGTTTCATGAAGAATTCAGTTGCCAATTAAATACCTTTTCTTTCCTTTTCCTTCTTTATTTTTTTTATTTTTTTCCTCATTTTCTTTTTCCTTTTGCAAATGAATTCTAATCTCCATGAAAGGAGCTGAATTGACAGTCGTGACAGTTGGTGCTTTAGGAAAAAAACATGGACGAGTTTAGTCCTTTCTGAGGAACCCAGCCAGCACCTCCCCAGCTTTGGAAATGGTGAGGTAGTACTGAAATTTTAGGGAGAGAGGGATGTTTTTCCAAGCAATTCCCCTTCTCTCCTTATGGCACCTTTTTTCCTGCTCATCCTAAAAGGAAAAGCACTTCCGATAACTTTGGGAAACCTCTTTGTGCCTCTCCCACCAGAGCTGTGGTTTCATGGCCAATAGGAATAGCTCAATTATCTCCCAAATTGTTATTCCTGCTGCACTCTCGTAGCAATCCCTGGCATCTGGCAGTCGGAGCTTTTTATTAGCTGGTTTTTTAGTGGTTTGGTGGTTTGGTTTTTTTCTTTTTTTCTTTTTTAACAATGTTGTCTTGTTTACGGGTTTGACTCTTGGAAGACAGGATGTGATGCCTCCCAATCAGCCGCTAATGAAACGGAGGGATTGACAGGCTGGAATTGATCCTTGCTTTGTAATCCTGGAGCAGGCAGACAGGTCTGTCTGTGAACCTGTCAGGGGTTGTGTGTAAGACAGGTGTGATGAAAACAGGGAGAACAGCACCTTCCAAAACCTCACAAGCAGGAAAACCTGCAGGGTTTCAACTCCTCCCTCCCTGTATCTGAGTTTGTGTGCTTTGCCAGGAACGTCTTTTGGAGACAGCAGGATGGGTTTGTTCAGAGAGGGGCTGCCATGAGCAGGGAATCCTGGTCCTTGAGCATGGAAAAGCACCATGAGCCTGAACAGTTACAGAGTCAGAGTCATGGAATGGTTTGGGTTGAAGGGACCTTGAAGTTCATCCAGTTCCACCGCTGCCATGGCAGGGACACCTTCCACTGTCCCAGGCTGCTCCAAACCCCAATGTCCCGCCTGATCTTGGACACTTCAGGGATCCTTGCCTTGTGCCAGGGCCTGCCCACCCTCCCAGGGAACAATTCCTTCCCAATATCCCATCTGTGGCAGTGGGAGCCATTCCCTGTGTCCTGTCCCCCCAGGCCCTTGCAAGGATTCTCTCTCCATCTTTCTTGTCAGCTCCTTCAGGCACTGAAGGATGATGAAGGGGTTTGGAGAGGTTCATACTCCTAAAAACCGATGGCTTTTGTCTTTTATGGCTTTTCTCCACACTTTCTCTGTAGTTTGCCCACAGCAAAGATCTCCTCACGTTGTGAACAATGCCCTGACCTCTCTTTCAGGCAAATTATTTATTGCATCTTTCCCCTAGGAAATCATTCCTCTGGGTCTGGGAGATCTCCTTTTGCACAGCAATAAAAGAGGAGCTGCAGTAGCTTGTACAAATTAAGGAGGCCCCAAGTCCATCCTTTGGTTTTCCTCTCTGGGAGCAAAGCCTTGGACAAGCCCACTCAGGGGGAGCTTGGCTGAGGTTTATTCCCAAGCCTGGTGCTTATATGTTAAGGTGAATAAGAATAATATTCACTTCAAGGAGAGATGAGGCCCTTGTGTTGACTACATTATCATTTATACGAACAAAAAGAGCTTAAAATGTTAGCATATCCTTTTGAAAATGGAGCTTTGCATCTATTAAGAGGAAGGAAACACAACCTGCAGCGCATTATATTTCCAAGCGCCTGTCAAGAAACACTTAGGGCTGTCTCCTGCTCAGGGAGCATCCAGCTTGAGGAATAAATTGGGAAAGCTCCCTGAGAGCTGATCCCCCAACAAAGGGATGGGAGATGCCACTCAGTTAAAACCCAGCCAGGCTTGGATCTGCATGGGACAGAAGCTCAGGGAACGTGGGGGATTGAGAGCTGCAAATGTTTGCTGGCGTGGATAGGAACTCATCTCCCAACTTGGCTTTGGATGTGGGTGAGATTCCCTCATTTCATGACACTGTGGATTTTGGCAGCATGGTTTTTAGCCTAGCTGGGATAAAGAGAGAAAAAACAAACTTAATATGACCCCTGTGATTTGGAAAAAAAAAAAAAAATTCAAGATTGCTTCCTGCTGGTATCAGGCAGCTGGGGGATTTCAAGGGAATAAGCTGGAAATCCTCAGTTCCAGGTGGAGAGAGGTGTGCAGTATGTAGCACATGGCTCATGCAGCTGTGTGACACCTCAACTGGCCATTGGGATTGTGCCTCCCATTCCCTAAATCTGCTCCCCCATCCTCTGTACAAGGCAGTCAGTTCTGCCTGCACCAGTGCAAGCAGTCTTTGCTTTAAGGAAAATCTTGGAGAAAGCCCTAAATCCCAAATAGCAAACCTCCAAAAGCCTTTCTTCAAGAAGGGCTGGGACCTTGGAGCCCCACTGAAGTCTTTGTAGAGCCAAAATCCACCTGGAGGGGAAGAACCAGGATATTCAGGTGCAGAATTGCTTTGTCAGGCTGCTGAGTCTGGTGCTTGGAGTTGCATTTTCTGCTGTGGAAGGAAGTCCCTCGTGTGCCTTTCCCACTCTGCTGTCTCTGCTGAGCTGCACAGGGAGGGTGGATGCTCTTCCTGTGCCAGCTCAGGTGCATTTTTGGGGCAGGAGGGGATGTGTTGGGTCTGTTGAGCTGGAGTTCATTTCCCACAGGAGCCGTCCCAGTGCTGTGCTCCCAGTAGGGGCTGGGAAGAAGTTTCTAACACACCCATGTTCTGGTTTGGGCACAGCTGGCACAGCCTCAGCTCTGTGTCTCAGCATTGCTCACATCCAGGAGCTGGGGTGGGTGAGATCCCAGAGGGGGACACAGCCAGGCCAGCTGACCCACGCTGGCCAAGGGGATGTTCCAGACCCCCAGCTTAGAGCTAAGAGTGAAGGAAGGGACGAGGGGCACTCATTATTTGTATTTGTCTGCCAGAGCAGCCACTCCGTGTGCTGAAGCCTCACTTCCCAGAAGTGGCTGAGCATCCCTTGCTGATGGGAAGGAGAGAATAAACCTTTTTTTCTCTTTGCTTGTGCATGCAGAGTTTGGCTTTTGCTTTAGTAAACTGCCTTATCTCAGCCTGTGAGTTGTTTTCCATCTTATTTTATCTCCACTCTCCAGCTGGAAAGATGGAGCAGCTCTGTGAGCACCTGGTGTCCAGCCAAGGTCAACCCACCACAGTGGATTGTGAAATCATAGAATCCAGGAATGGTCTGGGTAGGAAAGGACCTTAAAGATCATCTCTTGCCATGGGCAGGGACACTTTCCACTGTCCCAGGGGGTTCAAAGCTTCATCCAACCTGGCCTTGGGCACTGCCAGGGATCCAGGAGCAGCCACAGCTGCTCTGGGCACCCTGTGCCAGAGCCTCAGCACCCTCCCAGGGAACAATTCCTGCCCAATATCCCATCCATCCCTGCCCTCTGGCAGTAGGAAGCAATCCCCTGTGTCCTGTCCCTCCATCCCTTGTCCCCAGTCCCTCTCCAGCTCTTCTGGAGCCCCTTTAGGCTCTGGAAGGGCTCTGAGCTCTCCCTGGAGCCTTCTCTTCTCCAGGTGAATACCTTCAGCTCTCCCAGCCTGTCCCAGTTCCAGCTGTCTCATCCTGAGCAAATGTTTCCTTTCAGGCTGAGGCTCCAAACATCCTCGTAAAGCAACTTTCCTGAGCTGCAAATCCAGACAAAGCTTTAAAAAAACACCATTTTTATTTCACTAAAGGCCCTGTGTGTGCCTGCCTGCTGCTGGGCAGGGCATGGGGATCTCCAGTGGCTGTAGCACTGCAGGGTGTGCTGGCCAGCAGATCCTGGGTGGAGCAGGGGGCAGGGACAGGTCCTTGCAGAGCTCCAGTGTGCACAGGGAGCAGGAGATGAGGCAAGGGATTGGTACCAGGCTGGGAGCATCTCCTGGTTGTGGGCACACAGGCTGGCTCCATGAAGGATCTGTGAAATGAAGATGTCTCACTGTCCTTTCTCATCAACACTGGTGCATCCAAGATCTCACTGATAGGCAGAGCACTGTTCCCTCACCTGTCCACTTTGATTAATTCCGTGCCTCATTCCTGGGCTCTGTGAATTTGTCTTGGTTCTGCTCTTCCCCTTGAGGCAGAAGTTTCTCCCCCTCCTTTTAACCATTAAAATCTGCTACAAAGCCCTACCCAGGCTGCACAGAGAGACCTGCAGGAGATGATGTGCAAAGTCCCTGTGCATTCCAGAGCACAAAATCCAGCCTTGAATCCTCTTTACAAGTCCTGTAGAAGTGCTGCTAACACCGATGCTCTGGTCAGAGAAGCGGGGAAAGCGCTGCAGCTTCCAGGCACTTCAAACCCGCCACTATCAGGAGGGCTCTGGGCTCACACGAAATACTCCCAGCTTTAACACAGAGCAGGGAATAAAAGCTGGAGTCCCTTGGAAAGGTTTCCTGTGTGTGCAGGAAGATAATTTATGGTAATGAGGACAGCAGCGAGTTGCTGTAAGTTACAAGAACTTATCACTGCTCTCTGCTGTTGCGGCACATTCCCGGGATTTGGTCTCGCCAAAGCAGTGTGAATAGATTTATTTTGCATTGTTAGACTGTCAAGTCACTGCAGAGCAACAACTTCCAAATGATAACTTGTGCAGCACGCAGGAGTTGGGAATTACACGCTTTTAGTCCCTGCAAAGAGCCAGGATGGGCTGACAGCTGCTGGGCAGGAGCCTCTTCCCAGCCCTGCTTCCCAGCCCTTCTCTGTGTTCAGTGCATATGGTCAGCAGCTCAGCATCAGCTCCCTCCTCCCATCCCAGGAGGCTGTTTTTGAGGATTATATCCATTTATTTCTGTGCCAGAGCAGCTAGGATGGAGCCATGGAGCAGAGGGAAGCACCTTTTGCTGATCCCCACCTGAGGCTGCACTGGGTTTGGAACAGGGGAGGAGGGAGTCCTGTGGTGGAACATCTGGTTTGTGAGCCCCAGGAGGAGCAGCTGAGGGGACTGGGTTCTTCACACTGGAGAAAAGGAGACCTTCTGGTTTTCCTTTCTGGTTTTCCATTCTGGTTTCCCACCTTTCTGGTTTTCTTGCCCCTGACAGGAGGGGGCAGCCAGG
>PYHW01010449.1:519660-532205 GCA_013186435.1 Turdus rufiventris
CTCCTGCAGTGACAGATGTGGCTCAGTTGGAGCAGTGCTCCTGTACAAGGTGCAGTTTTCCTCCAAAGGTCCAGTGATGATGTGGAAGAGTCTGGTTTTCCTCTGAAATCCAGTGGGAAAAGGCTGCTCTGATGTTCTAAATCTCAGTTTATATCTAGGTAGGAAATGCTTGGCTCCTCCCCCTGGGTGGGTCATCTCCCAGTGGGATGATGGAATTTTATCAGTCATGCAGTGGGACTCAATGGCCATTAACAGGAGATATCTCCCTGGAGGAAGGGTGGGTGATAGAAAAGATAAAAAACACCTGGTTTCAACTGATATTGATAGAATACATACCTTTGGTCACATCCTGTATTGCAAGCCAAGACATCATGTCCCTGCAGAGTGAGGAGCTGTGCCTCCTTCTACCTCTGTCTTTTGCACCGTGAGAGCAGCAAGGAGATAAAAGTGGCCATTGTTTTTTGGGAGGTGGAGTGTGGAGCCCAGAGACCCATTCCACTGAAGGAAACAATAAATCCCAGCTCTGGGAGCTTGCTAGAGCATGCCTAGTTTGCTGTCCCCTCCCCAAGCTGGTCCCATCCCCGTTATCTCCTCATCCTGAATTGCACAGGAAACATTCATGTGGGAAAATAATCCTTTCACCAGGCCAGCTGAGGAAAAACAGCTATAATTAAAAACAATGATGCACTGAGTTTCGAGCAGTGGTCTTTATTTCCCGTCAGGCTGCCAAAGACCAGGCCAATTAATCTGTTACAGGTGGGAGTTTATTTTAATATCGTGTTGAAAGTCAACCAGGCTGTTTGGCTTCGTTTTCCACCATCTGACTTGGTCCTCCTGCCCTCTTGCCTTCATTAGTGGGAGACAGTAAAGAAAATTACAGTCTATCCCACTCAAGGCAGCTGTGCTGGGAGGGTTTTTAAAAAGACAGAAGTAAATACCAGTGACCTGGCAATTACTGGAGCATTGTTTATTCCAGTGCTAAATGCAGAAGCCACAAACCTGTTAAACTATAGGAACATGGAAACCCATTATAAGGAAGATTAAAGCAGCTAGCCTTTGAAATAAGAGTTTGTTTTGTTTCAAGGTGATGCACACAGGGCTGTTTCTTTCTTCCTGATGCTTTTAACTCTCCCCTCTGTAGTATCACATGGAATTCACACAGAGGGATGGGGATGCTCGATCTGTGGAGGGACATTCCCAGATAATTAGCTTAAAATAACCTTCCCTGGCTGCACCCTCGGGTTGGAATACACTGAACTGAATAATATTACCTGGTTTTACAGAGCAATTCATTAGTGGGCGAACACAGGGTGATGGTGGATCTGGTGGCCAGGAGAGATGGACCGAGGAGCAGGATGTGTTTGCCTCTTAAATTTCCTTCGGCTGTGGGAGTGGGAAGTGAATCTTGGAAAACAATGAAGCGGAATTTATTCTGACTTAAGTACCTTTTTAATGCTCAAATGCATGAATTATCTTCCTGTTAATTGGAGGATTTGAAATATCAGTGAGCATCTGCACAGCCTTACCTCGGCTGTTCCCTGGGAAAGGGTAAAGGCAGAAAGGGCCTTGCAGGAGCTGGGGGATGCAGGGATGGCTGCAGCCAGGGGTGCCACCATGGGAGGCTGGCAAGGCGAGGCTGTGGCATGCCATGGGCAGCAGTGCTCGTGCTCTCGGCCTCCCCAGCATCTCTCCACCAGGCTGGGCACCTCTGAGGCTGGGGAAAATCACCCCTTCCTCCAGGGCTGTGGATGTGGTGAGGCGGGTGAACAGGGGCTCTGCTGTCTCCTGTGAGCTCTGCGGAGGGAAGCTACAGCTCCAGCAGTGTAACTGCAAGGAAAGCTCAGAGGCAGGTTTAAGGGGGCTTGTTTCTGAGAGAGAAAAGCAGCGTTTGTCTCAACCTTACCTTACCTTTGTGTAGAAAACCTTTCATTCCAGCTCTTGCTAAGGCTTTGTTGCTTTGTCTGCTGGGAGAAAAGGGAGACCTGGGTCCCTCCCTGTGCATCCTCCTCACAAAGCCCTGCTCCTCCTCCCTTCCAAAGGAGCTGGTTCCCGTGGCCAGAGCTGATCATTTCCCTCTGTTCCCTTTGCTGTGGATGTGTAGCACTCCTGCCTTTCCCTGATCTGGAGACAGCCCAGGAGCATTTCCCCATCCACTCCGCTTTCATTACTCGGTTTATCTGTTCGGTGGCTGCGTGAGAATTAGTTATTAGTAGTGCCCTAATCCTCAGTAGCTCACTTGATTTGACTGGAGTCAGGGCCAGATTTTAATCTTGGTTGTAGTGGTGTAAATCCTCAGTCAGTTTCAGGGGAGTCAGCCAGGCTTTATAACAGTGTGAGCAAGATAAGAGTCCTCTGTGTCCCTTCCTCCACCCAAGTCCTTGGAGAGACTAAGTCAATATCTACCCCCACCCTCATAACCTCATAAATCTGTATGAACTTGGCCAGTATTCCCCTAGGGAATGCAAATCAGGATGGGATTTTTTCCCCCTTTCCTTTCAACAGGACTATCTCAAGAAAATATAAATCTAAGTATTAACTTGAGCTGCCAGCCCAGAGGGTCATAAAATCAGGGAAAATGGTTCTGACATGCCTTGTTAACTGGGAGTGCTCCCTAAAAGATAGGAGATGCTGAGGTTGGAGGGGGAAGCAGCTGGCAGTGGTGATAGAGCTCTGCTGGAGCTGGGGGTGTACAGATGCACCTAGTACTGCTGAGGCTGGCTGGAGCCATAGTTAAAATGCTGCTTTCACCAGCAGGAGGGATGCTTAGATGGGCTCTTCATGCAGGAATGTGCCCGTGGGACATGGGTGTGTCACAGGAGAGGTGTGGAGTAGGAGGGCACCTCTGGGTACTCTGGGTGTGGTGGCTGTCCAAGGGAAGTGCTCCCAAGATATGCTGGAGCCTGGAATTGGACAGTGACAGGCTCCACCAACCAGGCAGATTTTGGCTTGTGTAATGGTTTTGAAAGCAAAACCATGAGAGACTCCAAGTCAGAAATACAATTTAACAGGGAAAAAACCAAAATTAAAATACATGGAGTAGTTCAAAAGAAGAACCACTGACAGAGTCAGAATACAACCTGGTACCCCACTAGTTAGGGTGGTGGTAGCAGTCCAGATGAAGTGCTCTTGTTGAAGCAATGATCATGTAGAAAGGTCTGGTAGTTCTTGTCCTCTGGAATGCAGTGGGTAAGGGCTGCCTTGGTGTTTCAAATCTCAGTTTTTATCTAGGTAGGAAATGTTTGGCTCCTCCCCCTGGGTGGAGCATCTCYCCATGGGATGATGGAATTTTATCAGTCATGCAGTGGGACTCAATGGCCCATTAACAGGAGATATCYCCTGGAGGRAGGATGGGTGTGGAAAAGATGAAGAACACTGCCCTACTTGGTTTTTAACAGATGGYCCATGGCAGAGGACATTTCCACAGAGATAAAAATGACTGCCYTACCTGGTTTCAGCAGATGGTAACAGAATACATACTTTTGGGCATTGTAACCTAGGACACTCGGCATTCATCTGTAGTAAATTTCCATCCTGGCTCAGCTGGAGTGCCAGAGAAGAGCAGGACGTCTTAGGAGGAGAGCTGGAGGGAGCGGGCAGGGGGAGAGATCATTGACACCCAAGGCTTCCATAGATGGTCCTTCCAGTGAACCACTGATGTCCTAAAATCATGACAGCCCTGACCAGCTCTGTTATCCAGTGCTGCCATCCGCATTTGGATTTAATAACACAGCAGGAATTAGCATGTCCAGGCAAGGCACTGAATAGTTCCTTGGCTTGTTTATTAAAGAGCACATTCCTCCCCGGATCACCAGCTGACACAGCCCTTGGAAGGTTAAACACTTGCATCCCAGTTCATATTTCCTTGCTCCTGATAAAAAAATTACCCAATTCATTCAAGTCATGGATTTTTCTGCAGCTGAAGCAGTTTCCCGGAGGAAGTTGTCATGCAGGCTCACAGTTATGGAAATGCCAGAGTTATTTCTGACACCAGTAAATAATAGTTCTCTATGCACTGACACTGTTTTCTTACCTTACCAGGCTGGGGCTCGAGCCATGATTTAAATGTTTGCAGCTGATTAGCATTTTTGGGACTGTGGTAAGCAATTTGTGCAGTGTGTTTCAATCTTATTTTATGCACAGGAAGGAAGAAAAAAGTGATTAGTGCTCTTTGGAAAAAAATGTCTTCTAAATTGTTCTGATCAAGGTAAATCAAGGCATCTCCTGGAATGATCTGAGTGCCAGTCCTCCCCTGAAGCTACTCCCCATTCACAGGAGAATTAAGACCTTGTGGTTTTGTTTGCTGGGCTTTTGTGCCATTTCTGCCAGGGAAAGATCTTTCTCCTGCAAAATCTCTTTTCCTGAACCAAGGAAAATAGGATCTGGCTTCTTGCATCAGGAGATTTCAGTGCATGTAGAGGGCTGCAAAAAGGCTGGGGGAAAGTGCTTGTGCCTCTGCCGTGGTCAGATCAAACATGATCCTGGGCAGAGGAGCTTTGCTCAGGAACACCTGACACAGGTGAAGGACCAAAGAGCTTGGGAGCCTGCGCTGTTTGTTGGGTTTCTTTGCCAGTGGATGCTTTTTTATGCCAAGTTTTTCATGGCTGCACAGGGGGATGGTTTGACTGAACAGCAAGTGCATCACCAAGCCCATCTGACAGGACACTTCTGCCACACCTGGACTAAGTTTGTCTCAGTGGTGCTTAAGAACCTGCAGGAACTGGGACTTTGCAAAGCTATATTTTTCTTTTATTTATTTTTCAGGAAGCTGTTTCTAGTGTCTTTCTTAATATTTCCTTGCTGCATTTTAAGCTCATTATTTTTTGTCCAATCTTCTGTGGGCACAGAGAGGAGCTTTTTCTCTCTCCTTCTACTGGTTCTTTCTCTGTTGGAAGATTAATCCTGTGGCTCTCCTCAGTCATCTCTTGTGTAGACAAAAACTGTCCTTGGTGGCTCACATAGTCCTTTTTGGGGTGTTTTCCTGTCCCTGCTGCCACTTGGACATTCATCCCAGTCCCTTCCATGAGTGGTGCTGCTGCTGTGCTAGAGCTGAGCAGACTACAGGGATCCTCTGAGTCTCCTACAGCTCCTGCTGGGGTGCTCCGAGAGAGACTCGTTCTGTGGACAGGGCAGGGCAAAGGGAATTTCACACTGACAGGGGAAAGGCATGCCCGGATTTTGGGAAGAAATTCCTCCCGGTGAGGGTGGGCAGGCCCTGGCACAGCGTGCCCAGAGAAGATGTGGCTGCCCCTGGATCCCTGGGAGTGTCCAAAGCTGGGGCTTGGAGCAGCCTGGGACAATGGAAGGTGTCCCTGCCCATGGCTGGGGATGGGACTGGAGGAGATTTAAGGTCCCTTCCACCCCAAACAGTTCCACTATTCTGTGAATCCATGGCACATCCAGCCCTCTCCTCTCACAGGCATCCCCATCTCGGGGCTGAGTTTGCAGAGGTACCAGAGTTTGGGCTCCAGCTGATTCAATTCTTTGCTGGCATCACCCAACAGCACTCTCAAGATGCTCTACTAGCACTTCACCCTTGTCACAGTTCAAACACTCTCAGGTTTCCCAGCTGAAATTTCTTCCCATGGCAGGAATTCCCATCAGTCCAGCTGGGGGAAGCTCACAAGCTCCACTTGCCATGCTGAAACTGAAGGACATTTTGGTAATTAAAGCCAGGACTTCTGCATCCCAGGGCTGTTTGACCCTGCTGAGAGATGGAAATGTAAAATTAACTCAGAGCTCTGGCTTGGGCTCCTCTCTGGCTCTGGGAAGCTCCTCTCCAGCTGAAAAGGAGGAGCTTGGTCGTGATTGTTTGAGATGAGAGCTATTCCTGCAACCTGGCTGTCCTGTGAAGCTCAGCTCCATCCTCTGCCTCCCTCAAAGCACCCCTACCAGCTTTGGTGCTCGTTTTTGAGTCTCCCTGCTCTGTCCCTGAGGCAGTGGAGCTGTGGCTGCTGTGGGGGCTCCATGCCCAGCATCCCTTTGTAATTATCTCCAATCCAACTGCTCATTTCCAGCAGAACTTTAAACATTGCTCCTTTTTATGTAGCACAGCTTTTTAATTTCCCTCCCTAACAGAAGAGATTGTTTATGTTGTAAATGCCACATTAGGCCCTATGAAATGGAGACAGAATTGATTTTCATTTTGGAGATTTCACAGCTTGCCCCAGAACTTTTCTCCGTGATTGCTGGAGCTCAGGGAGGCACAGGGCTCCGGGAGTGAGGACTGACGTGTGCAGTGTGGGATGTACAAACACCAGAGTCCTCCTCCAAATGTAGCTCATGGAATTGTGGAATGGTTTGGGCGGGAAAGGACCTCAAAACTCATCCAGTTCCACCCCTGCCATGGGTGGGGACACCTTCCCCTGTCCCAGGTTGCTCCAAGCCCTGTCCAGTCTGTTCTGAGACATTTTCAGGGATGGAGGGGCAGCCACAACTCCTCTGGGCACTCTGTGCCAGGCCTCACCACCCTCACAGAGAAGAATTTCTTTCTAATATCCAGTCTAAATCCCCAGCCTTTCAGTTTGAAGCCATTTCCCCTTGTCTTGTCCCCCTACTCACCCAGTCCAACCCAGGACTGGTACAGCTTCCAGCCCTCAGTCAAGGCACTGCCTGCTGATTTCTTTTTTCTTGAGAGGGATGCTTGGATCAAACCCTCCCTTCCCAACTCCGACAGCAAGGATGAGGTGAGCCCAAGTCAGCCCATCCACGTGATAGCCATGTACAAAGACCTTGCTCCTTTCTGCTCTGTGCTCTAGTGGGGCAAGCCATGGAGACACTTCTTGTTCAGGTAGGGATGTGATGGAAACTCCGTTTTCCTCACCTGTGCTTGCAGGATCAGGAAAAGCTCTGAGGGGAAGGAAGGTGTGTGTCACACAGGTGGGATCATCAGTCCTCACTGCTCAGCTCCCATCACCAAGGATGGGAACACACCTTGGAGGATCCTCAGGGATGTAAAATTCCCCCATGGAGGGAGCAGAAGGAGTTCTGCCCAATTTACAGGGCTGCAAGGATGTTATTCCCTGTCCTATCTCTGACCAAGAAGTAGGAGTTGTGGAGGTCAGGGGTGTTTTTTGGGAAGTTGGTCCCCAAATTGCACAGAAGTTCCTCTTAGCTGTTGCAGCTCCTTCTCTTAATGAAGTGCTCGTGTTTGATCACCCTGGTCCCAACACATCCCAGTGATATCACAGTGAATCATCCCAGCAACCCAAAGGCTGAAATGTATTTGCATCCCCCATTTCTCCAGGAATGCTACAGAAAGAATCAGCTCATACATAACGAGACTTGAGCATGGGAAGTTCATAAACACCAGGGCCTGTTGAACCATTTGCTGCCAATAATTCATTATTTTATAGAGGGCAAAGGGAAAAAATGCACGATTCTGCTATCACCTTAAAAATGAATTAGAAGAAGCTGCAGAATAATCTGTCCCCTTCCCAAAATGCATTTTTGGAGCAGACTTCCTCAATTCCCATGTAAATACAAACTCCCCACTGGCACTGGAATCAGATCTGCCGATGTGAGCGCAGAAGGGAGGCAGAAGGATCCAAGTAAGTGGCATGAAGACAATTTGCTTGGACCGGGGAGGAAGATGCACTCTGACAAGGATAGATGGAATGAGGTTGTTGCCAGAGAAAATCTCAAGGAATTGTGAGCCAAGTTGGGGGGAGCCTTGGATGCAGCAAGCATGCAAATCTCCTTGTGTTTTTTGGTTTTGAAGTAGTAGCAGTGCAGGGGAGGGGAGGGAGGGGGGGTTAGAAAAATCCAAAGAAGCTTTGTCAAGTCTGACATTCCTTTTGCATCCAAAAGTGGGTATTGATTTTCCACCCGTGACTGCTATAAATGAGAATTTCTGTGTCGCAGCTCAGGCCTGCGCTCCTTGTGTTTCTTATCTCTTTAAATATGATTACCTGCACTTCACGGCTTCACAGCAAAACCATAATGAACTTTGCCAGCCCAGGCAGCCCCGCGTCGCCTTCCTGTGCGTGAGCAAATGAGTTCCACCAGTTCCTCCTGCTCTGTCTCCAGGCTACAGGTTTATTGACTTTCCGCTAATTTTCTTGTCAGGATAATTCTCCCAATCAAGATTTAAAACAAACTGGGAGGTTACTAAAGTGCTGGATGGTTCAAGTCCTAAAGCTTTTTGTTTTGATTGCGAGACCTTTGAGCATTTGTGTTCTAGGGGAAGGGGATGGGGTGAGGGGGTTGTGCTTGGTTTTGGTCTGGTACAAAGCTTTTTGTGGAGGGAGTGGGTTGTTTGTTTAGAGCAAATCCCTTCTTCCATGCCAACATCTGCTGCTCTGTATTTGCTCGCAGGGGAAACTATAAAAAAATAGAAAAAGAAAGAAAGAAATAGATTATTCCCACTGCATCAACCTACAGGCATCTGCTGGCTGCAATTTTCTTCAATTTCTCGCCGTGAAAAGCAAGAGCGTTCATTTTGTAAGTGCTGCTTTTGTGTGTGACCTATATTTTGAAAACTGATGGGGTCACCACCTTCCTCCTCCCAACCTGTTGAACCAAAGAGTCTCTGAGATGTGTCCTAGATTGTATTTATCTTGGAGATTATTTAAAAAGCAAGGTAGCTATTACTAATAAGACGGTGTTACTCTAGTGAGGTTTGATTTTTTGCTTTTTTTTTCCCTTTCCCCTTTACTCTCCTTTGGAAATGAAAATCCCAGCCTGGCTCCACCTGACTAGGAAAGTGCTTCCCTTCCTGTCTCCATCCTTCAGAGCTGATTTAAAAGCACGTAATTTTCCTCCACTCATCATCTCCTGCCCCTCTTTGATTTCCCCCCCGTGGGTTGCTATTACACTGGCTGGCAAGAGTCAGGAGATGTCAGAGCCTGTCAGGTAGATTTGAAGACATCCCATTTGTGCATATGGATACACACATTGCAGCACTCCAGTTGCTTAATGACACGTCTCATTCCTCTTGGATTCGTCTCATTCCTCTTGGATTGGAGCTTGGAAGCGGCGCAGGCAGAGCCAGGTGAGCTGCACAGCCCAGCTCCATCCATGTTCAGCGCTTCTTTCGCTCTTTATCGACTTTGGGGTCTTTTTTTTTTTCCCCCGTCAGAAGTTCCTTTTTTATTTTTTTTTCTTCCCCTTTAATCTCACTTTCTATTAAAAGTCTTCCCAGAGCTAATGTAATAAATTTAGATCCAAAGCCAGATGCATAGCAAAACTTTTGGCAGAGAATACTCTATCAGAAGACATTGCAAATGAAATATGCTTCCCCTTGGGGATTATTCTACAGTTTAATTTAATTTGATATTTCAAATTAAATTAATTCAAATGGTTATGCAGTTTCCAGGGAAAACAGACTTCATTTATGATGTTCTGCCACCAAATTGTTTTGCTCCTATCATATATCTTATATTGTTAACTGGGAATGATAAGTAGTGACAACGTAGGATTTTTTCATGCCCTTTGTTTTGCAATTCCCATCCTAAAGGGAACAGCAACATCTCCTTGTGCACAGGTTTCTCTGTGGGGTTATTCCAACATATCCACTGAAGCCTTACTGTGGCTGAAAATTAGATTTTCATCAAAATGTGGTTTAAAAAACCAATAATGTGTCTGCTTTGAGAAGGTTTGGGTTTGAGGGACTTCTTGCCTGGTTTCAATTTACAGAAGAAAAAAAAGCAACTCTTTGTTTGGGATTGGGGTTCTGATCTTCCAGGCTTTATGGCCCAGGCAGGAAGGATGTCAGGGAAAAAGTCTGAGCTGCTTTTCTATCTTATTCTGTTGGTTTGGGATTGGTTTGGACACTCTTTGGGATTCAAAAGCAACATGGGCAGAACATTGAGGGAGCTGATTCTGCCCCTCTGCCCTGCTCAGGTGAGACCCCACCTGCAGAGCTGCCCCCAGCTCAGGGGTCCCAGCACAGGAAGGAGCTGGAGCTGCTGGAGCCAGGCCAGAGGACAGGAAAATAATTATATGGATGAGGCACCTTTGCTGTGAGGAAAATTTGGGATTGTTCAGCTTGGAGAAGAGAAGGCTCCACGGAGATGTGATTGTGGCTTTCARGACCTAAAGAGATCCTAAAAGAGAGCTGGAGAGRGACTGGGGACAAGGGATGGAGGGACAGGACACAGGGAATGGCTCCCACTGCCAGAGGGCAGGGMTGGATGGGATAYTGGGMAGGAATTGTTCCCTGGCWCAGGGTGGGCAGGCCCTGGCCCAGGGTGCCCAGAGCAGCTGKGGCTGCCCCTGGATCCCTGGAAGTCCAAGGCCAGGTTGGACATTGGGGTTTGGAGCAGCCTGGGACAGTGGAAGGTGTCCCTGCCATGGCAGGGGATGGAGTAAGAAGAACTTTAAGGTCTCTTCAAATCCAGGCCATTCTCTGATTGTCAGCTTTTCAGCAAGAAGTGATTTGCTTTTATCAGGGGCAAGCTGGGGAAATTTCTGCACTTCCCAAGCAGGTACAGCTTCACCATGGGCGGAATCGAGGGGGTTGTCTTGAACCTAAGGGTGTCCATTTCCTTTCATCCTTCATCAACAGGGGGGAACTTCCTAAAAACAACCCAAACCCCATGCCTGGCTTGTTTTGCCTTTAGTGTTCCCCTCTTGGAACAGGATTACTGATGTTGTACCAGCCCTAAACCAGCTTCCCAAGACCTGTGTGGACTCTCAGGGGGTTCCTTTATCATCATCTTATCCTGCTTTTGCAGTGTGTGATTGATTTAACATGGCTTTTCTCCACAGGCTCTGATTATCCAGAGTCATCAAGGAACTTGCTCCAAACTCTGAAGTACATTAAGACAAGGTAATTCAGGGAAGTCTTTGCATCTGGAAATCTCTGTAAGCACTTTCCTATCTGCTGGCCTGTAGAAAAGCCATTATTCTCGACAGGGGAAAAAAATATTGCTAATATCACAAGAGGCTTTGGAAGAGAACATAAAGCTGGTTTCATTTTCCAGTCAACTGAGATCTAATATTTCCTGTACAAGATGTTGAGATGTTTTAGAAAAAGGAGCAATGTTTATTTGTCTAAAGCACCACACACACGCACACACACAAGTTCTATATTGTGCTTGTGGCTTTTTTCCATTGTAAATGGTTTTGCAGGGAGAAATCTCTTTCCCATCCATCACAGCCAGTAGATTAGAAAAATATAAATATCTAAAGAGAATGGAGCTGAGGCTCCTACAGAATACACACAGAGAAATGACAAATGCAGCATCCCTGGTGGTGGGGAAGGCTGGGGTCTGGGTCAGAGATAGCCTTGTTGTCTCCCTGGCTCCTGGGGATTTATTTCCTTACACTCCCCTGGGACAAGGCTCTCGGAGTGATATTTCTTATCAGACATGTCTTTTGGGCTGGTCCAAACCCATTTCATTGAGCAATCTGCCATCAGTAAAGGAAGCTAGGTCAAAACATGATCTCTTTTCTCCTTGGAAGTGCATCCATTTGGAGGTTTTTCTTAATTGTATTTAAATTCCTGCAAGGATTTGTTCCAGAGCAGCTCCACAGCACTCTGGGGAGCGTTGGAGTTTGATGCCCCTGTGGTGCTGTTCTCAGCCAGGCTGATGCTCCAAGCTTTTGTCTTTTGAGCCGTGACCATTCCCTAACCAGTTTTAGGCATGATGGGAGGCAAGTCTGTGCCCTGGAGAGCTCATGGATGGCTGGATATGTGTGAGGAGGATACAGCTGCAGCTACAAGGGCTCAGAGTGAGAGAGAACCCTCCCTTATCCCTTTGGCCAGCTCATCCCCATGGCTGGCAGCACTGGGATGTCTGACTGCACTTGTGGGATTTTCATCATTTTTCCTTTTTAAACTCCTCCTAGTCTCTTTCTCCTCCTCCTGATCCTTATTATTATTATTATTATTATTATTATTATTATTATTATTACTATTATACTACAATTATTTCCTCTTTGGTGCTTCCCTGACAGCCAGGAATTCTTAACCTCAAAGCTGCCAGTGCTTTGGTTTGATGGTGTGCTGCCATTGTTTTTTTGTGGAAACCCTGCTAGAGCTGAAGTGGCTCTTTGGACATGATCAGGGTAATCAGTGAAGTCCCCCCTCTGTCCCCCAGCTGAATTAGCCCCAGGTTTACTTGGGTATGGAGCACCCCCAGCAGTGGATGTCCCATTGTGTCTCGGTGCTGCTTGTCCTCAGGCAGAAACCAAATCTGTCCCAGCACAGATTTGGCTCTTCTCATCTCTGTGGTTCACTTTGCAATCCATTTTCCCTTCTCCAAAACCTCTGCATCTCCAAAATCCATCTGGGGTGGGGGGAAGCACATTCTCTCCTGAGCAGAGAGAGAAAAGGTCAGCATGGAACATCCAGGCCATGCTGCCTCTTGGTTTGGCTTCCTCTCCTTGGAAACCTTTCCTTTGGAGTGGTGCTGATGCCTTCTGGRCTCCCTAAAACCAGAGGCCAGACAAAATAATGAGAATAAAAGCAGTTCTATTTATTGAATTATTCAGGTACATTTAGGGTAGACAAAGCCCCCCAGGGGCTGCACCCAAAATGGACAATGGGTCCCAGGTTCGCACACTTTGATAAGTTTGGGCCATTTGCACATTGGGGGTTCATC
>PYHW01010449.1:532526-574268 GCA_013186435.1 Turdus rufiventris
GAAGAACTGCAGTTGCAAACAGATGAAAATAGAAAAGCTAAAATCCTAAGGCATCAGTGCTGGCAGGAGCTGTGGTCCCACAGGCTGTGTCTGCAGGGTCAGGCCCTGGGAGGGGATTTCTGTGAGAGGATTTCTGTGAGAGGTTTGTGTTGTAGGAGCTCAGGCTGGGAGCAGCTGAGCCCAGCAAACAGGTGCTGGAGATGACAAAGTGTGAACGACTGCAGGCAGATGTTCCCTGCAGCCAAGCCTCATCCTGTAATCCACTCAGGTGCCTCTCTTCAGAAAGTTTCTCAGGGCACCGTGTGCTCTGTGACACCCCTGCTTTTATGGTTTCATTCCTCTCTGCTGCAGCCTTTTGTCTCTCAGCACAGCCAGCGTGTCAGAAAGAGAGATTGCCCTGGCCTGCTCTGCTTTGGGCAGCTTTGTTTTCCCCGAGTGATGCCTGAGTGGCATCCACAAGCAGCCCACAGCGAGCAGCTGGAGCCCTGCAGGCCACCATGGACACAGCAGGGATTTGGGGAGAGTTGATCATGGATTCATGGGATGGGTTGGGTGGGAAGTGACCTTAAAACTCCTCCTGTTCCACACCCCTTCCACTATCCCAGGGTGCTGAACCTGGCCTTGGACACTGCCAGGGATCCAGGGGCAGCCACAGCTGCTCTGGGAATTCATTCCAGGGCCTGCCCACCCTCACAGGGAACAATTCCTGACCAATATCCCATCTGGATCTCTCTTCCTTCAGCTTAAAGCCATTCCCTGTGTCCTGTCCCTCCATGCCTTGTCCCCAGTCCCTCTCCAGCTCTCCTGGAGCCCCTTTAGGCAATCTAAGCACCTCTTAAGATCTCCTTGGAGACTTCTGCAGGTGAGCACCCCCAGCTCTCCCAGCCTGGCTCCATGGGAATATTTTCTTGAGAGGGCTCTGTTTGAGGGTATATAAATGGGAAATTTAGTCCCAAGCTGCAGGATGGGTTTCTCGAGGCCATACAGATGAGCTGGCTGCACTCAGAGCATGGGGAGGTTGCTGTTACCGTAAATCTGTACAGAAAACCTCCTTCATGGGCAGGGTTTCCCAGGGAAGTGCCTGATGTCCCTGGGGAGTGGCAGTTCAGGTGAGGATGTTGCTGCCAGATCCTGGGCAGCACACAGTGCTTTTCTTCTCATCCCATTTGTGACAGACTGTCCCTCAGGGCCTTGATGTGAATTTGGGGTGTCACTGGGGTGTCTGCTTTGCTCCATGAGCCACAGAGGGTAATGAGGGAAAAGTCTTCAGGAGTGCAGAGTGTTTGTCCCAAGCATCTCTGGGTGACACAAACCCAGGAGAGGCTCCTGTGGATGCCCCAGCCCTCAGAGGTGGCTGAGGGGCTTGTGGGTGGCTGTGGGGGTCCCACACACAGCCCTGCCTGGACTGGGACACCTCTCCCTGACCTCAGGAGCATCCTCTCTTGGTCTTAAATCCATCAGTGCAGCTAAAACCTGTGATCTAGGAGGCCCTGGCTTGAAAACCGGCTGGGGGCGAGCCTGCTGCCCTTAAGGTGGTTTAGGAGTTATTGATGGAACAACCTTTGGGGCTGAGCCTCAGCTCTCACAGAGGCGAAGGAGAAATCCTTGTTTAATCCCTGGGGACTGGAACTGGTGGTGACCCAGAAACAGTTTAATTTTTTTATTGCTTTCCATAGTCTCCCCAGGCTAAAGCTGTCTCCAGTAAAGGAAAACCAGGTTGTTACTGGGGGAGTAAGCAAATTAGCAGACAAGGGCAAAAGCTGAGCAGAGTCGAGGACCCGGGAGCTGTGACAGCTGAACAGCACTTGTGCCTTTCTCTCTTCTCTCTTCCCTTTTAGTGTCTCAGTGATCTGCAACCCCTTCACCAAGTAATCCATTTTTTGTTTCATTTTTATACCATTGTTTCAGTGTTTCAGAGTAAAACCAGATGTTGATTCTTCACTGAATGGCAATTCCACTTTCAGCCTATGGGATGCTTGGTCAAAACCAAATTTCTGATTTCTTAATCACTGAAGGACGTTTTTAGGAGCTTTATTATTCTTTATCATTTCAGCCACGGTGTGGGTACTCACTGATCACCAGGCAGATCTCCCTGCTATTTCAGGGAATGTTAGGGGTGGGAGCAAGAGGGGATAAATATAAATGTATTCTCATTCACTCATCACTTGACCTGAATAGAGACCACCACCATCTCTATTATTGCAGGGTTGAATTTGGGGTTGTATTGCATCAGTCTGGCCCTTAGCCTCCATGCCAGCCCTTCAAGCCTGTGCTGTAGGAGCTGCTCATTCCCTGTGGGATGTTCCAGCTCCCAGTCCCACCCCGCCGGGGGATTGGCCAGCACGAAGGGATTTGTTCACTTGTTTGCTAATTGGATTTTGCACTGAGGGGAGCTCCAGAGAGCTGCACCTCTGGCCAAAATCAGCGCGGTGGTGACCCCACGCCATCAGTACTAAAAGCACAAGGCTTGGTGGGCTCCAGGACATCTCTTGTCATCTTGGATCAGTGTGAGCCTCACACGCTGCTGAGCCCCCGCCACGAGCAGCGAGCAGGACAAGTGCAGTGGTGGCACAGATGGAGAGAACAAACAAATCTTTGCCCACGTTATTGGGTTGCTAATGAGGAGAGACCTCATCAACCTCCCAGCCATCTAATTTCTCTTGGCTGCCATTTCACCAGTCAGGACCCACACCAGGAACAGCATTTCCTTGCATGAATCAGCTCTGAGAGGGAAACATTTCCAGTGGGAAAATGAGAAAATCTCACTTTTCCCCCTGTGTCTGATATCAGAAATCTCCTCCAGACCACACATCTTCTGGGGAAAGACTGAAGTCCAATCCCAAATGCCTGTCTCGATTGAGTTCCTACATTTCCCACTGTGTGCTGCCTCCAGAAGCATCCCAAGCCTGTGTAGGATGGAAGTGGGAGACTTTCCATTTCTACCACCCTGCAATTCTCATTTCAGGTGCTGCTGCTCAAGCCCAGAGCATTTGGGGGTTATTTTTTTAACCGTGACCTCACCTCCATGTAAGCAGAGATGTGTTGGAATTCAGCCATGGATCTGAATTCACCAGTGCCCCTTTCAAAGCTCAGACAGCTCCATCCCTCTGCCAGGAGTTTTCCTCCACCCTGGAAGGAGTTGTCCCTCTCCACAAACTGGATGCAGCCCCCACAGCTCCTTCTGGCCCTGGTCATGTTGCACCGATATCTCTCGCTCGCCCAGCAGCGTCTCCACTCACAAACTAATTAAAGTTCATGTCACACTGGGAAGATGCAAAATGCTCTCTGAGCACTAGATGTTATTATTTTAAGTTTCTCTTCTTTTTCCTGAGGCGCAGCAACTCCCTGAATCCCAGCTGGCACACCACATCCAGCCACAAAACACCGCTAATTGGGTGTTTCTCCTGTTGACCTCATTTCTCCAGCACACTTTTTGGCTGGGTTTATTTCCATGGGTTTTTGGGGATTTTTTTTTTTTTTTTTCAAGAGGGCCTGGAAACCAGATAAACAGAAACACTTTGCTGAGTGTCTTGGACAGTTCTGGGTCGTTCCTGTCCTCCCGACCTTGCCCTGTTTCAAGGTGTGATAGCTGCTCTTCCCCCATGGTCATCTGTTTTACACATCCAAGGAAATAAGAGGCAGAGGGAGATGCGATGACAGAGATCAAGGGCAGAGTGATGACTTTGGGAAAGGCTTCACTGGAAAGAGGTCACAGACCTCTAGTCTAGGCAGGACCTGCATTGTTGTTCCATCCCATCACAAGGCGCTGGCAGGTCTGCCATCCTTAAGAAGTATTCCTGGGACAGGATTTGGATACTGAAGGGTGATTTTGGACTAATTCCCCTTCAAAGAAGAAGGTGATTTGCGCTATAAACATTGTAAAGCTCAGCCAGGCTCTGGGACAGCTCCTGCCTGATGAATGCACCAAGTTCATTAGCGACGACTTTGTTCAAGTGTCCCCGACCTGGTTCACCTCCCAAAGAATTGAGGAGTCTCCCATTAATTCCTTAATTGTGTTATTGGGAAGGTGCCTCCTCAGTGTCACCTTGCGGAGGTGGCAGGTGGAAACTTCTCCCTGATGTTCTCCAGGTGGCTTCTTTCCTTCTGTTGGTATTTGTGAAAACAGATTTGATTCTGTGTGTGGGATTCTGCCCCATCCACCTTCCCTGGCATGAATTCATCGTGCTGTTTCCCCCACACCATTCATTACCTCCTTAAAAATGAATGCAGAGAGAAAACACAATTAGATGCTGCTTTGGTTAAATAATACCTTGGAAAAAAACAGAACAATGGCTTGAAAAATAAGGAGAGAGTGAAGATTGCACAATTTGAACTAATGATGGAAATTACCTTGAGTTAAGTTGGATTTTAAATCAGAGGTTTGGGGGATTGTATTTTTTACTTTTCTTTCCAGTGAATTATGACAAATATAGAGGCCTGCTGGATGGATGATTAGATTTTTTTTTTCTTCTCTCTCCCATCCGCATTGAAAAATGAAATATTTCTGTAATATTAAATCCGTCCAATTGATCAAAGTGTCGTGTCAAAAAATGTTGTAAGCGCTTCTTCTCATCTAACCCCTTTGGCAACTGCAAACCAGAGACCTTTTCAATCCCTTTCTGGAGGCAGCTGGGGGTTAGAGTCTGTGCAAGGAATGAGTCTGCATTTCTCCAGCACATTCCCACAGTAGGGACTTACAAAGGGCTGCAGATTTGGCACATGAACAACAGCACATGCTCTCAGCTTTGGGGTTTTGTCTCTTCATAGGGCCATCATCTGTCCTGATACAGCCCTGCCTAATGGTGGGGCAGGAATGGGGGATGGGGTGGCCAGAAAAGGGGTGAGAAAGGGAATTTTTTCTTCCCTGGCTCAGCTTGACGAGTAACCACTGGGAGATTTAAAGGTGTTTCCCCTCCCCTTGTTTTTCTTTCCCTGCTTACTTTCACTGGAGAACAAGAAAACCAAACAAACCAGAAACCTCAAATATTTGGTCACTGTTTGAGGAAGCAAACACAGAGTGTATCCAAACATTTGGAGAGGTGGGAAGCTGGGGTATTGCACAGCAGGATAAATGCAAAGTGTGTCCAGAAAAGAAAGATTTTTTGGAAAGCTGTCAGTGAGGAAAAGCTGAGAGAGTTGGGGGTTGCTTTGTGTACAAAATAAGGATGGTTTTCTTCAAGTGGATGCTGTGGATAAGATTGAACAGTCTTCCAGTGAAGAGGGAAGGAGAAACCAGCTTGGTTTCAGCAAGAAAGCTGAAAGAGGAATAAAACTCCCACTTCTGCTGGGGTGGTGGGGTATGGGACAGGGAACAGGGACTGACCTTCAGCAGCAGCAGCAGGAATAGGTCATCCAAATACCTGTGGTTGTTTCCATACTCTCATCCAGCCCCTGGAGCTGTATGCAGAGTGACCCAATATTCCCTTTAATCCTCAGAATCCAGTTCTCCAGCTCCTTGTATCACCTTTGGTTCTGCTGTTCTGACGTGAAACTCTGGTTGCCTTCAAAAGAAAACCACGGGGAAAGGAAAGGACCTGTCTGTTGTAGCTGTTTGCATATCAGGAAGGTGTTTGCTCGCTCTAGGAGGACTCATTTATTCCTGTGGCTGCACGGGGACATGCTCAGAACTTCTGTGGAATGTGTGAGGAACAGTAAGTGCTGCTGTATCTCTTGGTGAATGAGCAGCAATTTTAAAGAGCAAAGCAAGGAGTGAAAGGCTCCTGTCCTCTCACTTCGTGCCTCGGTGTCCCCCAGCTCCTGGACGTGCATGGGAGATCAAAAGGTGGAAATCTCCATCTCCCACACATCCATTCCTCTGCTGTAGGAGCTCTTTGTGCTATCGACTCACCCTCCTGAGGGAAAATAAGCATTTTCTTTAGTTACACAAACGGACACCCAGGTGTCAAAGAGATGAAGTCGTTTTTCAGAAAGTCACCGACAGAAATGAGGGAAAATCAGAGAGCCCTCCTTCCCTGGCACAGCCCCTGGTGAACCTCTGGATAACCCAGGGGAGGGTCTCAAACAGCTCCACAGAAATGCAGCAAAGAGATGGATTGCTGCAACTCTGCTGCTTACCAAATTAGAAACAATTTAAGGATTTAAGGATTAAGTACCATTAATTACTGCCCAACAAATGCTGATCTACAATGGAGCACTTGTGGAAATGGAGAGAGAAGTTTCTGCGTGAATACTAAATGGCTTCATTAATGCTCAGTGCAACTTCATTGAGTGATAAATTAATTAGCTTGATGCTCCAAGAATTACTGAGCAGGACTGTGGGCACATGTGATGAAGGGACAGCAGGAGCCCAGTGTCCTCTTGCCTGGGCAGAGCAGGTCACACAGGTGTGGGACATGCCAGGGCAAGGTAAAGGGAGTAAAGAAAGAGGAAATGGGGTTTCTGAGAGGAAATCCCAAAATGCTGATCTGGATTTCCACAGATCTGGAAAACTGTGGAGTTTCCAGATGAGAGCAGTGGGATCAAGGTCATTATTTTCCTGTTGCATCTGGAGATGATGCTCCCTCCTGCCATTGTGCTGCCAGTGGTGGGTTGGTTGGACATCATCCCTGCTCCTCATATTTCTGTTCTCTCCCTCCTCTCTGTTCAGCCATAAACACTGATTTCCTTCAGCTCCATGGCTCGTGCTGGCTACTCTTGCCATCACATACTGGGATAAGGGAGGTTGGAGTTTGCATCCTCTTTATCCAACATTTGTGGCAAATTCTTGGAGCATCCCGGTGCCTGGAATTGCTCTGAGGGTAGGTTTACCTGGGCCTGGAGAAAGACTTGGTGCTTCCAAAACCTGGGAGAGCTCCGTCTGGCGTGGCAGCCCAGCAGAGCAGTGACAGCTTGAACTGGAGTCTTCTCCCCAGCAGCATTTCCTCCCCAAAGCAGTGGAGGAGGAGGAGGAGGGAGCAGCACCCAGCCAGGATGTCTGGCAGTGAGTAATTTCAGTTTCTCCTCGGGCTGTCATGCCATGACAGCTGCCTGGGCAGAGCCTTCAGCACATTACCTGGAGTTCAGCATTGGATTTCTGTCCCTCAAGACTTTTTAGCCGCCCGTGCCGTCGCAGCGTTATTGATTGCTCAGCCAGCCATGGCTGGAGCTGGATTAGGTGTGAACACAGCACTGCCCCAGCAGGCCCAGAACAGGGCAGGATGCTCAGAGCCTCCTTTCTCCATCCGTCTTTTTTTAGCTCTTTCCCGCGTTGCTCTTTGGCTGCCTCCCGTGCCTCGCTCTGTGCCTAGCTCTCCCCCAGCACATTTGCAGTGCCTGTAAAAGTTGTGTGATTTCATAGCTCTGAGCAGAAAGTCCCCCTTGCCTCAAGGTTTGGATTCCCTCAGCTCATTTAGTTCCCACTCCTGAAGGCAGAGGGTGGGAAATGGCAGAGAGACTTTGCTCCTCCCTGCCAAGGGGAGATTGAACAGTGAGGAGGTGTTTGTGCCCCTCCATGGCTCTGCACATCCCTCTCCATCACTCCTCTCCCTCCCCCTGCAAGGAAACCCATATCAAGTTCACCAGCTCTTAATATCATGAGACATTAGAACTGTTGTCTTGCTGCAGCCTTCAAGTCTTAACCCAAATATTCTGGTCTGCTTTGGCTGAGAGGGATGGCTGTTCCGAGTGGGGGAACACAGGTGGATGTGGAGACTCCTCTCTGCTCCCAATGTCCCACCCAGGCTCCTGGTCACAGCCTGGGAGCTCACAAATGAGATGAGCTGAGTTTCTTGCATCCATCCCCTGCCCTGCCCATGGAGATGTCTCCTGGGTTGCCATTACTGACCAGAGAAGGAATATCAAATTAACAGCCCTCACAACGTGCACAACTCAAACCAAAGTTTTCCTAACGTAATGAGCTGGTATAAAAGCAGCCACAGGGAGACATCCTCAGCTTTATTGGGCTGGCAGAGCCAGGCACAGAGCTGTGCATTCTGGAGTGCCATCTTCTGGCATCTGCAATGTGAACTTGCATTCCTGCGTGGCTGAAGCAATCTGGAAACACAGAGCTGTGCCAGGCACGAGGCGAGCAGCAGATTTCCAGGGTTTTCCAGTGTATCCTTGAAAGATGCATGGAGTGCAGGTGCTTTTTTTTAGCGTCCTCCCATCCCTTTGGCTGCCGGGTACCTGCCTGTGCCAGCGCGAGGAGCCGCGCATCTGCACGGAGCTGGGATCGGCTCCCCGTGCCAGCTTGGGAAGCATCTGTTTCCTGGTTTATTTATCCCCTCTGCAGCCACCACGGGAGGATAATCTCAGTGACATGCCACATCTTGTTTACAGCCGGCCCCTGAAAAGTTAGAAGTGCAAGTTGTGGGGTGGGGAGGAGGCGGGGGAGAACGCGGAGCTGCGCACGCTGGGGACTGAAAGGGGACTTCGGGAAATGTATAAAATATTAAATGACATCGTGGCAAGACACAGACACGGGGAGAACAATAATTAAAGTAAACAGCACATCAAAAGCCTGGCTAAACTCACATTTAAATTTCAAGACAACGCAGAAACAGCTCATGTAGCCGTGTGTAAATGTGTTTCCAGGAACCTTTTAAGAATATTAACAATGATGGAAGCAGAACAAAAATGATTCAGACTTTATGTTATGTGACAATACAGGAGGCCACCAGACTCCTGCCTGGCTGTTGGCATAAGGAAGCTGTTGAAAGCCTGGATCTTGCCAGAAGAGCAGGTTTCTTTCCAGGGAGTGAGAGATCCTGAAGTGAGCAAGAATGGAGCCTCTTCTCTTGCCAGAAACACGCAGGGTTTCCTTCAGCTCCACAGGGGAACTGCACCCCTAAAAATTACATGATAGAGGCTTCTGTGGGTTTGTTCCGCACATCCAGTCCCACATTCTATCCTGCTGTCTGCTCCCCAGACTTTGTCCTAATTAGTTTTAAACATTCCTGGTCCTGTGTGTTCTTGGTTGGGATCCTCCAACATGTTGTTGCTTTCTTGACTTTCAGTTTGCTTGCAGCCACCAGTTGCTCCTGGTGCTGCCTTCTCCTCCATTGCAGCCTGGAGCATGTGGAATCACCACACCTGAGGCCTGAATATAGCAGAGAACATAATTGGAAAACTCAGGTCAGGCCCAAAGCCGTGCAAGACAAGCTGAGCAGCCCCTTCCCTCCCCAGCACGTTTGAATTAAGGGCCAGAAATCAGTGTCAGATTGGTCCGGACTCCAGCACTGAGTACCTTTGGGCTATAGAGCAAATCTCTTAATTATTCCCTGTGCCTTTTGCCCTCTCCTGTACAAGGACTACAATAGCTCTGTCCTTGGGGAGCCTGAATTCTCCTTAGTCCTGATAATACCGTGATTTACAGAGGATTTCCCAACGAGCCTTCAGGGCACGGTGTTACCTAATGGAAGTAATTAAAAAGCATTGGGAAGTGACCCCCTGAAAGTGCAGGCAGCTGCAGATGGAAGAGGGGAATTAAGAGGCTGCAGAGAGCTGCAGGAGCATGTGCCTCTATCCTGTGCCACAACGGGGTCACAGGCTGGGATGGGGGCTTGGGAAGGGAATGCCAGGAGGCCTGAACAGGAAAATGTCAGGTGATTTGTTTTTTCACTTGACTCTGTATTTTCATGAGCCCTTTTGGATGTTTCAAGCTGAAGAGGTTTCTGGGGGACTGCATGAAGGTTTAACTTCCCACAAGTTCAGTTTAAGCTGCGCCAAGGGAAATACAGGTTGGATATTAGGGAAAAAAGTTTTTTACTGGAAGAGTGATGAAGTGCTGGAATTGTCTGCCTGGGGAGGCGGTGGAGTGACCATCCCTGGATGTGTTTAAAAAAAGACTGGATGTGGCACTCAGTGCCATGGGTTACTCGAGGTGTTAGGGCTGGGTTGGACTCTGATCTTGAAGGTCTCTTCCAACCCAGTGATTCTGTGATTCTGGGATTTTGTAAATCTGTAATTTTCCACTAGTTGAAGTCTCCAGACTTTTCTGTTTTCTTGGATTAGTAAAAAACTCTTCACATCCTTCTGTGCTGCAGCTCCCAAGCTTCTGTTCAAAGGAGAGCATTCACTCCCACTGACAGCATGGAGCTGTGTCAGGAGAGGTTTAAGTTGGATTTAGGGAGAGGTTCTTCCCCCAGAGGGTGCTGGGCACTGCCCAGGCTCCAGGCCATGGGCACAGCCCCCAGGAGCTCTCAGGGATGCACAGGTGGGATTGTTGGGGTCTCTGGGCAGGGACAGGGTTTGGACTGGATGATCCTGTGGGTCTCTTCTAGCTCAGGACAATCTGTGATTCTCTGATTCTGTGATTTATATACTTGGGGAAACTGAGGCATGGCCTGGGGGGACAACTCTGAAGGAAACAGTGCCCATTCCTGGGGTCTCCATACTGCAAAGGGAATCCTGCTGCTCTCTAAGCAGGCAGGAAACAGTGCTGGCAGCTGGGATGAGCCTCAGGACAGCTGTACCCATGAAATTTCTGTGTTGCTGCTCCTTCCCAGCACTCTCGAGTGCAGCCCTCCATGTCTAGCACCTGAGGGACACCACTAACAACTTCCAGGCATGATTGCCTTCAAAATATTCCAGTCACTCCTGGGATATTTGCATCCCAAGTTCACAGGAGGTTGGTCACACATCGCAAGGACAAGCATTGTGTGTACCAAACACTTCCTTCGCCAAACCTCTTTGGCCCTCAGTACAGGAAAGCAGAATTTGGTTTTGGGAAAGAGCAGCACAAAACACATTTGGGGTTTTGTAGTGCCTGGTGAAAATCCAACACCACACAAAACCCTTTCCCAAAGCCAGGTTTAGCCAGGACAGGATTTCCCTTTTTTCCCCTTGCACAGTGAGTGGCAGAGTCTCCTGTCAGAATTTTCCCAGCATGCAGACGTTGTTGTGACCTACATGCTTAAGCATTCATTTACTGCTGAAGTTTTGCATTTAGAGGTCTTAAGAGTTCGGATCATGGGCTGTCTGGAGAGCTCCAAAAGGGAAAAATACTGAGGGCAGCTCACGAGTTCCGAGAGAAAAGCGATTTGACGTTCTTATGCCTCCATTTATTGGCAGCCCACAATGAGATGTAAAGAAATGTCAGAAAATCCCACATGCACATTGGTTTGGATTGGGAAAAAATTGCTGTTCGCCTCTGCCTGGAGGCTACGAGTCGCTCTGCTAATGCGGGAGGCACTAAAATGACCCCTTTGTTTTTCCTATGATCACTTCTGATAGCGCGCTCTGCCAGAGATATCATATCTTTGATCTCTCTGTGCTGATGTTAAGTCTCTCTTGAGTTCAGTAGCATCTCCTTGAGATTAATACTTCATGGCATTCTCAGCACCAAGCTGTCCTAACCCATACATCACAGGATGTCACGCTTCGCACTCGCCTCTGCCTCGATGACTTCACGCTGGCACCATAAATAACCCTTGGCTGGCTCCGCTCTCCGTCCGTGTGTGCAGAGCTCCACGAGAACTCTTGGGAGGTGAGGAGAGAAGGGATGCTCCTGTGGCCACTGCAGGCACGAGGATGTCCCTGCCTCCCTCCCTGCAGGGATTTAGTGAGGGTTATTCCTGATCCGTCTGCGGGCGCGCGGAGGGATCACGCGCGGCGGTTGCTCTGCGACGCCTTATAGGGAGTGACAAAGCGATGTACCCCAAGGGGACCCATCTGCCAGGCAGCTCCTTCCACATCCCCTCTGTCAGGCGAGTCAGGAAAATCACTGTCTGCTTCAGATTGTACTTTCTGCTTCCTGATTTGTTTTCCAAGCAGCAGACCGGGATCTTTAGCGGGACAGGCTGGGTGTAAAAACACCTTGCACTTACTTTGGGAGATGTGTGAACTGCTGCCAAACCCCCAAGCTGCATCCCTGCAAAAGGCACCAAAATTCAGCTGCAGCTGACTCAGAGCCCTCTGAAACTCTCTGATCATCATGGGAGGCTATGGATGCAAATTCCCCACATTGCCCAGAGCAAAAAAAAAGGGAGTTTTAAGGCAGTTTAGGGCATCACATCCAGCAGATGCTGGAGTTCTTAAAATGCCCCATGTTGAACAGGATCTGGCTGCTGAGGCCTTGATGCTCTTGGGATTGAAACAAGTTCATGGCTATGATCCAGACAGAGAGCAGTGGAAGTCCTGGTCTAGGGCATGCCTGAGTATGAGGCTGGAAGATGTCCCCAGGGCATGAAATCTGCTGTGGTTTGAGTGGTTTGGAGCGAAGAGGACTTTGCAAGGTCTTTTTGTAATCCAAGGTCCATCATTTCCGTCTTGAGTATTTCTCTCAGGCACAGGGTGGGATTCTTGGGGTGTCCTGTGCAGGGTCAGGAGCTGGGCTCGGTGACACTTGTGGGTCCCTCCCAACCCAGAATGTCCTGTTATTCTATGGTTTCCATGCTTTTGCTGGTGCTGCTGATGTTCAAGGTGCTGTTCAGTGACCCTTTTCTGGGGACTGGGGATGTGAGACTGGTCCAGTGCTGAAAACACCTCAGGCTTCACCTCTTCAACCTCATGATGTCCATGATGTCCCTGTGACCTCACACCCCACAGGCTCCCTGCTGCTCTGTGGTGAGGCAGGAATGAGCTGCTGCCCTTCTGTCCCCAGCCCAGAACAGTCTGTGTCATTTCCGCACAGCGTGGGGTTAGTGAGGAAAAATCCTTCCACTCCCTCAGCCTGGGTTTAGAGAGATAATCGAAAGGAAGAAGGGAGATCTCGGGGGAAGGAGTGAAAGTGCTGGAACTCAGCAGGGCTGAGATGAGATGTCCTGCAGTCCATGACCCTCCTGTTTGTGCTAGATGGGCTCTGTTCCCCTCAGGTCCCTCCACAGTGCCAGTTGCAGCTCCCTGTGGACGAAGGGGCTGTTCCCTCTCATTTCTGTTATAATCTCCTCTTCCAATGCATATTTAATCCACCTAGGAAAGTGTTCAAGGCCAGTTGGGATGGGGAAACAATTTGATCTAGTGGGTGCCATTCCTGCCCATGGCAGGAGCTTGGGAAGAAATGGTCTTCAAGGTCTTTCCAATCCAAACCATCCTGATATTCTCTGATTTAAGGCTGGAAGCATCACTTGCCCAGAGCCAAAGGATGCCTGGTCCAAAGAGCACCCACCAAATACACAAAAGAAGGGATGCTCAGCCAGGAGAGCACACATGAGGCTTTTTTTTTTTTTTTTTTTTTTTTTTTNGCTGGATTGGCCATTTCTGTGCTGAAGTTGGGATGTGAAGCAGACTGTGCTGCACCTCTGCTGCTCCCTCTAATAGCAACCCAAATAATTAGCACTGATAAGCTTGGCCCTAATGAGAGCCTAATGGGGTGCAGCAGGCTGGGAGTGCAGGCACCACGTGTGCCTTGTGGGCTGGGTGGCTGCTAACAAGGAGGGACAATGCAATTAGAGAAACCCCCTTTTTTTCTAATTTTCCACCAGTCTCTGGGGAAAAGGGTTTCATTTTTTAAAGTTCTGTCACACCAGGTTAGAGTATTAACAATCACGGTTCGCTGCTATCTGTATTTGTTCCATTTGTGGCATTTATGATGGTTATCCACATTAATTATTTCGCTGCTTAAGTCCCTTCTAATTTCAGAGCACTGTTATTTCCAAGAAAGATGGATATTAAATATGCCACACATCAGCGCAGGGTGGCATTACACCGTGCTATTAAGTTCTGATGCGAGGACTTGGCAAAAAATAACTTTGCTATTTGTAATCACCGTGAAGTGTTTTAGTGTTGCAGCTTGGAATAAGAAATAAAGATGATGACAGGAACTGATTTCTTATTAGGACGTGGTGCAGGAGTTTACATAAATCAGGAAGGAAATAACGAGGTAACCCTTGGCTAGCCAAATCCACATGGGGTGGCTGTTGGATGGGGTCTGGTGGAGAACAGCTGGGTGCAAAGTTTTTGAGGGGACCTCACTGAGTCTGCTCTGGAGCCAGGCTGGGAGAGCTGGGGGTGCTCACCTGGACAGGAGAAGCTCCAGGGAGAGCTCAGAGCCCCTTGCAGGGCCTGAAGGAGAGCTGGAGATGGACTGGGAACAAGGAATGGAGAAACAGGACACATGGAATGGCTCCCACTGCCACAGGGCAGGGCTGGATGGTGTATTGGTCAGGAATTGTTCCCTGGCACAGGGTGCCCAGAGCAGCTGTGGCTGCCCCTGGATCCCTGGCAGTGTCCAAGGCCAGGCTGGATGGAGCTTGGAGCAACCTGGGACAGGGGAAGGTGTCCCTGCCCATGGCAGGGGATTGGAACAAGATGAACTTTATGGCCACTTCCCACCCAGACTACTTGAGGACTCTTCAGTCTTCAGTCTTCAACCCAGTACCAAGGTTCTTTATCCTCACTGGGGAGGAGGTGACCCTGGTTGAGTGGATGAACCTTCACCCCAGAAAGGATGGACAGACCCGTCAGTGCCAGGGGAAGAGCTGATACCCCCAGGGATTTTGGGTGCAAACATTTGGCAGTGTTTTTCCTTGGAAAGAAGGGGCCTTTCACTTGCTCACCAGGCTGCATTTTGCACACACAACCCTCTTGCCCTCCCTGGTGTTCATTATAAAAATGTTAAGCTCTTTGGAAGCTGCTGCATTCCCATGGCTTGGGGGTGCTCCCCCCTTTCTGACACAAGGGTGAAGCTCCAGGACTTGCTGTGAACCATCCTGTGAGGGTCATGCATTCCTGGCAGAGCAAAGCAGAGGGAATTTTACCCACAAGGAGGGAATGGATTCCCCCATCACCCCCGTGTCTCTGAAGGATGTGGCTCCTGTGCCACACCAACAGAGGACAGCCAGAGAGCCAGGGTGATGCGACTTTTGGTTGTCACTGAACCTCCGAGTGCTGCAGCAGCTCTTGCTGGATCGTGTAAATGTGTAAATATGTAAATATGGCTTGATCCACAGGACAGGGGTGATGGTCCCACATTTTGGGCAGTGGTGATGAACTCCTGGCTCCAGAGGCAAAGAGCTGAGGCTGATCATCAAAGGGAAGAGGGAGCAGGAATTGTGTCAGGAGCTGCTCTGCAGGCTGCCAGAGGCTGGAGCAACAGCTGGGGGTGGGGTGAGCATTTGCCTTGGGTTGAGCCTAAGGAAGATTCTTTGTGATTTTCAGCAAACCAGTGATAGAAAAAACAAAGAAAGGTTGAGATCAAATGCAGAGCTTTGCTCAACTCCCAGGTGCAATGTTCCCTCTTAGCAACGAGTGTTTGTGTACAGGTTTTACTAAGAGAGAGGAATAATTTGAAATTAAAAGTAAACTAAAGGGGGAAAATGTGTCCCTCTTATTTTTTCTGCCAGTGTCAAAACAAATCCCTCTAATTCCTTGGGGGAATTGTTTGTTTATTTTTTGCTGCTGTGGTTTTAGCTCTTCAAGCCCAGAAACTTTGCCAAGGCTTTGGTGAGACATTCCAGCATCTCCAGAGCTGTCTGTTTGTGAGCTGCATCCACTTGGCAGTTCAGGTCCAGGGCATGATCCCAAGGGATCAAACCATATTTCTGGAGTGAGGTGGGTGCTCAGCAAAGCGCACACCTGGAGTATTGGATGAAGGTCCAACATCATCCAGCTCTGGATGCAGAAAAGTCCTTGTGTCCCTCTCTGCTTCATGTCCCAGCTCCCAAGCAGCTCCTGCTCAATACAGAAGGATACACCAACCTTTCTCAACTGTTATTGTCTATTAATTAAATGCTAATTAATTATTAAAAGAGTATTTATTAAGATTTAACAAGTCTGCAGCCAGAAAACAAGGAAAAAACCTATTGGTGGCAGGTGTTCCTCTGCAGTAATGAGGTTCTTAATAACCAATTGTCATTTGTTTGACTTAGAATAACATTCTTATTAAATCTAAATCAACTCTTTACTTGAGACACTTAATTACATGGGGGTTATTTTTTTTCCCTGCCACCTTTCCGTGGTGTGGTGGGAGTTCCCCACCTGCATCTCCCGGCACTGACGCAGGAGTCTGTGCCTGAATAAATGTGAAAGGTGATGGCTACTCACGGAGAGTGGCACTTGTGGAGTGATTTCCCTCAGCTCCCATCCCCACTCGTGCTCACATGAGCTTCCAGGGCTCCTTCTCCTTTCATGAGGAAAGCTGGCACAGGGGAGAGCTCCATGGCCATCCTGGGGCAGCACTGCTCCTGAGATTCTCCTGCCCTGATGCAGGGAAGGAATCACCAGCTAAGCCTTTTGCTTGGTTATTTGTTAGAAATCCCAGAAGTTGCTGAAACCCACAGCAGGGGAAATAAAACTCCTTCCAAGCATGGTGGTGTCCTGGGGGGAAGAATGAGCTGCACAAGAAGCCCCAGGAATCGCTGTGGCTGGAGCTTTGTGTTGCTGATGTGAAGGGGAAAGGCTTCCAGTCCATTATCCAGACACTTGGGTTCCTTTGGGGTCAGCAGTGACTTTTAGAACATTGTTGTTGGAAGCATTTTCGCCTTGGAAGGAGATGGGAAGGTGGACAGGGGAGTGACTGCTGCCTTTAATCGGGATTTAATTACTTCCCCTTTTAATGTGGCTTTTAAAAAGGAAACAAGGATCCCTACCGGGTGCTCTTGTAGCACAAATAACAACGGGGGGGGGGAAAGGAAAAGTACCCGACAACAACAAACAATCTGTGCTATTACAGGATCATTATTCTGATATTATTTATTTCAGACATTTTGATACTCTCCAATGCTTGACTTCACAGGCTCATTTAGTTCCTTTCAAAAGCAAAGCAGTGCTGCAATTTGCCAGGAGAAAATGTGATAAACACTGAGAAGGGGGGAAGGAAATAACCCGGCGACCGTAGGGATAAATATATTTATTTTTACATGCTAGGGGAAAGTGTGGATGTGAGGGGAGTATTATTCATGGTTTCAGAGCCACAGGACAGGGAGCACCTGAGGGCCTGAGGTTCAAGTGGTGATCTTTCAGCCACCATCCAAATTCGAAATTGCCTGGGAGGATGGTGGCAGGCAGGAACACTTTCCTCCATTCCCAGATAGATTTGGAGTTGTGATGCTCCAGCGTTGTCAAGACATGCTCTGAGGCACCCTCTGAGAAGTGGCCAAGCCCTGGAGAGGTGCTGGAATCACTGACCCTGGAAGGGTTCAGAAAACACATGGATATGGTTGCTTAGGGACGTGGGTTTGTGGTGGCTGGGTTGAAGGTTGGACTTGATGATCCTGGAGCTCTTTCCAGTGTTAATGACTTTGGGATTGCCAGAAGTGCTGGGCTCGGAGCGAGTGGGGCAGGATTGAGGCAGGGAATGCTGCAATCCCGATCCCTCCAGCCCCAGGGGAATGATCTCCTGCTTCCCTGGTGTAAAACACACTTCACTTCCCTGTGCCCTGCTCTGTGTGCCAGGGCAACTCTTTCCACAAGGGCCTCTCCAGGAGGCTGGGAACACTCAGCTCATTTCATATCCAAGACTCTTTTGCCTTTCTTGGGCAGCAACAAGAGCCACACACAGGGATCTGTGAGCTTATCCAAGAAAATGAAACAAATGGGCCTAACTCACCTTCAAACCAGGGAGAGCAATAAACTCTTTGTTCTCCCCAATAATCTCGAGCGTTCCTGAAACTCGAGGAGTTGCTGGGTATTTGTGTCAGCAAGAATTAGATCACAATATCATTAGATCACAAGGCTGTGCCTGGATTATCATCGATAGGCAGCGAGAGCTGCTGCATCCAATTAGTTGATGGATTAAGGGAATCCCTTCTGAAGTTTACTGTCCAAGAAGGAAAAAAAAAAAAAAAAAAAGCAGAAAAAAGTGTGATTTGAATTTAAAAATCCAACTGGAATGTGATGATCCTTAAGGTCCCTTCCTTAATGATTCTGGGATTCTGTGATGAAAAGTTCTTTACATTTAAAAGCTCTTTCAGAGCTTGGTGAGTAATTGGTTGCCCAGAGCAGCCGTGGCTGCCCCTTAGTGTCCAGGGCCAGGTTGGACAGGGCTTGGAGCAGCCTGGGACAGTGAAAGGTGTCCCTGCACATGGCAGGGAGTTGAACAAGATGAGCTTTGCGGTCCCTCCAAGCCCAAACCATTGTGGGATTCCATGATCCTGGTGTTTGGGGTGGTGGATGCATAGCTTTGCATGTGGCTTATCCCAAAATTCCTCTTGGGAAGGAGTCTGAAAAATCACCCCACCACAAACCCTGTGACTCATTTATCATCTAAAGGACCTTGATATTGAAAAATGAGCCTTGATGTTGTGAAATGATGGAAGTGCGTGGACATCATTTAGCTGGAGCTGCTTTGTTCGAACAGTATTTTGAGGATTTATTTATATCTCTATTTTTTTATATATTTATTTTTCTGCAAAGACACACCCTGCTATACTTTTTCAAAGGTTGGGATAAATAAGGCCTTTGTTGTTTTCTTTCTCCCTGCTGGATTCATTTGAAATTTCTGGGTTGCAATGTTGTGTCAAGCCCCCCGTTTCCCACCTCATCTGAATTTCCCATGAGAAGGGGCTGGAGGCAGCCCCACCCTGCCAAACCTCCCTGGATAGAGCATCCTCACATGCTTATTGTTGGGAAGGAATGGGAGAAGAGGATAAAATCAGCCAACCTACCTCAAAACCACCCTGCTGGGCTTTCTCTCACACCCAGAAATCGCCAGCACACCCGGCTGGGTTTTTATCTTGGCTCACTCAAGAGTCAGTGGCACTGAGCTGCTGCAGAGCAGCCAGACTTACTGAGAATGGATTAAAAAGGAGAGTTTCCCAAAGAAAAAAATTAAACTCAACCCTAAAGCAACAGCAAACTTGCAAACAAACCAGCCCTCCTGCTCTGCCACTGGAATGCATCTCATAACCATTACCGAGGTTTTTTACCAGCGCCTTCGCCAGCCCACGAGAGGGATTTGCTGTCCCCAGAGCCTTGTCTTTGGGATGTGTGTCAGCAGCATCCTTAAATCTTCAGAAAAAACCCACCCAGCCCTGGTCTGGCTGCGGGGCTGAGCGCCGGGCTGCCGCCAGGAGCTGTAAAAGCCTGCTGATAGACAGATGGAGCGCTGTAATTACACACGGGGAGGGGGACAAGCACTCTGGAATTATTGGTGTGGGCAGACAATTAGAGGCTTTTCCAGAAGATTACCCTCTCCCTCCCATCTGTGCTCCAGGGAGGAGTTTTAGGCTGGTGCTGCCGTTTCTGTCCTCCGCCATTCGCTGCTTTGCCCAAATCGCGGCTCCGCGTTCCTTTGGGCATCGCTGGAGCATCCCTGGATGTCAGGAGGAGGGAAAAGGCACTGAGGGGCCTTTGGCAGAGTTTTTGCTGACAATTCAGAGCCCCCACCAAGGGAAAGGCACCAAGGAGGCTTTGGCAGAGGTTTTGCTGACAATTCAGAGCCCCCATCATGCATGAGGATGCCGTGGGATGCACGGCAGGGTTTCCCTGGGAAATCAACCTTCACGAGGCTGATTTGGGGTAGGTTTGGTGGTTTCTCCAGCTCACCAGGGACATTTTCAAGCATGTTTAGACTACGTGACCTTTAAAAGGTCCCTTCCCACTCCAGCTATTCGATGATTCCATGTGTGCAAGCAGCAGGGAGGGCAAGCAGCTCTCAAGGCCAGCAGCAAAGGGAACAGCTAATTACAGCCCCCTTTCAACCCAAATCACTATTTTTGTGTTAATTGTGTATTTATTTTCAGTATTTGATGTGCTCAGGAGTTAAACAGGAATTATTTTGGATGGCTCACCACTTTTTTTGCTTTATTTTTTTTCTAAACCCAAGTCAGGACATTTGATTTCAGCACCGAAGGGTTATTTCTCAACAGTTTATTTTTCACATTACAGTCACTTTGGTTTGAAAACATTGCCACTGGCCATTTGTTGAGTTTTCTGAATCAGGAAAATAATAATAGTAATAAAAGAGAATACTTGGATGATTCACGATGTCCTTTGTCAGCTTTTCTTTCTCTTGGAAAGACGAGGATAAATTGGGTGCAAACTTTTCTCCCAGCTCCCATGATAACACTGGGGATGGTGTTTGTGGTGAGCCTGTAACTATTTCCTGATGTCCCACATTGTCCCCGGCTCTCACCAAACTCAAATCAGGGGGTGACAGCAGCTCCTTTGGAATGGAAACCACTCTGACACACAAACCTGGCTATTTATATGGATGTAATTCATTTCTTTTCCCTCTTGCCATGCCTTAAAAGCCCTGTCAGAATCCTTTGCTTCAAAGTCCTCCAGTCAGACCTTGAGGCTACCTGAAGCCTGAGGACTCCTTTGTGTCCTGTAAATCGATATACATGGGGAAATACAGACATAAAATAAGGATTCAGTAAAATGAATAAGTCAGCATCAAAATAAACTGGCTGCAAGCAAAATATGGGAAGTGGGAGATGGAAAGGGAATTGATGATTTATGATGAAATTGGTGCTTGCAGGGTAGGGGCAGCCTTTTGCCCTTCACCCTTTGCTGCTGCTGCAAGAGACCCTCATGTCTCTTTTTCTCCTTTTTTTATGGAACTGTGAACACAAAAATGCTCTTTTTGGGTGGTTCTGCTGCTTGGAGGTGCTTGAGCTCCTGAAGGTCTGAGTGTCTCTGCCTGTTCGTGCACAAATACCAAAAACTGATGTCTCTCCATTGCATTCTCCGTTTTGTTCTCCAGCTTCCCACAACCTCTCCCTGTCCTTCTTCAATGGGACTCAGCTCCCCAAAATCTCCTCCATGGCCCCTGCCCTGCYTCCATGGAGCTCAGCCCCCRAAACCTCTTCCATCCTCCCTGCCMTGYTTCTGTRGGACTCAGCCTCCCAAAAGCTTTTCCATGGTCCCTGCCCTTCTTCAGCAGGGCTCAGATTCCCAAAGCCTCTCCCATGGTGCCTGCCCTGCTTTGTTGGGGCAATCCGACACATTTTGGTGCCGCGCTGAGCTCGCACCCATCTGTGTGGCATCCTGGACGCAGACAGCTCTCAGACCTGAGAAACCACTCACATCTCCCCTCCTGAAAGATGTCTTGCAGAGACACAGTGTCTGGGATCTGGTTTCAGCTGGGGCTGGTGTTGGCTCAGTGTTCTGTGGCTCCTTGGCTCCCATTCCCATCCCGGCCGTGCAGAGGGAGCATGGGAGGCTGCGAGGTTTCCTTTGCTGTCAGACTGCTCAGGTACCAACCCTGCTGCTCCTTCAGTGCTCCCTGATGGAAACAAGGGGCTCCAGGGGCTGGGAGAGGGGTTTAAGGGTTTTTTGTGGCTGTCCCCCTGCTCCTGCTCTGGCAGTGATGCCCTCTCACCTCCCAGCTTCACCCTCAGGGAGCATCGAGTTTTCCCTCTTTCTTCCAGGGCTGGATTACAACCTCTCCCTGTAATTTAATTGTGATTAGATGCATGAGTGCTGCTGCTCGATAAGGCTGGAGAGGCAGTCAGGGATCATTTCCACCACAGCTTATTTCCCTGGTTTTGTTTCTTTCCTCGCCCCTTCTATTTTTTTCCCACCCTCACTGGTTTGCTGACTGTCATTTCCCCCAGCTTCCCCAAGCGGAAAGAAGATCCCCACAATGCTGCTACAAATAAATCCATGAGATTCTTTGTTTTCCTTTTTCTGAGTATTTTTTTCCCCTTCCCTTGCCCCTGGTTCTTGTCCATCCTCCTTTTTTCATTCCACCTGGTTGGTGCCAATCTTTAGCAGTCAATCCACTTTACAGCATGTCCCATTAGAAGTAGGAAAAGGAGAATTTAGGGATAATCTTGAAATGGGAGGAGGGAGAAAGTGCAGCCCACAGCTCAAATTTGAAAGAAGTTTGCCAAGCACCTCCCAAGGCAGAGAGATGGATAGGGAATGATCTCTCCCTGCTCCCTAATTTACAGCCCTGACAATACGATGCCGTTAGTGAACATCCATCTTCGTGTATAAAGGGGGGGAGGAAAAATGAAAATAATAAAAAAAAAATCATTATATGCCTTTCAGCATTGACCAGCCCGAGGAGACGCGAGTTATTCTTAAGAAAGTCGTGTATCTTCTTTATTTTGGCATCAACATAAATAAAATTACTTATCTCTCGGATTTAAATGCTCTGCACCTTGGGCAGGCAATAAATTCTTCTCTCCTGTCCCTTTATGTGTTTATTTCTCGCTCCATCCTTCACCTCTAAATATGAAACTGCAGTTTCCCTCCCCTGCTCCTCAGGGGGAGGACCCCAAAGCTTCCTCCATCCTTCCACTGGTGTTTTCTCAGGAAGTGTAGATTTTCCCAAATCCAACCTCACCTTTCCCAGCACCATGAGCCCCACTGGGGCTGGCAGAGCTGTTCACTTCCTCAGATGATGGGTCTGCCCCAACTTCCCCTCCTCTGGGTGTTAATTCCTGCCTGGGATGGCAGCTGCTGATGAGGGATTGGGCTGGAGGCCCTGCTGATGCTGTGGGTGCTCCTGGGCTGCCATCACCACTTAAATCCCAAGGTTTGTGCCACACCAGGAGAGGCATGGGGAGCTGGGAACACACACAAATGGACAGAGCTTGCAAAAAATTCATCCTTTCTTGTGTCTGTCCTTGGTGCTTGATCTGACATGACCAACTCTGCTTTGCTGTGCTTTCCTTCCTGGATTTAAAATGGAGACAGGACAGTAAAAATAATCATTGTCTTGGAAAGACACGTGGATCCTCATCATGGTGAAACCATAAAGTCCAAATTGTTGCTTTCAGGTGGGATCAAGGTGAAATTGGTTCATGGAATCATAGAACAGTTTGGCTTGGAAGGGAACTGAAAGATCATTTCATTGCAATCTGTCTTGTTCCCACAAGGAATGGCTCAGCCCTGAACCAACAGTGGACAGGTCTCATTGGTATCATCCCACTTAGCAGGTGAGGAAAATCCTGCAGGAAAATCCATATTGTCCTCAGAATTAAATTCAAGCAGAAAATCCTGAATCACAGGAAATCTTTTGTCAGGAAGATTTTGCTCTTGCCCTTGGAAGTCCAGAGGGGTTTGGGATGAGTAGTTTGTCTCAAAGGTAGAACTGCAACAGGAAACAGGCCCCTTACCTGCACTGATTTTTTTTTTTTTTTTTAATGTAGAGTCCATGTTTTCCAAAGCCTTCTATTTTTTCCCAACCCAAAATAACCTGGCAGCGGTGACATTTTAACAGGAAATTAAATGAAAACATTTATTTTGAATTGACATTTTGACTTGAAATGCTGATTTGTTCCCGATTTTTAAACCAGGGAGCAGCAACACACAGATGTTGTAAACGAGAAAAAAAATGAGGAATATATTAAAAATAGCCATGAACTCTCAGGACATGGAACAGAGAGGAGACACTTGGCTCCTGGGGAGTTTTCTAGGGAAGGACACAGGAGACTCAGCTTCTGCACCAGCCCACCTTTACATCTAATTGGAAACAAGCAAAAAAAAAGGGCAGTTTTCTGTTTTCATGAGAAAGGCAGAAATTTCCGTGAGAATTGATTTTTCCCCATCTGCCGCTCTCCACCGCCGTTGGAGGGTGATACTGTTGATGTGTTGAAGTTTTGCCTTCTTTAAATATCACTGGTATTTATTTTCATTATTCGCTCTTAATTCTAATGAAGCTGAAAACTCCTCTGTGCCCTGGTGGGGAATTTATCCCAAAAAAGCATCTAGAAACGTTCAGTTTCTTGGTCTGCAAACATCCTTTCATCTCTCCAGCATCCCATCTGTCTGTCTAGCTGCTCCTCCACTGCTTCCTTCCTCTTCCCTGTGATCGCAGCCACCACGACCTGTGAAATGAACATTTTCATAAAATCTTCGTTTGCATTTCAAACGAGGCAGAGGCACAGAAACCCACAGGAAAGGAGAGAAAAAAGCACAAAAACCAACTTTGCTTTCTCGGTTCCTCCTCATTTCTCGCATCTGAAGAGATTATTAAACGTTTCTAAAGGTAAAATCTCAACTCTTCCCTACGTGCCTCTAATGGAAATGGTTTTCCTTGGATGTTCTCTTCCCTTCAGCTCTTCTGGTACATTTTGGATGGGCTTTTGTGCTGCTATGATGAATTTGTGTGATGTTGCCCTCTAATGGCTGATCAACAGGAATTTTAGCAACCCTGCCCAAGAAATTCTCCTTTATTTTCTTATGAGAAGTGGTGGGAGTTTGGAGATAAAGGGTGTGAGGATTTCTCTGTACCCAACAGAGTGGAAAATGCACATAAAACTCTCCTTTTGTTGCAACTCCAACCCCCTTGTCACTCATCCCTCTACCCCAAAATAGAAAGAACCAAAATGAGATGTTTAGGATGGCATTTTTTCCCCCACAAGCCCTTTCTTGGCTGCCTCCATGCTGCAGGAGATCCTTGAGGACCTCAGCAGATGGCTCCCAGCACTGACAGGAGCTCCTCTACTCAATTCCTCTTTGAACAAGGGAAAACATTTTGACTTAAACTTTCATACATAATGATGAGGGTTGGTTACCCAAATCCACACATTTTCTTTAGTCGTTTTCATTTACTACTGTTTTAAATTATTTCACAGCCTTGCAAATCTCCTCCTGACAGCCAGAACCCAGGCACAGAAAGGGAGAGAGAGAGGAAAAAAACCCCACTAAGCGTTCATTTTTCACATAATATATTCCAATCCTGTTAGGTCGTGCTGGTGAAGGTAATATTTCTGGCATTCATTTAATGAAATTGACAGTGATGAATGGTTAATTATACAAATTACATTCTTATTAAATCCCCTGGAATCGCTGCCTTAGAAAGTCTTAGCTATGGACTTCTTGTGCTAGATACTTATTTTTTTTTTAGGAGCATCTTTACTGCTGGCTGCTGCAAAACCATCTTCCAAAAAACCTTGAAAAGCATTAAAAATCCCCTAGTTAAGTCAATTACTGCAGATAAGTTAATCTTAATGGGATGCTTAAACCCCTGTCCTTGCATGAGTTTACTTTTCATCCCTCGCTCTCGGCTCTGGAGGCGCTGGAGAGAAAAGTTTTCCGACGATTGTTGTGACAAATGGATTAAGAGTGGATAAACAAGGCTGGATGCAAAATTTGCATTCAGACTGGTTTTTAGCAGCATTTTCTCCCTGAGCTGGCAGTGAAATTTCCCATTTTGGGGTGGAGAGCAGCAGGATGCCTGCATGTCCCACTGGATTGGTTATGGATGGGGATGCAATGCCCTGGGAGCTGTGGGCTGGTGATAAAGAATTGTAGAATCATGGGATAATTTAGGTTGGAAAAGCCCTCTGAGACCATTAACCAGCACTGCCATGTCCACCACCAAACCTTGTCCCCAAGTGCCACATCCATACGGCTTGTAAACACTTCCAGGGAAGCAGCTCCAAACTCAGCTGCTTGGTGGAAAAAACCAACCGTGGACAACCCTGATTTCCCAAGAAGCCTTTTTAGGAAGAGAAGGAAGCAACCTTTGACCCCTGCTTATTCCCAGGGTGTTAAATCCCAGTCCCAATCACATGGAGTGGTTTTAATTGCAGGGCACGGGATGAGCTGGCATTATTAAGCAGGGACACTCAGGAGTAAATGCAATAAATAGACTGTTAAGTTAAGCAAGTTTTCAGCTTCAGCAGTGAGAGTGGCCATCTATCTTGCATGGCTTTCTGCATGCTTCATTACCACATGTAACCACACTGGAAAAATCAGCTTTATCCCTTCTAATTAGATGATAAGTTCCCTAAGATGTGTGTTAGTGCTGCCAGGCACCTGACGCTCCGCCACGGCGCCCACTTCCCGCAGCTCCCGGGGAAATTTATTACCCAGCTTCATATTAGACTTAAGTTAACATCACTTAATCTTCTTACTCGACAGAGTTATGTATGAGGCTCTCAGGATATATTGGCCAGGATTTAGGGACTCTGAAGGGGGGGAGCTGAGCTGGGGGGGTAGAGGTGGGTGCAAGGGGGGTGGAGTGCTCTGAAGGTGATCAGGACACACTTATTTCCCCATCCCCTTATTTCTGCTGATATCCCAAAGGGACAGAGCATCTCCTGCAGCCTCTCCTTATTCTTTAACTAAACCTCAGGCTGCTTTTGCCTGGCTCTATCCAGAGAGCAGCAGCAGTCAGTGATTAAGAAAGAAGCCATGACCTCTTTGAGGAGGGAGCAGAGCATGGAGTGTTGTTGGGCACAGGCTGAGTGTCACCAAAAATCAGAAATCCTCTAATGATGTAGGCTGCAGAATAGTGTTCAGCAGGTCCAAAAACAACCACTGGGAGCATCCCCACCTACTCCCAGCAGCTCTCTGGCCCCAGGTTCTTCCAGCCCCGAGAAAAATGGACATTGTTTCCTTCCTTATTTTCACCTAATTTTCCAGGGAGGCTGGAGACACAAGAGGTTGCAGGGAATTGTCACAATTGAACAGCTTGTTTTGATTTGGATTTGGGGTTTCATCCATCTCCCTCCTCCCTCCTCCCCAGGATCTGTGTCTCCATAGCAAAGTGCTGAACCCTGGTGCCTTCTGGAGCCCGGAATAAGCCAAAGGCAGGAGAAATGATGGAGCTGCCATCACATCTCCCTCTTTTGACTCAATAAGCTTCATAACCTCTGTATAACCACCTATATCACACCAAGACAGGAGGAGCAGGGGGAACTTTATGAGCTGGTTAGAGCAGGCAACTCCATCACCAGCCATGACTATTATTATAAAATATTCTGGAAGTTAACTCAATAAAAAAACTAATAATGAGAGGAACCATCTCTGCCTTTGTTTATGGCTTCTTTAAGTGTATAAATGAGCACGAGGTGATTAATGAGGGTGATCTGAGAGAGAAAGATTTGCATGCACAGTGCTTGAATTATTTCCTTATTGCATGTGCTTCCCAGTCCCTCTGTTTATTGTGCTGCTCGACGCTATTTAATACAGAATGACTAAAGTTATGAGATCCTATTTATTCCACCTGACACTGTCCCCTCTGCCAGCTCAGCCCCTGGGACAGATAGCGCATGCACAATGAATTCAGAAAATATATTAAAAAGCAATTATAAACTCCCTGCCTTCGGTGTCCTGGCCTTATTTTTCACAGCGCTCCCTGAGCATTTGCATAATGTCTACAGGCTCTTGTGGAGTTATCAAAACACGAGCAGTCTCTCTCTTATTTTCAAGAACTGATGGATTTAGGAGTTAAAAGTTGCCAAAGGTGGCTTGGTACCCTCCTTCTCCACACCCTGGTAGATGTTACTGGTGCCAGTAGCTCATTCCCTGCCCCACCAGCCACCCCAGGAGATGATGGCAGCCAGAAATTTGCCTGCTCAGCGCATGTTTCTCGCATTAAACAACATCCTTTGCTCTTCCCACCACAATGGCTCTGATATTAGAATTTCATTATTTTCCTGAGCTGCTTTCCTCACTGCTTGCTGCTGTATAGACTTCTCAAAACCTCTCTGAGGGACAGGAAGAACATCAGACCGAGCTGTTCCATATCATTAATATTATTCTTGCCTCTCTCAGACATTGCAGTGTAAGATCCTGTTGACTATGAGCTGGATTTCACCCCTCACTCTTTCTCCAGAGCTCTTCAGCCAGAGAATTCCTATTCCACACTGGCACTAGGAGCATCCTGCACATCATGGACCATGGGTTGTGTGCTGAGGCACAAACCCACCATCAAAGACTGTTTACCCCAGTCAGCCCTGCAAGGCTGGCAGGCACCAAAGAGCTAAAAACACAACTTAGGGGCTTTCTGAAGTTGTAACAGCACATTGTGTAGTTTCAATGGGATTTTAGGGTTAAAATTATGGTGAAACAGGGGTGTTTCACCATTCACAACTGGGGAAAACTGCAACAAAATCAATGCAACCTTGCCTGGAAAAGCTTCTCACCTGGATATCCCACTGGTTCATTATTGATGTCTTCTCTTACGCATAATAAAGCATGGATATGTTGCAAATCCGAGGTGGTGTTGAACCAGCTGGCACTGTGTGTCTCCATCTAATTATACACAGTCCTTTGGGTTTCATTCCAGCTCTGCCATAATTCTCTTCCGCAGGATTTTAACTCACTCCCGGCACAAAACGCTTCATCTCCGTTAAAAGTGAGGGTGCGAGCAAATAAATTAGCATTTCAGGAAGTACTTGAAGGCTTTCACAGCCTGTCTTTCCCCAGAAACTGTTTATCAAGCATCTTAATACCGACCAATTTGTACACCTCAAAAATACATTTATTCTGTAAATTGTTTATAGAAAACCAACAGAAGGAAATGGGCTTTGCTGCTATTGAATTCATTAGTAGCAGACTGGCTGATTGCTTTTATTCCTCCTAACCTATTGTATATTTGATTTGCTTGGAATATTTTATATACCTCAGCACTGAATGCATTCTGTGCTGGGGGTTTCAGGGAGTTAAATCAGCCCCAAACTGAGGAATCAGACAGCGCTGCTGCTTTTTGCCCCACACGTTGTTTTTGTTGGAATAGGGAAGAGAAGATGCAGGGCTCAGCTGTGGCTTCCCCACCCTGGAAGAGTCCAAGGCCAGGCTGGACAGAGCTTGGAGCAGCCTGGGATAGTGAGAAATGTCCCTGCCCATGGCAGGGGTGGGATGAGAGGAGCTTTGAGGTTCCTTCCAACACAAACCATTCTGGGATTCTATGACAAGTTGGATTATCTTGTTTATCACCACTGTTCTCCTGCAGTTTTCCTGTTCTACAGATCTCCTCTGCATCCCTGTCCCACCCAGAGCTGTGGGCTCACTGCACACTGGTGGTTGGCATTGCCAGGGGGACAGGACCTGTATTTGGTGATGGAGTTTGTGTCACTGTGGGTTTGCCTCAGAGAACACTCCTCAAATCCCTTCATCCTTCCTGGCTGCTCAGGTTTTTATTGCTCTTCAGAAGAGGGGAAAAGGCCCAGAGAAAACACTCCCAAAGTGGTGTCTGCTCACCCGAGGCACACGGGGCTGCAGGGGGAGCAGCCACAGTGAGAGGTCCCAGGTGCTTGGCAAGAGCAGCTCTGAGAGGAACAGCTTCCCAGGGCTCAAACAACTGAGTGAGGCACAGAAAACTCATTGAGGAAATGAGGCCACCCTTGGATCCTGCTGGGTGTCTCCAGCCCTGGCCATCCCCACCCCGTGCCCTGGCTCACACACCTGCACCCAAAGTGGCACCTGCAGAATATCCTGGAGCACAGATCCTGCAGCTTTACCCACTTGGTTGGGGGTGGTGGATGCTGCCACGGGATGCTTTGCCCNCGGGATGCTTTGCCCCTCTCTGCCCAAAGTTGCCTCTATCACCTGAAATTCCACGGTTCCCTTCTCTCCAGAGCTCTGTCCTTGCAAAGTGCCTGCTCTGGAGAGCTGAATACTGCTCTTGCTGCCAGTGCTTGATGTTTGTAGGACACAGGCTGTGGATCTGTGCTTATATTTGCATATGTTTCACGGTGTTTACCCCCTTTGTAACAGGGTTCACCTGCTGGTTTGGGTACCATGACCTCCAAGGTATAAGAAGTCAGGGCTCCCCAAAATTTTCTTGCTGTCTCTGGAGTCTTGTTCTGCTGTCCTGTGTTGGGGGATCAAAGGAAGAGGCAAGAGTAAGAGTTCCTGGGCTGCGAACAGGCCCCAAACCCCCATTTTTTGTGATTTGATAGTAATTCTGGTTCACTAAGGAGTAAGTACAGGATCCACTTGGACCCAGGAGCTGCTGCATCCCTCCAGTGTGTGGAGCATGTCTGTCCTCACTGCCTCCTGTGGCACACAGGGTCCTATGGGAAGCTTCCATCCCTGATCCCATAGTGCCAGGCCCTTGTTTGGGATGTGGTGGCCAGGAAAGCTCTTTGGTAACAGCACTGGGTATCTTCAGTCAATCCCCACCTGTGCTGTGTGTGCAGAGCACAAGGTTTAACAGGAGATCAGTGGGGCTGAATCTGAGAGGCAAAGGGAGATTTTCTCCTCCATGGCTACAGAACAAACCCCTGGAAAATCAATCCATGAATTATTTGCATTTTCCCCCTCCCCAATACTCTTCTCTTCCATTTTCTTCTCCTCCAAGGTGCTGGGCTTGAATTTGAGTGTGTGAGTGAATAAAATATATACATTTGGTGCAAAATGTAATGCTGAAAGGAAAAATGCTGAAGGGAAGCAGGATGGGAGCCGTGTACTCCTTGCAATTTCCCAAAGCAAAGGGGCAAGATAACCTCCAAAGGTCAGAGATACCATAAAGATAATTATTTTCCCCAAAACACCGAGTGGGCCCTCAGCAGTGGCTCTTTTGCCGCTTTGGGTGGCTTTGGGTTTGGTGGCAGAGATGGCACAGGGAGAGGGTGTGCTTTCACTGGGAGGAGGGTGTTGGCTACTGGAGGATGTCAGTGATGCAATTTTAATGTGAAGGAGCTTGTGTGTTGTCCCAGACACACAAAATTCCCACAGACTCCCAAATGCCACTTCATGTGCACAAAGCCATGTGTACCAGCATCATTCCTGAGGGTGAGCCAAAGCTCCAGGCTCAGATAGGATCCCTTGCAACATCTTTTGGATCCTTTGCATCCAACTGTGCTCATGGTTGCACTTAATGATCTCAGAAACTTTTTCCAACCTAAAAATTCCATGATCTTCAGCTCCTTGCTGAAAGCCTAGTGGAGAAAGCAGAAGGGAAAGGAGGCAGGATGGGGCCAGGACTGTCTGGCTCCAGAAAGGAAAGGAGGGAAGCAGGGGAGCAGGGTGGTGTTGAGGGGGTGGAAGGGTGGCATTTCTCAGCCAGCCAATGCTTGCAGGAAAACAAACAAAGCCTTTTCCAGACCCTGAGCCTCCAGTGAAGGGAGGCTTTTAGCTCCTTGGCAGGGCTGCTTTGGAAGCCTTGGCATGACCCACTTTGGAAAGCAGGAGCCAGCAAGAGACTTTCCTCCCTCTTTGAATAGAAGTAAATGGGAGAAGGAAAATAAAAACAGAAGAAAGAGGCAACAGTGTTTGGGAGAGAATTTTGACACTGGAAAAGAATATTTGCTTAAAAGGGACAATTCCTGTCTTTTTTCCCTCCTCTTCTGTCTGAAAACCTCCTCATCCCAGCACTGCTCCAAAGGGGGATGTTTGCACCTGCCTGTAGCATTGCTGTTCTGTCTCCAGTCCTCCTGCACCTAGGCTAGCAAAAATGCAGGTGTTCTTCTCCTCCTTCACTCAAATCCTGGACAGTTCTGGGGGTCTGGGGGTCTCCCTCCATCCTGCTGGGGGGAGCAGGGAAGCCTGGGTGGAAGCAATCCCCCGAGCATTGCTGTGAGGTGGGCAAGGCATGCCCAGAACGCCACAATCCTGCCCCAGGACAGCAACAGCTGAATGCTGTGGGCATGGGGGGGTTTAATTCCACATCCTTTCCTCTTCCCTCTTTGTGTGCTGGGGAAGGAAGGGAGACTCAAAGGAAAAGGGTGGATCCACCCCAAAGCTGCGGTCTTGTTTTCTGTCGGAGAGAGACAAAACTTTCTGCTGAGCTCGACTTCAAAGGCAAGCAGCAAGCCTGGAGATATTCATTTTAGAAATTCATGTACAGCTGCATTAGTTCGGGGCTTCACATGTTTTATCCACTTGTCACGATTAGACATTATTATTATTGCTGCAAACAGAGATGGCTGAGAGATAATAATTCTTTATGAACCTCCCGTCACAATTAATGTGAGCTCCATACTTGTCCATTTACTGAGTTTTAAGCTAATCATTCCTTATATGTGTTTCAAGCCTTTAGTGAAGTACAAATAATTTGAACTAATTAGCTTATTAAAAGAAGGGAATGAAAACAAATGGCACATGAATGAATTGTGGGATTTCATATGGAATTAATATCTCACTAATACATGTGGATTTGGTAAATTCATTATGCATTCATAATCAGACCTGATGAATCACCTAGCTAATTCAGAAGTAATTAGGCATGAACCACTGACACTTATTTTAAAGTGCGACCAAACTACTTGGCTCCATCCTAAGGACTCAATTATGATCTCCAAGGCACAGGGAAGCGCTGCTGTGTTCCCCGTGAAACCTGCCAGGGTGACACAGTGAGACCCTCTGGGAATTGTGGCTATGCTCTGGAGATCAGGTGTGAGAGTGCCCACACTTCAGCCCAGTCCACACTGGGAGGTGTGCATGTCCCCTTTCCTGGAATTAACAGCGCCTTGGAACAGCTCATTTTTCACTCCTTGCCAGTTGATGCATTAGCAATCTTTGTAATTATTTACTTTTTGTGTTATCATTATGGCTCATGCCATAATGCAGCGCCATCCTTGTTCAGCATCCCATGGAATGTGGGGCTGATCGAGCCCCCTGACCCAACTAGCCTCGGGGAGGGCATCAGGGATCCACAGAGGCAATGTGGGGACACAGCCCCAGCCAGCCAGAGGGGTTTGGAGATGTTGAGGCAAAGGGAGGAGCTGGAGGAGCCCCTGGTGAGAGTGACAGGGGGTGGGAGGGGTGGCAGAAAGCACCAAGGCTGTGACAGGAGCGTGGAGGGAAGCTGGAGTCAGCTGGCACAAAGGATGGGAGGGGTGGCTGTGGCACAAGGAGGGCAGAGCACAATGATGGTGATCTTTGAGCTGGGATTCAGGCAGGACACGAGCAGGGAGAGTTTGCATTGCAAAGGTCAGAGGGAAGGAGTGTGGTACCCAGGGAGGAAGGCTCAGGGGATGACTTAAACCCGTGAGAGGAAGATGCAGGAAGGCTCCGTGGCTGAGTTGAAATTGTGCATTTCAGAGTCTGGAGAGCTCTGTAGCAGCCAGGTTGGGCTTGACCTGATGGAGGCATCCCTGAGGAGAGGCAGGGAGGCAGCTGGGGCAGGTGGGAAGCACCCACGGCTCCCTCTGTGCCAAAGATCTTCTGTCACTGAATGGAACCTCCGCTGCAGATCTGTGACTCATCTGCCTCCAGGTACCAAATTTGTGTTTGCAGATAAGATTATCCAGGGATTAATTGTAGAGGGAGAAGAGAAATGTAGATTAGTCATCCCTTGAGAACAGACATAGATCAACAGCATTTAGAATTACCTTTGGGTGTTTAACAGCCACGGATCACCAGAGTACCTGAACACCTACCATGTAAAATCAACAGTCTCGTTAATTATGAAAAATAATTCATGTCACACCAATCTAAACCCACTAAAATCTCTTCTGCATTCATCCCAGAGGCAGCTGTATCATTCCTGCACTCACCCCAGGGCCAGCAAGATGTCTTGAACACCATTTCTTCTAACTCCTTCTTCCACCTGCCAGGGTGGGAATCCTGACAGCAGCACATTTCCATGGCTTAATCCTCCCTTTTGCGGGAACTGCTGCTGCTGAGAGCCCTGGTGGCTTTCAGAGCCAGGATTGAACCTGGGGAATCATCTTTGATGTCTTCCCCGTGCACCTCCCTGCAGTCACCTTCTCTCTGTGCACCCAAGCTGCCCCCGGTGTTCCATCAGTGGGAGAGGATGGATTTGCCCCACACTGGGTGTGTGCCTGTGGGTGCTCCATGGTTCTCAGCCCCTAGAGATGGACAGAGCTCTGCACCCCAACATTCCACCCCTTACAAAATTCAAGGAGCAGGCTGCATGAATTGGGAGCTTTGGTTCCACTTCTCAGACTGGCTCTTGGTCCCAAAGTCTCACAGCTGACAAATCTTGGTGACCTTCCAAAGTTTTTTTCCCCTTGTAGGATGGATGGTGCCAGCAGGGTGCAGCCATTCCCTGGCATTGCTCAGAGCACCTGTGGCTGCCCCTGGATCCCTGSWAGTGTCCAAGGCCGGGTTGGAGGGGGYTTGGAGCAGCCTGGGGTAGTGGAAGRTGTCCCTGCCCATGGTGAGGGTGGGACTGGATGGGCTTTAGGATCACTTCCAATCCAAACAATTCTGGATTGATCAGATTTTTTTCCAGTCTTACTGGAAAACTGGAAGACTTCCAGACTTCTCCCCAGGGAATGGTCACAGCCCCAGAGCTCCAGGAATCTTTAAACAACATTCTCAAGGAAAGGATGGGATTTTTGGGGTGTCTGTGCAGGGCCAGGATTTGAACTCAACGATCCTTGTGGATCCCTTCCAACCCAGCCCCTGGAGATCAACAGAGCTTTGCACCCTCAGCATTTCACCTCTAACAAAATCCAGGGAGCAGGCTGCATGAATCGGGAACTTTGGTTCCACTTCTCAGAGCACATGCTTGGCAACAGGATCTTCCCTTAGCTAAGACAAAGTAGGAAATCCCATCCCATCCCATCCCATCCCATCCCATCCCATCCCATCCCATCCCATCCCATGCAGGCCTGGACCCACCAGGAGGGCTGGGCCCCGCTCAGCTCCGCAGGTTCTTGCAATGCCGCATGCGAATCTGAGCACGGTGCAATCACCAAGAATAAACAGTAGCAATTACTTCATACTTGTGGTGATGGAGTATTGAAAATTAGCGCCAGAGTTAAGCGCTAATAAGACACGTAGCACACCGTAAGCCTGTGAATTTTATAGAGTAGGATCAAGAGTAAATAAAATTACAATTTAAACAAAGGTAGATAATTTAATTATCTTGTAGGCACAGTACTAAAATTTGGAGTGATTGGCTAATCAATACGTTATTACACGATGCAACAATGCGACCTGCCTGGGAGCTGGTAGGAAATGGATACTCAGGAATCAGAGTGAGTCACTGGTTGGGGTGGTGGGAATCAGCAGTGCCAGGCCCTGACAGATCCCTGGGGCTGGGATATCTTGGAAGCATTGTTAGCACTCAAGGGGAGCAGAGGTAGAACACAGAATCTCTGAGGCTGGAAAACCTCTCTAAGATCATCGAGTCCAACTGTTCCCTGAGCACTGCCAAGGCCACATCTACAGCTTTTGAACACCTCAAGGGATGGTGATTGCCATGGGTAGCCAGTGCCAGTGCCTGACCAAATTCCAGAGGGTTGCAGGAGGAAGCAACGTTAGGTGCTTTCTCTGATCCCTTCACGTGTTTCTTTGATTCGCAAGTTTTCAGCACTTTGACATTTAAATTTGACATTTAAATTGAACTTTCTGGAAATGAGCAAAATGAGGGAGGTAGGCAGAGCTCTGAGAGCAGTGAGGAGCGGCACCTGCAAATACGTGTGTAAAACCCTTCCCCAGAGCAGCAGCTCAGCCATGGTGTATCCATGCAAAACTGCCCAGGATAGGGTAATGCCAGCCTTCACCATCAAAATGCTCACAAGGTTTTTGGAGCTCTCCAGTCTGTCCTCTGCCTCGGGTGGCCTTCCAGATAAGGGAAAATCATGTTTTGTCTTGGTGTTTCTTTGTATTAAGCCTTGAGGTTTGTTCTCCGTCCCTGATGTCCTCCAGGAAGTGCCACTCAAAGCCATCTGAGCTCACAAGCCTTTTGCACCCAGAGATTCCAACCCCTGAAGCTCCTAAACATCCCTCTCCATGTGAGACAGGCAGACAAGCAGGACAGCACTGTCCCCTCACACACCTCCCATGGGAAATGTGCACCATGAGCGTTCCACCAGCCAGATCCACAGCTGGCAGCATCTGGCATCGCCACGCTGGTGTTGGGGGTTTGTGCCAAATTCCACCACCTGGATTTGGATTTGGATTTGGATTTGGATTTGGATTTGGATTTGGATTTGGATCTGGATTTGGATTTGGCCACTGCACGCAGCTGGCTGGGATTTGTGAGGAGCAGTAGCTGTGTGCCAGTGTAAAATGCTGGGCTTTGGTTCCACACCGATGCCAATCTTCTAAGGGAAAGCTGCTCTTCTTTCCAGTCCATTGTATTTCACTAATTTAATTCCATCCTGTATGTCAAATCGCATTATATATTCACACCGACCGAGGATCTATTTTTTTTCTTTATTAATATTAAGACATTTATTTGTCATTTTTTAACAAAATTGAAAAGGAATCAAAACCTCATTTTCTGGAAAAGCGGCATTGTTGGCGTGCGTGCGCCACTGCAGCTGTCTCGCTGTGTGTGGTTCGCCTCTCCCTGCAATTTTTTTTCCTTTTCCCAAAATCCAGGTCTGGCACACAACTCCCCCATGGGATTTCATACAGCCAAACCCCCTCCTCCAGGCTGCACACCCCATTTGGGAAGGACCAGCTGGGAGGGCACAGGGCAGCTGGGGTGCCGGTGTTGCTCTCTGATGCAGGTGGGATGAGTTCTCTCATCCTGTGCTCAAAGGACTCACAATGAGGAACCACAGAGACATGGAACTGTGCAATGGTTTGGGTTGGAAGGGATCTTAAACTTCATCTTGTTCCAATCCTCCTGCCATGGGCAGGGACACCTTCCACTATCCCAAGCTGCTCCAAGCCCCATCCAACCTGGCCTTGGACATTCCCAGGAATCCAGGGGTGGCCACAGCTCCTCTGGGCACCCTGTGCCAGGGTCTGCCCACCCTCACAACTAAGAATTTCTTATGCAGTCTAAACCTATCCCCCTTGTCCTGTCCCTCCATCCCTTGTCCCCAGTCCCTCTCCAGCTCTCTTAGAGCCCCTTCATGCCCTGGAAGGGGCTCTGAGCTCTCCCTGGAGCCTTCTCTCCTCCAAGTCTCCCAGCCTGGCTCCACAGAAGAGGGGCTTCAGCCCCTGGAGCATCTCTGTGGCCTCCTCTGAAGGCAAGAATAGGGAGCAGAGGTATTAGGAGAGGAGATTTGGTTTGTCCCATGAAAATCGTCCTTCAGCTGTGCCACAGGTGATTCCAGTACCTTGTGCTGGTGCGATGACAAGATGAACATTCCATTTCTCATTAGGACATGAGATCATCCTGTTTATTTTGTAATTTGCCTTCCTAGACTTTGCACATTTTGTCTGGAGAATGTTCAAAGAGAGCAATGTAAGCCTGGGAGCCCCTCCAGCCTCTGCAGTGCTGAGCTCCTCTATCCCTTGGTTGGGAACTGTCCAGGAACTCAGTGGATGGGGCAGGAGATGGGCTGGGTACACATGGAGGTGGTGGTGGGCTCTGAGTTTGGAAACCCCCTCAGTGAAAGCCAGACCAGCCAGACCCCAGTTACAGGGACTGAACCACCCTCCTCACACTCATTACACCACAGGAGCCTGGGACAGTAGGGAAAATCTCCCTCTGTGGGAGCAGATGACCTCTCCAGCTGCTGCAAAATAATTTTAGTGATGTTTCAGGGAGAGCATTATTATTTGACTGAGAAACTCTGGCATTTTGTGGAAAACTCTATTTTCCTGTAAAAGCTGAAGATTGACAGCTGAGGAGTGAGAAGTGGCAGTGGCCATCTGAAATGCACAGGAGTGTTTTCCCTCCATCTGCCTGCCCAGTGCTTTGTCCTCTTTTTCTCAAGTAGAAAGTTCCCCAACAGTTCTGATTTTTCCGTTTTCTTAAAAACATCACCAGTGTGGGTTTTTTTTTTGAAGGGTGTTAATTCCATGCCGTGGCTGAGGGAACCCATCATGTTTTACAAGGTGCTGGGCTCCTCTCTCCACTTCCAGCTGCGAGCTGGGTGGTTTGGGTTGTGTCTTCCCTGTTTTGAAGATCTTTGGGGACAGGTTCTTGGGAGAATCAAATAGCTTAGAAAAACTTTGTTGGGCTTCAGCTGCCTTGGATCTGAGCTGTGGCTTTGTCACTTATCTTCCAGCACAAGCATTGCTGGAATTAAGGACACAAAACTGAGCTAAGGCAGAGTGCAGGGATGCGCCTGCCCTGTCCGTGCACATCCCCACAGCACAGCAGCCAGGAAGGGGTTGGGTGAGTTTATGGCATTTTTGGCTAATGAAGCAGAGATCTGCATTGCAGTAATTGCAGGGGGTGGAGATCCCAGCAGGGGCTTTGCAGGGAGTGCTGAAGCACAGGCAGGAGCAGCTCGGGGACGTTTGCTGAGCTGTTCAGGTCACTGTGTGGCACCTGAGCTGGTCCAGTGCCAGCACTGGCTGCACTGCAGCAGTCAGTGTCACACAGGGCACGTTTGGGCAGGGCTGGCACTCACAGGTCCCCACGTCACCTCCTGCCTGCAGACAGGGCCAGCTGTGAGCTCCTCCATCCCACCCTGACTCAAAGATGCTCAGCTCAACCTGGTGTGACCCTGCAGAGCTGGCACTTGGCTCCCCAAGTCTCCCAGCTGACAAATCTTGGTGGCCTTCCAAAGTTTCTTTCCCCTTGTAGGATGGATGGTGCCAGCAGGGTGCAACCATTCCCTGGCATTGCTCAGAGCACCTGTGGCTGCCCCTGGATCCCTGGAAGTGTCCAAGGCCAGGTTGGAAGGGGCTTGGAGCAGCCTGGGGTAGTGGGAGGTGTCCCTGCCATGGTGAGGGTGGGACTGGATGGGCTTTAGGATCACTTCCAACCCAAACCATTCTGGATTCACCAGATTTTCCCCAGTCTTATTGGCTGGTTGGGGAGCAATTCATTGACTGTCCCTGCTGGTGAGATGCCACAACCTCCAAGATGCTACAACTTCTTCCAATAAACCACTTGTCTTGTTCCCAGAGCTGAGAACTGCAGCTGGTGCCCAAGGGAATGGCAAGAAGCTGTGACAGGCCTGGGCTGAATATTATGGAAAAGTTCTTCCCTCAGAGGGTGGTGGGGCACTGGAGCAGCCCCCCAGGGAATGGTCACAGCCCCAGAGCTCCAGAAATCTTTAAACAACATTCTCAGAGACAGGGTGGGATTGTTGGGATGTCTGTGCAGGGCCAGGATTTGAACTCAATGATCCTTGTGGATCCCTTCCAACTCAGAATTTTTCATGATTCTGTGATTCTACAACTTCTCTTTCTATAGGAGACTCCAACACAGCACAATTCACCTGAAGCACAATAAAAGATGGAATTTCTTGTAAAATCAAATGTTTTCTAGAAGAATATAAAAAACCAAAAAAAACAACCCTCCCCTCCCTTCTTTTCCTGCTGTATCAACATAACCTGATAGCAACCCATTGCTTTGATGAGGTCTGTGTGTTTTCTTTCTGGTTTATGGTACCGTATGATTATAAAGTTGAAACAATAAAAGCAAATCAAAGCCCTTTGATAGCATGAAAACAAAACGTTTGGGGTTTGGTTAAAATGAATTATATTGCTGGAGCTGCACTGAAGTGCTTGAATTTTTAGGACTGCCTTGTGGTGCTTCTAAAAAAAAAAGCTTTACATTAAATTTAGGTAAATTTTAAAACAAACCATCATTTCAAAGAAGAAAAAAATCCTGATGCTGTGCTTTGAGCAGGCAGAGATAAAAACTTCCCAATTTTCCCATAGAAGAAGAGTATTTCCAATTAGAAGTGTTTCAAGCTGGTTGTCAACGATTTTGGGACATTATCTGACTCTTCAGTTTTCAGCAAATGAGGTTTCTGATTGGAAGGAGCTCACCCATCTGTAGGAGAGTGTCCTATATAGAGGACTAATAATGTTGGCATGAATAATTCATCGTTCTTTATTACATCGAAAGGTATGTGTGGAGTGTGATGCACACACAGTCTCATCAAAGAAAGGCATATTCAGTTAAAAATAATCAGTTTGACTGTAGATTTTCAGAGTGTTTGATGGATTAACTCCAGCAAATCAACCTCCAAAGTCGACTTTTGTTTGTCTCTCCCCAATCTGTAGGGAGATTATTAATATCATGTAACATTCAGTTAATAGGTCAGATGTGAGACCTTATTACAGATCGGGGATAAATTGCCTCTCTGGTAGCATATCCCTGACCTTCACAGACTTCAGAGTTCAATATTCAGCCTTCATCCATCCAGCCTTAATTACTGTGTGCAAGAGCATTAGCACCACCACGAAAGGGCCAAGTTCATGCAGCCAGGACCCTGCTTTGCATCCTCTCCCTGCCTGGGAAGGACATGAAAAGGTCTTTGACAGGTTTAGACCTGGGATCTTCTTCATGTCTAGATTATCTTTTAGCTGTTTTTCACCCAAAAGTTTGCTCTGGGTTCTGTGGAATTGAGGGATTGTGGTATTTTCTGCCTCACTAATAATCCTGTGAGCTTTCCAAATATTCATTAATTGATCTTGTTGCACCCAGATTTTGGGGGCGCCTTTGCAGGGTGTTTTCACCCAGGACAGGTTCTCAGTGATTGCATGAAACGACCGCAGGGGCAGAGCTGGTTCTCCCAAAATCCCACAGATCTGGGAGGGTTTGGTTTGTTCAGGGGAGACATCACCATCTGCAGCTTTCCCCCGAGGGGCAGGTGCCAATCTCTTCTCTCTGGACAGGACCTGGGAACAGCTGGAGCTGGGCCACGAGAGGTTAAGTTGGATTTCAGGGAAAGTGGGATTTGCCCTAGAGGGTGCTGGCACTGCCCAGACTCCCCAGGGAATGGGCACAGCCCTGAGGCTGCCAGAGCTCCAGGAGAGTTTGGACAGTGCTCCAGGGATGCTCAGGGTGGGATTTGGGGGTGTCTGTGCAGGGACAGGAGCTGGGCTGGACGAATCTGGTGGGTCTCTCCCAGCTCAGGACATTCTGTGATTTGCACAGGAGGGCTGTTGGGATTTTCCTTTGCTTAGGAGTAGCTGGAATGATTTGTGGTGTTGTCTCTAATTGAGGATGGATGAGACCAGGGGTGGTTGTAAGGCGAGAAATGTGGGTTTGGAGACGGATTTGATGATCCAGCCTGCCCCATCTCTGATCCAGCTGTGTGAACAAAGGCTGGTTGGCAGGTGGCCCCCAAGGAAAAGCTCAGGAGGCTCCTCAAAGAGAACTTCCCTGGAAATGTATCTTTTCAGTTTTACTCAATTCTGCTCATTTTGCCGGGGGAAAGTCGATGGCCTTCATTACGAGTCAGAGCAGGTGACATAATTCTCCTTCTGTGCTTTCAAATCTATGAACACACGAACTTAATATTAGCAACACAGATACAAATAGCACTTTAACGCAGTATTTATCACCGTGCCTTCTCAGGAGAAAATCTATCAAAGCTTTAAATCTAAAACTCTCCCATTCTTCTCGAGCAACAAGATCAATTCATTAATATTTGGAAAGCTCTAAGGGTTATTAATCATCTGTTATTATTTTATTTATGTACCTCTTAGTAAGAAAAAGTGGACCAACCAAGGCCAGTCTCACTGATTGCAGCTTTTAACTTGTGGGAATGCGATGGGAGAAGGATGGGAACAATTTTATTGGGGAAAAAAACATCCTTTGTGCTTGCAATTTGCATGGCAGAGGTAATAAAAGATGCTGTGAGTGATCTAAAGGCTGAGAAAGGTAGCAGGTTAATTATCTTATCATTATGAATTCGCTTTGTAACCATGGCCTTAGCAGAGATCATAATGAATTTATTTAGTATTCACAGGGCCATCGTGGCACCATCCTTCCATCAGTGTGGGCACACCTGTGTTGCCCCAGGGTGGCTGTTTGGGAGCTGGTCTGTGCCTGGGCTGGAGTGGATGGAGCAGAGGAGTTATTAAACCATGCCACAGATCAGCCAGGCAGAGAGGTCAAACCCCCTAAATGAGTTTAGCTCGTTCCCTGGGTCTATCTCAGATGAGTACCCACAGCTTGAAAATAAGTTTGTAATTGACTGATCCAGACAGATGAGTTTGGGAAGAGGTGATTGATGTCAGCAATATATCTGAACGCAATCAGCCTGGCCCAGAATACTAAACTGAGAGCCTTCAGCAGCTCAGGGCTGCTGCTCAAACACACTTTGGGTAAGTAGATCGTGCTGCTGGTGTCCAACCCAGCCATCACCTCAGGCTTCTGCTTTTTCCTGCCTCAGAAGAAGTGTGGGATCAGGAGTGGCTGAGTCTGTGGTGTTTTATTTGTGTTGAGCTGTGGATTCACTCTTCAGGACTTGACACCTCCAAGAATTTCAGCACACACTTTGTCTTGGTTTGAAAGACAGGTGTCTGCTAAGAAAGGCAGGAACCTCTCTTTGAAATGGAATACATAAACCCCCTCCCTCCAAATTATTATAATTTTGAAATTAAGGGGCTCTCAGGCAAAGATATGGGAATAGGAATAACAGTTCTTTACTAGGAAAAATTAAAATAGAAATACAGTATTACAAAAAAAAAAACAAACTCAAAACACTGACACAGTCAGAG
>PYHW01010449.1:574517-595647 GCA_013186435.1 Turdus rufiventris
AGTAATTTTATCAGTTGTGCAGTGGGACCAATGGCCATTAACAGGATATATCTCCTGGAGGGAGGATGGGTTGTAAAAAAGATAAAGATCACTGCTCCACCTGGTTTAACAGATGGTGATAGAATACATGCTTTTGGTCACATCCTGTATTGCAACCCAAGACACACATTTAAGCTCATTAGTAGTTCAGCTGATCAAAAAGTAAGGAGGACAAAAACTGAGGACTGTGCTAAATCAGGCCAGAGTCAGGACTGGGAAGTTAAGCTCATGCTGGAAGGCTGGAAGCAGTGGGGTCTGCATGCTCAAGGTTCACACAGACTTGTGCAGTAGAGTAGCTTTACACATCCCTTGTCCTGGGCAGACTTTTGCTGACCATGTGCTCAAATGGCAGAGAGACGAATTCCAGGGTTATCACTGAGGTCCTTTTCCGTAGCAGGACATGGAACTGTGTCCTGGTACCTGGAGTTGCATCCAACCTGTGGTGGCTGAGTCTCTGGTCCTCAGGGGCTGCCACCCTCACTAGGTTACCAGGCTTGGAAAAGAAATCTCTGGAAATCAAGGAGGGACAGCAAAAGCAAAGCTCCCTGGGGGCTGGAAAGGGGCAAATGGTAATGGTAGGGTAGATAAACAGAAAAATCCATTTTTGGTGCAAGACATCTCAGACAAAATCATGGTTTAGTTGCTTTGTTGCAAGACCAAAATTAAGTGTTGGTAATTCCTCACCTTAAGGAGCAGTGTAAGGAACCTTTTCCCTGGGTATTTTCTGGCTCAGTAGATTAATGGTGCACTCTGGGTGAGTGTAAGTGTTTGCAGGCTCTGTGAGATCCCTGCCATTCCTTGTTTTGCCAGCTGACCAGCTCAGAGCCTGGGATGCACATGGGGAAGGTCAGGTCTTCAGCCTGACTCCCTTGGATAAAGCAGCAAAGGGCACTACACAGTCACCATGTGGAGGTGCCGCAGACAATGAGACATTTCCCTGGACTTTATGTTGTTTGGAAACCCCTCGTTTCCCTGTGCTGTCCTGCCAAAGACCTGCTGGAGCAGCAGAAAGCAGGGAGAGCCAGGCAGGGATCACTCTGATAGAACACATCACTGAACTGCCTTTCCAAGGAATAATCCATCCCATCCAGCTGCATTCCCCTCCTGCTCCTCCCCAGCTCAGCAGGGACCCCAGGACAGGTCCCTCCTGCCTGTCCTGCCATCTCCCAGCTCTCTCATGCTCCACAGTGTTCGCCATCACTGCAAGCCCATCCCCACCTAAAGGGGCTGGTGCTCCTTTCATCTCTGCTTCTCTATCACTCTTCGCTCTTTTGCCTTGTCTTCCTCACTGGCAGGATATGAAAAAGCCACAGAAATCGAATTCCATTTAAAGGCATCCACCAAGAGAGGATTTTTTTTAATCCTCCTTCCCCTTCTCCTTAAAATGAAGTTTCTTGCACTGCTCATTAGATGATAAGTGAATACAGAAAAACCTTTGAGCGAAGGTAATTCCTGGCGTGTGGAAGAGGGCTCTGGTGCTGGCTCCACATTTATGAATGCAAACGAGTCTGGGCGTCCTGTGGGGATGCTTTGTCAGTCCTTTTATCTCTAAAACCAAAGTTCAAACTGACTTCCTGAGTCAAGAACCATAAAATTATTCTGTTGAAAGAATTCTCAAATGCCATCAGTGGAGGGGGGAGACCTTCATTTCCCAGCCTCTGAACTGGTCTGTGCATGTGCAGGGGAAATGAAAGAGCCCTTCATTATCGGGGTGCTATTCAGCCCCGTGCTGCTCTCCTATAATTGCTGGAATCTATTATGCTCCAACAGGGAAGGCCCAAATGGAAGTCCCTAATAATAATAATAATAATAATAATAATAATAATAATAACTCAATGTGCTTCAGTCACCCATTTAATCCCCAGATCTCAAAGTGCTTTTGAGACAATTAACCAAAACCCACAGAAATCCTCATCAAGCCAGGATGCCATTATCACATTTGCCTTTATCACAAATCAAAGGAGATGTCATTTGAGGGGGGTCCCTCCAGTTGGTGCTTCATCTGAGCACCATCAGCTCCCCAAATCCATGGAGTGTGGGAACATGGATAACACCTAATAAATCATTCTGTTGGTGCAAATAGGTTGGAATGGAAGTAAGAGGATGCTTTAGGTGCCAACACAACCATGGACGTGGGCTGAAGCTGCCCAAGTGCCTGGCCATGCTGCTCTGGGGTATTTTGAGGAGAGTTTCCAGGATCTCTAGGTTTGGGGCACTTGTGTGTGACTTGAGAGCAATTACTCTCTGAAGCACCATTGCTGTGCACAGAGATGAATTTCTTGGGGTGCAAGCATCCTAAAATCAGTCAGACCTGCTGCATCAGAGGTAAAACCTTTATACAGGCTGCACATTTCAGCTGGCATGGTGTAAAAACACGTGCACAAACATGCCAGAATTTGGAGAGATGAAACAGAGGAACACAGGGCAGGGAAATGACAGCGAGAAGGAGAAATACAACTGGTGTGACTGCCAGCACATCTGTCCCAGTTACCTCCCACCAAGGAGACATAACAAGGCCCCAGTGCCAGCACCATCCCTGTCACAAGCCACTCAGCAAAATACTGTCAGCATTCCAGAGGTCTGAATTTCATTGTGGCACCAGTTAACGGTACGGCTTACAGGCAGCTTGCTGATTTTTTTTTTTTTTTTGGTGGATTTTAAATTGTGTGCCTGTTTTAGTAGCTTTTCCTGCAGAGATAAACTGCTGCAGTGGGTTGGGGATCAGAACAGCTTCTGGTGCCTCTTTAGCTCAGCATCAGAGTGGCAAAGACATCTTTGCCCACCCAGTTGTGATCGAAATCCCACCGGTGCCAGCACAATCCTCAAGCAGCTCCTGAGCACAGATCACCTGGATCAGATGGAAACTCTCCAGGGGCCAAAAGGAGAGCTCAGGCTCTGTTCCCCTTTAGTCTGTGGATATTTTACTGCCAGGGTCCATGCTGCTTTCATAGCCAGCATGGAGCAATACCAGAGGATGCTCCTGTTCCAGTCCATCCCTCCCTCCAGCTCGTTCTTTCCACTACCTCCCAGCACTGCCTAAAGGTGCAGGACCCTATTTAATTAAGTAATGAGAATTGAATGTGATAGCTACAAGCATCAGCTAATTAAAAGGAGGGGAATTGCAAATGAGAAGTGCCATGAATTCACCGAAAATCAATCAAATTAGAGCGTCTCATCATCCCCTCAAATGGGCCTGATCATCTCCTTTTTTCTTGCTGCTTAACCCTTTGCACCAGCATGTTTTGGTCGCTGTTAGGGGAACGTGCTGCACAGACACATTGTGGGGAAAGGCAGAATTTGGGGCTCCAAAGGCACGTGGCCACCCCAGTGCTTTGATCCACAGCTGGATCTGGGTCTCCTTCCCTCTCTGCAGGTACTGCCCGACTCCTGGCAGGGCCCTTCTGCCTTTAAATCCTCACCAAGGAGCATGACGGCAGCACCACCAGAAGAGGAGGAAGAAAAAAATCTCATTTAATCAAAGAGAATATTAAAGCTGAGCTTTTTGTACAGCAACAGGCCTCAGATGGAGAAATCCCCTCTGTTGGCTGGGGGAAAAGCAAGGGAGAGGGAAAGAGATAAAAAAGCATCAGAGTTTTAATTAAAAAGCTGCATCCTGCCTTCATTTGCAGCTGGTTTCTGGATCCCTTCATTAGGCTTTACCCTTTAAATGCTCACTATCAAAGTTGTACAAATTCCACTGAGTTGGGATGTGTGTCTGCTTGAAAAAGCGCTTTTTGTCTGTGGGTTGGATTGCTGATGGGGCGTGGATGGGCCAGCAGCAGAGGCAAGGAGCAGAAATTGTTGTCTCCAGGGAAGCATCCTTGCTCCAGGGATTTTCTTCCATTGGTCTCACTGCCAGACTGGCCAGTGGCCAGCTCCAGCCAGGTCATCTCCTTGTGGGGCTGCTCAGAACCTTGCAGGTGGCAGAAAGGAGGAACCAGGTGGGTGATCCTTAAATCCATGTGTGTTGGAAAGAGCTCATTTGGCTGCTGGAGCCTCAGAAGGGCCTGCAGATCCCACCACACCTTGTCTGACCCAGAAGGAATATTTCCAGAGGAGCTTTAGCTCTGCAGAGTTTGTGCTGAGCATCTTGCCATGAATTTTCCCTATCTGTGCTCCTGGAATTGAAGGGAGTTCCATGCCTGATCCCTGGGGTTTGGCCACTGCCACAGTCCCGAAACCCTCTTCTTGTCCAAAGTGCCACAGGACCTTTCAGAGCCACTGGTCTGTGCCTTATTTTCAGTTAAAGCATTAATGATCCCTTCCAAATTGGGCTGCTGAAGAGCACTGTCCTCACCCCAAGGAGATCGGCTGCATTTAGGATCCAGAATTAAGAGCAAGCCTATAACATGGGTAAAGAATCCCCTATAAAATCCCTCATTTCCTGTATTTCCCCCTTGGTGCTTTTTCAGGCCTCTGGCTGTGGTTTGGGCTGGGGAGGAGGAGGTGGCAGCCGGGCTGTGTCCGAGCCCAGTCTGAGCAGCGTTAAATTATTAATCCTGGGAAGAGCTGGGAGGCTGGGACACCTGGGCTGGCACTCACCCGTGCCAAGCTGTCTTGCCTAATCATTAGCACAGCAGCAGCAGCCAGAGTGCACAAGTTCAGCCCCTGGATGTGTCAAGTCCTTTCCCCTTTCATGCCTGATGCTGGGGACTGAAAACTCAGAGCATCCAATGTGGCAAGTGACCTTGAGCAGGATTGTCCACCCTGGAGACACTTTCTCCATCCCTTGTGCAGGGTCACTGGGGAACCTGAACTCATTTGTGTTGTCAAGGCACAAATGAATCCTGGATGCTGCTTTTCTCCTGTTACAAGATGTGGATGAGATGGGAAAACTTGCTTCCCTCTTTCCACCCATCCCTCAGACAAAAAGCCCAGCTTGCCACCAGGGTCAAAACCACCATCACCCTACAATCCTGAATTTAGGACCTTTTCCCCTTAAATAAAACCTTTAGTAGAATGAGTTGCCACCTAGCCAGGTGGCCCTGGTCCCTGGGCTGAGTCCCAGTGACAGCTGGGGGGAGTGTGCTCCGCAGCCAGCTGCTGGACCTGACAGGATGTGTTAATTGGGATGTGATGTTCCTCGATGTGACACTCCTGAAGCGCAGCAGAACTGGCAGCGTCACTCACCACGGGGAGCAGGGGCAGGAATGCCACCTTTAATTAAAGGGAAGCAGCGCTGACAGCGAGGGGGCCATGCCAGCACAGGGAGCCCCTCACTCCAGACAGGGCCTGCTGTGTTCAGGGTCTGTGGCTGCTGTCCTGTGCCCTCCAGCTGGTCCAGAGGGACCATCACTGCCAGCACTTTCTGCTTTCTGTCTTTCCTGAAGGAAGGGCGAAGCTGATAGGGGGCTGTGGCATCACTCAGATGTGGGTACATCATTTAGCTCCAAGGTCTGTTGAGCTGCAAGGGTTTGACCTAAACCCACTCTGATCCTCTGCCTTCCCACAGGCAGTGATTCTGGCTGTCCTTGGATCCTCTCCCTCATGCTGAGGTACAGCCTGACTGAGCTGGAAGTGCCCAGGGAGGAAATCTGGGTTGTAGCTCCTGCAATGCATCTGCTCACAGCTCCTGCCCTGTGCCCTATCCCTCTCTGGCGTGCAGGATGACCCCAATGTCCTTTTGGGATGCTGGGTCATGTCCCCCGTGGCAGGAAGCCAAGCCATGAGTGTCCCACAGGGTTGGGGAGTGAGACCTGCAAGGGCGCTGAGCTGGGTGTGTTTGGGGTGGGTCACCTCGTTACTCACAGCCTCATCAAGATTAATGGGGTCAGCAAAGCTCTAAGGGTGACCAAAGTAATATCTGCAGCAGCTGATCTTTGAGGAAAGCCATTGCCTTAGCCCTGGACTTGGGCCACCTTTTCCAGATTTCAAGCCAGGTTGTTTGTGACTTTACAGCAGAAGTGTGTTTATTTTTTGTATAACCACACGCACGTAAAGCAGGGATGGATCTGGTTCCTCCCTGGGGCAGCTGTGGTACCCTGGGTCTGGTCCTGAGGCACTGTCTCCGTGGCTCTGGCAGTGCTGTGCTGCTGGATCAATGGAAGTTATTTCCCAGTACACTCTGGGCTGTGCACATGGGGCCTGTTAGGCAGGTGAATGGTGCAGCTCTCATGTCATTGTTGCTCTGTAATTGTCATTGCTCTACAAGGAGCTCTGGATGTATCTCAAGTGGAAATAATAACCCCAGTTTTATGGGAATGTGGAAATACATACCCAGCCTGACTCCATACAAGGGCAGAGCCGCCTCCCCCACACACCAGTCGTGATTGCTCTCCCCAGCTCCAGGGGAGCTGTTCTTGAGCAAATGGCACATATTCCAGTATTCCCATTCCATACAACAGGCCTCAGGGAAATGGCAAAAGGTTTTAAGAGCTGTCAGTGAAGCCTCTGCAGGAGGACCCTGTGCAAGGTGCACCCTTGTCTTGTGTCTGGTGTTGGCTCTCCAGAGCCTGGCAGGAGTGCTCAGTTCTCAGATGATAATGTGTGTTTATATGGAAGTAAAGACCCCAGAAGAGAGCAGTGCCATGACTGGGTCAGGATCCGTGCACATCCACAGGGAAACACAGGCTCTGTTTACAGAGTTAGTTATCCTGCTGGAAAACAGTCTCAGGCAGCTTGGAAATGCTTTCCCAGTGTGATCAGTGGTTAAACCGTGTGCTGGAGCCACATTTGGAAGCTTCAAGGGTGAGGTTTCTCCTTGAGAGCCTGTCCCATCCTTTGCACAGAACCCTTGGCTCAATCCATCTTGGCTCAGTGCCCCACTCTGGGTGCCACAGGCATCTCTGGGCTCTACTTTCCCATTGTTGGCCTTGGATTTCCCTGATTGCTTGGATTCCTTCCAAAAATACAAAAGGGTGTTTGGTGCTTTGGACCTGATGTGTCCCTCCTGTATTTATCCCCTGAGCTGCTTCCACCTTCTGGTGCTCCCATCCCCTCCTGGAGTATTTTGGCCCCTGGTGTTCCCATCCCCTCCTGGAGTATTTTGGCTCCATATTCCATTTTGGAGCACACCTGGCTCCGTGTCACCTCTCTCCTCCACCCTCCTCCTCACCTTGTCCTGTGCGCACCACAGTGTCATTCACATCCCACAAACATCACCATTCCCCTCCTCTCTGCGCCAGGATTCAGGGATGAATTTCCATCAGCCAAAACCAGAGGATGGTGATTGCTTGGATTTCCTTCTTCCATTGCCAATGGATTGAAAATTAAAAAATAAAGGACCCTTGTGTTTTGAGATGGGAAATAAAATGTTGGGGGGGAGAGAGAAAAAGTATTTCTCAACATAATGAAAACACAAATGGACAAGATAATTATCTTCATAAGGGCTTGGATCCATGACAATACATCTCATTTTATAAAGCCCATTAGAGTTGGAATTTTATGCAAAACTCTAAAAGAAATCTAAAAATATAAGGCAATAGAGGCAAAGCAATGGGGATTATTAAAGGGGGAGGCGTGTTATATTGGAAGCAATAAACCCTGGAAGAACCAAGAAAAAAAATGTTCTAGTAAAACTGTAATAAATGACTGGGGTTTAATCACTTGGTAAATAACTAAGATATTTCTGCAGGTTTTACACTGTCACTAAAAAAAAATAATCCCAACCCCTTGTACATTAAGGATTCAGCCAAGATGGTTTTTCTGGAGACAGAATCAGGGAAGAGTGTCATTTCAGCAATTCACTTTTTTAAATAATAGTGTATTATTTTCTGCATGGATCCACTTTTCCAACCTCTCCCTTGCTTTTAAGAGATCATTTACCATTAGCTGGCTTTTTCTCCCATTCCCCACTCAGTGCACTCTTGAGTCTTTGAACACACAAAATTATATTATTCCAAGCAATCTTCCCCACCACAGCAAAAAGCAAACACTTCGGGAAACTCCTGGAGGGTCTCATTTTTAATAATGATCTTTCCTGTGCTTGGACCCTAATTGAAGATATTATATGGGTGTTTTAGGAAATAGAAGCACATTTTGCATGGCTTTTTCTTTACCTATTAAATAGCTGGAATTTAAAGAGTTCCTGTTCTTCCACCCCCCCCCACGTTATGATGCATTATGTTAAAATGAAAATACTTTAATTTAATATCCTCTCATTTTTTCACAACCACCCCCAGGCAGCCAAATGAAACCCAGCTCTCAGTATCATTTTCAAGAAGAAGGTGCCCAAATCCTGCCCCATCACTGGAGCAGCCCAGCTGGTGCCAATCCTGAGCAAAGCCTGCCTGTCCATGGTAGAGGCTGCCCTGGTGGAGCCATCCCCAAAAGAGAATGGTGGCAGATGTGGCACTTGGTGACGTGGCTCAGTGGCCATGGTGATGTTTGCTCAAAGGTTGGACTTGATCTTAGAGGTTAATTGTGTGACCCCTGATGTGACCCCTCCCCTGGCAGAGGGGACATCACCCCGGAGGCACCAGGGATACGTGGCTGAGGCTGGGAGATTTGGAAATCTCCCATCCCTTCAAGCAGGACCAATGCCTTTAGGGGCTCAGCCTTCCTGCTGGAGTCTTTAAATCCCCTCAGCGCTCGAGGCTTTGCCAGGAGAGCTGGGATCAAATCCCCACCACATTTCCTCAGCAATCCATTAATGCAGGAAAACTGTGATGGAACGTCGTGGTGAGAAACTCAGAGTGCTGTTCATTGGGAAACCAACCCTCTGACTTGTTCAGTGTCACTCAGAGAGCTGATCCTTGTGCTGTGCATGGATTGAATCCTCCTGCATCCATCAGTGCTCCCAGGACATGCACACAGCTCCACCAGCACCAAGAGGAGTTGCAGTGGGGGAGTCATGCAGTGGAGGTTGGTAAATCAGCCAGGAGGGCACCCCAAGTCCTGCTGTAAAGCAAACAGGGGGGTGCCCTCATAGAATCATGGAATCTCCTGCTCTGGAAGGGATCCACAAGCAGCATCAAATCCAACTTCTGGCAAAGGACAACCCCAGAAATGACATTTGGTGTAGAGCAAGCAGTGCAAACATCCCTTTTGATTTATTCCGAAGTGCGGAGCTTCACGCACCCAGCTGTGCCAGGGCTTTGCCGAGGTCGTGGCAGGGGGAAGCTGAATTTCAGACCCAACATATGTGTGCAGTAGACCCAGCTCTGATGTGGCCCCAGGGAAATTTGTGTCAGACTAAAGCGGGATTACAAAATCTTTGAGCGTCTCCACAGCTCGATTCCCCCTCCTGTTCAGCTGAGCTGGAGCAGCCCTTGCTGCTTGGCCAGTTTGGGGACAGACACCCCCTGTCCTGCTCCAGCAGAGAATGCCCACTCTCCAAAGACAGCTGGCACACATTTGGAGTAGAGATTGTGCTGTTAACAAGAGCTTGTTTGCCTGAAGTGGCATAATAAAGGGAGATTTATGAATGCCAGGCCTTATGGCTTTGGCATCCTCCTTAAATCTGAATCCTGCTGCAGGCAGCTGTTCATTTTGGTGTATGCTGGGACCCAGGGTGGCCTCTGGAGATGGGAGCAGAGACTTTCTGGGCTTCTCCCCATGCCCCACATCTGTAAAATGAGGCATTTGCACCCCTGTGCCCATCTGTCCCATGCCTGCAGGACATGGATGTGTTCAAGCTGCATCTTCCCATCAGTGGATCCTCCTCTCCCCATCAGGAAAAGTCCAATCCCCCTGTTTGTGCTGATGTCTGAAAATCCCTGGAGCTGTGTAAATAAGAGGGATAAGCAGCATCTTAAAAAGTTCTGGTCTCAAGCAGTTGCAGAGAGAAGGCTTTAAAATACAACCCTTAAAAGCTCGAGGCTCAGAAGGGAAATAGAAAGAAACCACTAAAATTTACTTGTTTTATAAATGCCTGTGATTTCTTTTTTTTTTTTTTCTAAGCTGGTCCCATGAGGTGGGGACATAAATCATGGCTTTATTTGAACGCCTGGGCTGGGAAATGCAACTTTCTCCTTGGAGCCAGAGAGCAATGGATGCTCTGAGCTTGTAAAGCCCCTTCAAATGGACTTCTCATCTAACACAGAGCTGCTCCCCAGGCCCAGCTCCCAGAGCCTGAATTCCCAGGTTCCTCATTTCTCCAAGCAGCTCAACCCTCTCAGTGCCAGCCCCTCCATTTCAGGAGCTGTTTCCTGCATGGATCTCAGTCTCCGAAAAAAGGGTCTCTGCTCTAAGTAAAAGCAACTCTTAAAAATAAAATTTGAAGTCCTGAACACAGTTCTGTAAAAAAATTTGAACATCAAACCTTCTGTTTACTCCCCAGCTGGCTGCCAAGGGAAATAAATATATAAAGGCCTAAATTAAAATTCCAGGGAAGCCATCCAAAATAAATATGCAATATTTTCCTGCAAAGGACCATAATATTATTTTTATTTTTTGCTCTCAATATGATCAGACTACTTTACATCTTAATAAATGCATAGTTTTGAAGAGAAAATAGTTTTGCCTTGATATGGCAATGATTATTTGATCAAATAAACTATTACAAGTTTTTGGGACTGCATTATGGGGAGAAAATGTTGGCTTCCTTGCAGGATCTGTCTACCTAATAGGCAATGATTGCAAATAAATACTTATATGCTGGAACAAATGGGGAAAAATTAAGTTTATCTGGCATGGAACACCAGAAAAAAATCCAGTAAGATAACAATAAGGGAGTAATGTATAGCTGAGTGTTTGGGAGATAATTGCATTTCAATTGGCTGATGGCAGAGCAGGCTGAAATATTAAGACAGTGTGGCAGAGGAGGGCTCTGTCCTCTCACTCCCACCACAAAAACATCCCTCACAAACAAAAACCACCTCCTGGGCACTTCCCCTCCTCCAAAGCCGCTGGAATTCTGGTGGCTTCTCCTGATGGCAGCGGTTTCATCTTCACCCCAAACTGTCTGGTGTGGTCCCACTCTCTGCTGAGGAGCCAGGGTGGTTTGAAGGGTTTGTGTCACTGTGGAGTGTGGGCTTCCTTTTGGTCCCTGGTGATAGTTTTACCAGGACCTGAGAGTGCTAATATCAATCAGCCATGAAGCATCACATGAGCCAGCAGAGAAAGACCAGAGGTGTTACTTGACGAGTTCCACAAGAGTCTTTATTTCATGCCAAGGGTGGTCAAGCAGGATTCTCTCAGAGCAAAGGGCAGACAGCTATATTTATAGGTTCAGGGGTGATTGAAACTACAGCCAATAGAAGTTTATACAAAGAACAGCATCCAAAGTGAGAAGTTCTAAAGGTGAACTGACCAATTACACAAACTAATTTCTAACCAATTATCTTCCAAGGTGTTAAGAGAGTGACCAAATTCTTAAGGAATTTGGCTCAACCTTGGTATGTAGGATACCTTATCTATTATAGCAAGTTCCAGGGGCCAGGGGAAGATGGCTTTGGAGGAATTGGATCATCCACAGTGGAGTTCCAGGGATGCTGAGACAGGGGGTGCCTCAATGTCTCTGGCCAGCCAGGGGATGAGACCAGACCCAAACTCCTGCAGAGCATCCCTTGGGAGGCCTTGGCTGACCTGTGGGGGCTTGGGCAGGTGCAGGCTGCAGGTTCTGGAGAATATTGTGAGTGATGGATCTCTGCTGCTTTGGTGAGGAGTGGAAGAATGAGAACAATTGTGCCAATTGCTCTTGGTGTGCTTTGCTGAAGTGTCCCCAGCTGGGCTCAGTGTAACCCCAGCTGAGCAAACTGCTGGGCTTGCAGCTCCTCGAGGCCAGCATGAAGTGGGGGATGGCTGCGATGGAGCCCCAGAATCATTCATATCTCAGGCACTGGCATGTTAGAGAAGCAATCACAGATCATGGAATATCCTGAGCTGGAAGGGACCCACCAGGATCATCCAGTGCAGCTCCTCACCCCAAATCCCACCCTGAGCATCCCTGGCAGTGCTGTCCAAACTCTCCTGGAGCTCTGGCAGCCTCGGGGCCGTGCCCATTCCCTGGCAGTGCCTGGGTTTGGGAAGATCCAACCAGCATTGAACAGCCCAGCAGGCGAGGGGGCCACCCTCACCTCAGGGAAACTACTGGGGCTCACTGAGTTCATTTTCATTGCTTGATCTCCCTGATCAGGTTCTAAAAGCCCGAGGAGGAGCAATGAGCTGTGCCCCTTTGCTGCCACCCCTGTGTGCAGCAGGCACAGAGGAGCATCAAAGGCACCAGGGACACCCCAGTGCTGTCTGGTTTCTGCTGCTCTGTGTGTGTGTATGTCTTGAAATGAAGGCTCCTTCCAGCCAGGAACAGCAGGAAAAGCCACCCAGTAGCTGCCTGAGCCCCTTGTCCCCAGCAGGCAGAGGTGCAAAGAGCTGGATGAAGACAGAAGTGGGGACAGTGCTGTGTTTAATGAACCCACCCAAGGGCTGATAGCCACAGAGCAGCGGGAAGACATGCCAAACTTGAGGGGGGAGGAGACATAAAGCCTGTGTGTTTTTAAAGTTCTGATTTCCTGCTTTTTGCTGGTCCTGGATGAAAATACCTCACAGAGCACTGCGGATTTGACAGCAATTATTTTAGACTCTCCCCAGCAAACCTGGTGCATCCTCACACACTTTGCTACCAGGCTGAGATTTATCCCACCTAAATTTTGCTGCCCATCTGTCACAGGCAGGATGTGTCACCTGGCAGAGGTACTGATCTGTCTGTGCTGAGGAGAAACAGCCTGCTCAAACCCGTGAGACAAAAACCTACTCAGCACCTGGAATTGCGGGGAGCAAAGCACAACCCCAGAATGCTGATTGTGCCACCGGTGCTCGTTTTCCCCCCATCCATCCCCCTCTCACACGCCGTGTGTGAACAGCCTTTTCCGGCACGGCGCAGAGCAATTCTCGCTTTCCCTTTGCAGTCTGCCTTCCATAATCCACTTAGAATTTGCAGCTTTTTTTCCCTTTTGTAAGGCAGCCTTTAAACTCTTGATGTAGCGCTTTTCCCATCTGTTTCTGCCTGTGCATCTTCCCTGTGTGCTGCCTAATGACTTGCTCTCGCTAGGAAGAGGCTGTATATTAATATTATCATTCTAATTCTCCTTTCCCCCACTTCAGATCTTGTGAGGAATGTAATTGCTGAAGCAGATTTTAAGTTACATCATGATAACCGAGCGAGTTACGGGGGAGGTCAGACTATCACTTTGCTCAGTAGTTTCAATTTCCCTTCGGTGCTGCTTTCTGAAGGACCCCGATGGCACAGCGCAGGCAAATCCTGCACGAGCGGATTCATTATTAATATTGTTGTTAACTGGCTTTATTAAGTTGGAGCCTGGCAGCCCCAATTATGGGCTGAGAGCCTTTTGTGCTGGGGGGCCTGTTTGCCATAGAACACCTCTTCCATCAGCTGCAGGTCCTTTATCATCAGCTCATTCTGCATCCCAGAATTTCTCTCCTGCTTCAGCCCACGTGTTCCCGGGGGGAGAATTTTCCTCTGCTTCTTGCTCTGTCCCCAGAGGACCAGAGGATGACGTTCCCGCGCCGATAATGTGCCTTGAGATGTTTATTCCACTCCACTGAATGGAGTTAAAGTCTCTGTAGGTTTAACACCTGCCTAAAATTAATCTTCATTTTGTGTAGGGTGAGGTAACCGAGGGAATTGGCTTTGCTTTCCCCCTCAGAGCAGGCTGGAAGGTAATGGGACGTGAAGGAGGCAGCACACCCAGCTCAGGGCTTCCCACCATGCCAGCCTTTGGTGCCTCTCCGGTGCCAACCGTGTCCTACAGCCCCAGCAGCGCTCCCAGTGGGAAAACACATCAAGAACACAGGTAACACGCTGGTGGTGGGCTTGGTGAGAACTCTGTAGAGGCTGGAATTAATCTGGAAATGGATGAGGGAAAGGATGCTCTCCTCTGTTCAGCTCCAGGCTGCAGTGACACTAACGAACTCCCCACGCTGGAAAACCCCAGGTTCAGTGGATTAATGGCTCGAGCCTGCACTGTACTTATTAAGTGCAACAGAGTATTTTCATTAAGAGACACTGACATTATTAAGGCCGGTTAAATGTCTCCTGGAGATGGCGTGCCCAGTGTGAGCTCAGTACAGCGTGTCCTCCAGTTTGGCTGGGACATCCAAGATCCATCCATCAGCCCTCGACTCATTTTTGTCCCTCATCCCTCAGCTGCTGAGTTTCATTTGGCCAGTCCTCATCTCTCCCTCCTCTAATCCAGTTCCAGGGACTCAGGTGGATTGAGAACTGGGGACTCAGAGACTTTCATTATTCACATTGTGTGCACCTGAAAATTGCGCTGCCTGCTGGCTTCCAAATTGAGTACATTAAATACAAAGCATTAAACTGCCGAGATATGGAAATATCCAGGGAGGGCCTCAGATTTAAGACACTCCCAGCCGAGTCCCAGTTCCTGAGAGTGGCGACTTCTGTTAATAGCAGTTGGTGAGGAGCCAGGGAGGAGCTGGGGGATGTGGCTGCAGCAGGAGCCAGATGGGGTCCTGGGCAAAGAGGAGATGCTGTTGGGATCCTGGCAAAGAGGAAGAGTTGGGCTGGATTAAAAAGCAGCAAAACTCAGGCTTCATCCTGTTATAAGTACATATTATATTATTGGCTTTTTGCAAATATTAAAATGAATGCTATATATATAATGTTGTAAAACTGAATGAATATAGTTTCTTTTAGTTCTGCTGTTAACAAAACTTAGAGTAGTGTGATAAATATATCTTTTTCTTGGAGTATAACATGGTGATGTTAAAAGATTTGTTCATGTAACTAACTCAGAGAATGGTAAAAAGGATAATCAGGGAGTTCTTCACATTCTCGGATTATTGGACACCAGAACCCCAGGGAAGGAATTTATTGATCTTATCAGGGAGAATTGACAAAATGGAGCCACGAGAAACTGTTGATTTACAGATTGGGGGGCAATGGGTGATGATTTTGAATAATACATGAAGATCTATGAATATGCAACAATTTGATGCATTTAAAGAAGCGTTTCCTGAGTTAGGGTGTGCTCTTGGCTGAAGGCCAAGCACCCAGCTGTATAATCTTTTCCTTTATTGTTTGTCTCTTATTGTCTTTTACTAAACTTTTAAAATTTTACCAGGAAAGTGAACATTATTTTTCACAATCCCCTGCCTGGCCATGCTGGAGGTGGCTGAGGGGGTCTGAAGGGTGTAAAGTCCCTGTGCAGCAGAGCTGGTGGTGAGACTGGGCTGGACATGCAAAAAAAGAGCTATTTTCCCCCTGTTCCACATAGGCACTGCTTTCATTTCATTTGAGAGGTGGAGCTCACTGCTCTGCCCTCAGCTGGGAGTGCCAGATTGCTCTTTCAGCCCCTCTCTGTGGCTAGGAAAAGGGCTTCAGCATCCCTGAGCAACTGCATGTCAATAGTGTGAGGTTGTTCCTAGTTTTGAGTTGGGGAAAGTGAGGCAGAGCAAGAAAAGCAGCTCCTTATTGAAGGTCAGGAGCATGGAGCAAAACCCCGGTGCTTTGTGTTCCACATATGGAAATTAGGTTGGGCTTTACACCCACCACCTACCTGCCCCATTTATCTCAGCACTGGCCCCTCTGTTACTTTTATTGATAAGCTCCTGTCTCTCTGAAACACATATTTCTGCCTTAGAGATGGCAGAAGCAAAGCAGGAGCGCTGCCATTCAGGTAGGGCACTCAAAGTGCCTTTGGATTTATGTATCCCATCCCACACTCGTTTGTGATGGATCTCTCAGTGCTTTGGGAGCTTCCCAGATGGATTTCACAAGTACCACGTGCACAAACCCGCACCTCTGGAAAGGTTTTCCTTATGTTTCCCATGTGGTACAACAGTGCAGCTGAACAGGCCAGGAAATGAGTACAGTGAAAATACTGAGTTTCAACTGGGAATCTAATTAACTAGGATTTGATTGAGGTAGTGGATTTCCTCTTCTGTGATTGGAAAAGCCCTGTGGGGTCTTTGATGACCAATAGTGATCAAGAATTTGACTAAGATTTCAACTTGAGAGGAGAGCCCTTGATAATTCATCTGCCCTGGGCAAGAGTCACCTGCAGCTCTGAAGAGGACAGAGGTTTCCAGCAGCACCAAAAGATGCTCCTGCTTAAAAAATCATGGCAAACCTCTGTTTATTGGCCAAACCTCCCTGCTCTTTGTTACCTGCACCACAGAGCCCTAAACAAAGCCAAAAGATTCCTCTGCTTCTAAACTGACCCTTTTCCCAAGGAAAATAAAACCTTCCCATCCCAAACACTTCTAGCTCAGAGAGAGGCTGAATCCAAATCCAGATTTTCTCCTTATCTCCACATTGTTCCAGCCTTGGAGTTTGTTTCTCAGCTGTGTCTGGCTGAGCTGCCAAGTTCCACCTCAGCTAAAGGCACTCCTGGTCACTGTTTCCCATCTCCCTGCTGGAAGTGCATCCCATAGCTCTGCTCCCACTGCCCCCGCTGCCCTGGGCTCCCACAGTAATTGAACAGGATATTTTAATGCCAGGCCTGGCAGCTTGGCCTAAATGATTGTAAACAGGGAGTCAGACATAAAAGGAGAGGCAGCAAACATAAAATTTTATAGCTTAATACCAGTAATTAGAGGGGAACATGGGTGTGCTGTGGAGCAAAGGTTTCTGCTCCCTCCCTGCAGAGATCCTTCTCCATTTGCAGGCATCCCTGGGTGCTCCTCTCCCTCGCAGAGCTGGGCATGGGGCCTGCAGGCAGCACACCTGGGCACACCTGGGGGCTGCAAGCAGCACACCTGGGCACACCTGGGCACACCTGGGGGCTGCAGGCAGCACACCTGGGCACACCTGGGGGCTGCAAGCAGCACACCTGGGCACGCCTGGGGGCTGCAGGCAGCACACCTGGGCACACCTGGCTGCCAGGAGCTCGGCAGGAGGAGGGAGCCGAGCAGATGCCGCCTGTCAGCCCGAGCAGATGCCTCATTAGCCACGGTGTGTGCTGCAGCCCAGCTGTGCCCAGGGGCCCAGATGAAGTTGTTGAGCTCGCCTCGCTCACCTCCCTTCTCCCCACATCCTTCTCCCTTCCCCACATCCTTCTCCCCACATCCTTCTCCCTCCCCCACATCCTTCTCCCTTCTCCCCACATCCTTCTCCCTTCTCCACATCCTTCTCCATTCTCCCCACATCCTTCTCCCTCCCCCACATCCTTCTCCCTTCTCTCCACATTCTTCTCCCTTCTCCACGCTTGTGCAGCACCTTCTTGCATCCTTCCTCCTCAGTCCCACCGCATCCCTGGGGCAGCCATCCCCACTTCTCCCAAAGCTGCATCCTCTGATGCTCAGAGGTGCATCACTCCTGCCAGTGCCAACCCAGGGAGGGGGAGCAGTTTTTGGGCTCGGTGTTGGTTCTTTGGCAGGAGGGTTTGGTACTGAGGACGTGTTTCTGTCCTTATTTCACCGGGAGCCGAATGCTCGAGTGAGAGCCATCACTCATCAGCTTAAACAAAGTGTAGTACAAGACAATTCAATTAACTGCAGCGGAGTCAATAGCGCGGGGCCGGGAGCGCGGCGCTCCCCGAGCAGGGGAAATCATGGCCTGCCTGGCCAGGGCTGCCATGCTGGGCTACAGAGCTGTGCTGCACTGAAAAGCCTCTCCTGGAACAGCCTGGTTTCTCCACAGCCATCTGTACTCCAAGGATAAAGCCCAGAAATGGGCAGCTTGAGGGTGTGGATTCTGCTCCTCTACTCGGCTCTCATGAGACCTCACCTGGAATGCTGCATCCAGCTCGGGGATGTGCAGGAGGGACACAGATCTGTTCTGGTGAGCCCAGAGAGGCCACAGAGATGCTCTGAGGGCTGGAGCCCTCTGCTCTGGAGCCAGGCTGGGAGAGCTGGGGATGCTCACCTAGAGAAAAGGCCCTGGGGAGAGCTCAGAGCCCCTTCCAGCCTAAAGGGGCTCAGGAGAGTGACTGGGGACAAGGGATGGAGGAACAGGACACAGGGAATGGCTTCCCTGCCCTCTGGCAGTGTTTGTGTTTGGTAGATGTTTTTGTTCCCCTTGCTTTGAGCACTCTGCTTCTCTTTACCGACCCCCTCTCTTATGAGACCCCCAGAAATACAAAGATCCTCCGATTCACATCTCCACATTCTGCCCATCCTTGTAATTCTCCTGCATTCCCCTGCGCTTCCCTAACAATCCCCCCTCCAATGCACTTGTAATGCTATTCCCGTGTTTCCTGGGGTTTGCTTGTGTTTGACGAAAAGACCTCATCATTCCAGATTTGTCTTGCGTGAACTATCAGAGGACTAGTGAACTGGAAATCTTTCCGAGTTTTCTTTCAGAAGCTCGTCCCTCGGGAGCATCACTTTAGTAAGTGATTTTTCTGTTCTAGCCCAAGGATTGGATCCGCATCCAGTAGCCAAATTGAATTCATTCGGGCAAGGTTAAGAGCCATTTGATACAGTTTTAGATTAGGTGAAGGCAGCCATATATATTTCATATTCTGCACTAACTGCTGCACAGTTTCCAGGGATGGACCGGTGTAGCACTTATTGACTGCTCCCCAGCGATCCCGCTGTTACAAATGGATGTTGCTAAACAGGGAGATGGATCCTAAATCTTCCCCTGCTGAAAGGTAATGGAAATAAAACAGAGCGACAGGCAAATGGAATGGCTCGACACTTAATAAAAGGTTGGGGTGGCTGTCGGGGTGGCTGTGGGCAGCGGGGAGAGCTTCCCCCTCGGCCCAGGGGGGGCTGTTTGCATTTCCTCCCCTTGGCTTGAGCTCTTTCCCAGGCAGCATTGAGTGGGACCATTAGAGAAAAGTATTGCTGCAGTCACCAGCATGGTACCGAGCAGCGCTGCTGTGTTTCCGTAGTAACAGGGAGGTGCTCGGGATCCTTCCTGCTCCCCTTCCCCGGCTTGAAGGGAGCTGAATTCGGCGACCTGGCTGCATGCACCGATGAGGCTGAGTTGTGTCAGCCAAGGATAGAGACATGGTTTGAATAGTAGGACAAATGGGTTTCTCTGTTTCCTCAAGGTGAGCCCATCCACAGTGGTAGTGATGCCTGAAATGCTCATGTGCCATCGCCATCTGCTCCCGCTGGAACGATCTCAAGAGCGGGATCCCCTGGGGCCAAAGCCCTTCTTCCGTGTGCTTGGCCTGTGGCAGGAAAAAAAGGGAAAAGAAATTGCCCTGATGTCTCAGAGAGGCTGCTCAGGCTGTGAGATGCACACAGAGGCACCACGAGCCAAGGCAGCATCCCATGGGTCCAGGGGCAGCCCTGGAAAGCAGAAAGGGAAATCTCTGTTGTGAAAGAGCTCACAACCCTGAGCACAGCTTTTGGCACAAGCCAGGTGAGAAAGGACCTTGGAAAAGAAGCAAGTTATATTTAGGATAACCAAAAGTCTCCCCTGAAGGATCCTAAGGACACTCAAGGCCCATAAAATTCTGTTCTTACTCACAAATCTCACCAATACTCTAGAGCATCAGGCTAGGGATGTTTATTGCTTTTCCAAAGGCCTCAGCTCCTGAAGTCATGACATGAAATGAGGGGCTCAGCCTTCCTTGCCTTTTGACTGTTTGATCTTTACAGCAGCAGGGAAAATTTAGAAAACATAACCTTTACATTCTGAAGAGCCAGGGAGCAAATAAAAAGGACATAGAAGTCATTTGCTATTTATTTCTATTTCTGAAAAATTTCATCCTTTTTTTATTTTTTTTTGAAAGCATCTTGGTCTCACACACATTTTTAAGTACTTGGAATGGTTTTGGGGAGTGGAGATGTGTAAATAATGACAGGGTTTGGGCTTTTTTGTGCATCTTCTGAGCTGTTCCTTAACCTGCTAGAAATGAGGCAAACAAGAACTAGGGAACAAAAAGCTGCCTAAAGATGTGACAGGAAGAGCAGAGCACAGATCTTCTCCTCCTAGAAATGTGTTTCCCAGGAGTGGATGGAGCTGGTGGAAGTGAGAATGCTTGACCTGAACCCTTGTGTCACACCGAGAGCTCTTCAAAGCAGGAGACAGCACAGAAGAGCTCTTCAGCTTCATGGCACAAGTGGCTCTAGAAACGGTGTTCAGTGTCAATTCTCACTCCATGTTGTCCAGAGGATGTTTGCAGAGGCTGTTCTGGGTGGTTTTGTCAGACAGAATCCCTGGAGTCACAGACCTGTGACTGTGTGACATCAGCATTGAGATGTCTCCACGTCCCCTCCAGACAAAGCCGGGGATCAGAGGGGCAGGAGGTCACAGCAGGAGGACACAGGGCACTGCCACGAGAGGATGTGACATTTAAGCTCCACTTTATCTGTCTTTTGTCAGTAGGATCTTCCTCCCTCTTTTCCTCCTCCTCATCCTTCTCCTTTTCCTTCTCCTCCTCCCCCCCTTCATCACTCAAACTCCCCTGTGAAATTCGGGGTCTCTGATGAGTCTCTTGGAACAGGCATCTCCTTCCCTGTGCTAATCCATGATGTCTCCTCCCATGGGGCTTTCCCATCTCATTTTCCCAGCTATAAACATGTTCCTCCCCATTCTCCCCATTTATTGACCCTCCTGTTTAAAATGGCCAGAGGAACTGTGGGGGAAATTAATATTTTTGTTCTTGTTTGAATCAGAAAAAAGCAAGTCCTCCTCAAAAAATTGCTCTGCATCACTGCTTGGTTTGTTTTCTTCATAAACCAGTTCAAAACTACCAGGCTGTTTTTTGTTTGGATTAGAAATGAGTGCAAGCCAGATAAAAATGTTTTAGCTTGAGGGATTTTCCATCCTGAAAAGAAAAAAAACAGAGAAGGAAGTGTGGAGGAAACAAAGCTCAAATAACACAGTGCTGCAAATCCCACTGACCTGGGAATTAAACATTGCTCCTTTTCCATCATCTCCTCAGAGAAGCCCAGCCACTGTGAACAGTTTTGACAATGTGTTTCTACTGTTTGATAGGAATCTTCTAGTCAGTACTAAAATACAACATTGTGGAGCAGGAGGGGGAGGGAAGATGCTCGTTCATCTGTCCAGAGAGCAAGTGACACAAGTTCGGATTTACACGGACACAGAAGGATCCAGGACTTGCTGGGTGTCCTAGTTTGGAGGACAGGTGTCTGCTAAGAAAGGCAGGAACCTCTCTTTGAAATGGAATACATAAACCCCCTCCCTCCAAATTATTAGAATTTTGAAATCAAGGAGCTCTCAGGCAAAGATATGGGAATTAGGAATAACAGTTCTTTTCTAGGGAAATTAAAATAGAAATACAGCACTACAAAGAAACAAACC
>PYHW01010449.1:596004-635107 GCA_013186435.1 Turdus rufiventris
GAGGAAGGATGGGTTGTGAAAAGATAAAGAACAATGCCCTGCCTGATTTCAATGGATGGCCCATTAGCAGAATATCTCCCATGGAGATCAGGATCACTGACCCCACCCTCAACAGATGGTGACAGAATAGATACCTTTTATCACACTCTGTATTGTAACCCAAGACACTGGGCAGTAGCCAGAGGTCTTTGGCTGAGGGTTTTTGATGGCTGTGGATCCAGCAGTGTAAATGCAAGGGAGAGCATTTCCCTGTTGGCATCTGCACAGAGAGCAACCATAAATTTGGGATGAAAGATCGCGTTCATCACTGCGAGACCCTGCAGGGACAGCCAGGAACTGTAGTGGACACTGGTAAAAGCCAGGGAAAGGTGCAGCTTCTATTTTCTCAGGCTGCTCAAAGAAAACATGAGAGAAGGAATTATAACAATGATTAAGCACCTGCTGGATGTGTGAGAGACATGATGTTTTTGTGAAGGCATGTTTACAAAGGTGATACCTTCCTTGCACCAATGAAGTCATGTCTGTCCTTAGTTCCACAGTCTAGTGTATAAAAGTGCAGTTGTTTCTTTAGTAAGGAGATTTTTGCTTCCCCTCTGCATGAAGGAAGAATTGTTGCTACATCTTTTTTGCTGCTCTCTTAGCCAGACAGCAACAGGGCATGGAGATGGAGAGTGATGGCTGGAGAGTGATGGCTCACCAGGCTCAGGAGCTGAGCTGGCAGGAGCCTGCCTTCCTCCCAGAGCCGACCTTGGCTCAGGAAAAAGAAAACCACAACATTTTTGCTGCGCTTCAGAATTCATGCTTTTTTTCAGGGTCCCAGTTTCACATCATTTGGAGGAAGAGGCAGGCTTTGGTGCTGACTCTGGATGTCTCCCTAGGCCAGCTTCAGAGGAGGCTGTGTCATCTCCAACCTTTCAAGGAAGCCACAAGGGCTTAATTAAAACCTAAACCCGTGCCCCGCTATTCAGAGGAGACCATCGGCTCCTCTGCTGACGGCAGCTCAAACTTGTCACTTTGCTCATGCTGCACATCCGTGCTGGAAGGGAGGAAATTTCAGCTCAGAGCTGAGGCTGAGCCCCTCTGCCACAATCCTCCGGCTCCGGAGCGGGTCGGGGGGCCAGCAGCATCCCTGTAAGGCCAGGGAGCAATCAATCACTGGGACTTCATTAAAAGATGCATCGAAGGCAGTTCCCTGACAGAGCCAGTGTGCAGAGGTGACACAGACCTGACTCCAGTCAGCAGGACTTGAGGGAGAGGGAAAATCTGCATTTCCTAATCGCATAGCTCTGGTCAGAAGTCACTTGTTTCCAGCTCCACTCTGGGCATTTGCATGCTTGGAAGGAAAAAATGTAATATTAACCATTGCCTCCCATCCCTGGGGAGTTAGCCAGGATGTGAAAAGGAGCAGCTACAGAGAGAGATGGTTTGAGGGGGTGAGAGACCCAAAGAGTGCAGATTCAGGGAGCAGCTTAAAAACAGGGGAGGAAATCCAGGCCATCCATGCAATATCTGTTTGTGGTTGCCAGCAAAAGAAGAAACCAGGCACTGAAAAGGGACATACCTGTGAGATGTTCTCATTCCTGTGTGTGGCTGTAGCATTCACACCTCTGTGTGTGCTCATGGGGTGTGCATGGAGGGGCTGCACCTGCAGGACACACCTGTGTGACACAACACAGGTGCGCACCCCAGGAACACGTGTAAGGTGTGCATCTGTATGTGTCTGCATCCAGACAAACCAGGAGAGACCTTAGTGGGAGTGAAGGGACCACAGAGAGATTAGAAACCATGGAAAGGTTGTGGAAACTATGGTCAGGCTGTAGAGACCATGGTGAGGTTGTAGAGACCATGGAGAGGTTGTAGAAACTTGGAGAGGTTGCAGAGACCATGGAAAGTTTGCAGAGACCATGGTGAGGTTGCAGAGACCATGGTGAGGTTGTAGAGGCAATGGTGAGGTTGTAGAGACCATGAAGAGATTGTAGAGACTTGGAGAGTTTGTAGAGATCATGGTGAGGTTGTAGACACCATGGAGAGGTTGTAGAGATCATGGTGAGGTTGCAAAGATCATGGAGAGGTTAAAGACACCATGGTGAGGTTGCAGAGACCATGGAGAGGTTAAAGATCGTAGTGAGGTTGCTCCTCTGGTGCAGTTTGAGGCTGTTCCCCTTTCCTGTCACTTCTTCCCCAGGAGCAGAGCCTGAACCCCACCTGGCTGTCAGGGGGATTCCTCCTGTCAGGGAGTGGTGCAAACCCAGAAGGTGTCCCCGAGCCTCCTTTTCTCCAGGCTGAGCCCTTTCTCAGCCCCTCAGCTGTTCCTTATCAGACTCATGCTCCAGCCCCATCCCCATCTCCCTTCCCTTCTCTGGTCATGGTCTTGTTTCTGCCTGGAGCCTCAGGAGCTGCTGTAGGAGGTGGTTCCATCAAGAGGCCACCAGCCATTCCCACTTCTCTCTGATTTCCAGCACACAGGGCCCCTGTGCCAAGCAAATGCCACAACATTTGCACAGCAGCTGTAGAAAAGTAATTTCTACGTTATTTGATGTTCGGATGTTGGAAACCAGGTTGGGCATTGCCCAAGTGCTTCCTGAACAGGCACAATAAGGATATCAGATTAAATATTGGGAATTAAATCTTCCCTGTGAGGGTGGGCAGGCCCTGGCACAGGGTGCCCAGAGCAGCTGTGGCTGTCCCTGGATCCCTGGCAGTGCCCAAGGCCAGGCTGGATGGGGCTTGGAGCAACCTCGGGTAGTGGAAGGTGTCCCTGCCCATGGCAGGGGGTGGAATGAGACAATCTCTAAAGTCATTTCCAGCCTAAACCGTGCTGGGATGTACCACATGGAGGTGACTGAGGTGCTGTGAGGGCACCACACACATCCTAGCCCATCCTGCTGTCACTGATCTCTCTTCAAGGAGATCCCAGCTGCTCTCCCTGCTCTATCTGCAGCTTCCAAACAGCCACTGCAGGGGAGAAAATAAAACACTGAGTTCAATGTGGGGGGAGGGAAAAATGATTTTTAAAAAAATCAGCTGTTCTGGCATCCCATAAATCTCAATTTATTTGTCCTTTTCTCTTTATACAAGCGTGAAGGGAAGCAAAGCCATGTGTGCAGAGCCTCCCTGGGGAACCTGGTAGCATGGAGGGTGATGTTCAAGGCAAGATGCCTTCAGCCCTCAGCCACCCGTAGCGAGGGGAAGGGGCTTTGTGGAGTTCAATTTAATTTTTCCCCTCAGGTTTCTCTGTGTTGGGATCATCCACAAAGATTTTTACCCCAGGGAAGGTGCTGGAAGGGGAAGGAGGAGCTGAAGAGTAGAAGTTTGGGAAGTGACCTGGGAGTTCTGGTGAGGGCAGGTTGGGCTGTTCAACACTCCTTTTCTGGCTGTTTAACATCCCTCTTTTGCTCTCCTGGCACAGAACTTGTACCCAAATCTTCATTTTCCCTGGACTAGGACATTCACAACTTGTGTGTGGTAGTACAGCAGTAATTACACTCTCCATCGCTTTCCCATCAAGAAATAAATGGAAGAAAACCACATCCCAAGGTAGCAGCACTGACCTTCATTTCAGAAGGTTAGTCACAGTCAGCTGGGCTATAATCCAGCCCTAAATTTACCCAAGACCTTGCTGTTCCTTCGGGCTGCTCAGGTGCTGAGATGGGGGCAGCTGCCAGTGCATGGGAGGTGTTTTCCATAGAAAAAGGTGTCTGCGAGGACCAGCTGGGGGGGAATTTTGGGGTCGCTGTCTGCATCAGGCAGTTCCTGACGTTTGCTTCTCTCTGTTGGTGGCTTTGAGGTGCTGGGGTCCCCCTGAGGTCAGACATTCCAAGTTCACGAATCCATTCTCTTCCATGGCCTGGCAGGGCTGGGATGCTGTCTTCCTGAAATGTCACCTTTGCCTACTGATGATGGATAAACTTCTTTCCAAAGACTTTCCCTAAGGTGTGGTGCTAGATGTGACTTTTAAAGAACATGGGCTTCCTTCTCTCCATCCCACGTAGCTCTGAGTGATGAAACTCTCCCACCAGGGTTGGCAGTGCTGGGATAAACCTTGGGAAAGGTCAGCAGGTCTGTCCCATTCCCTCCAGCCTCTTGGCTGCTGCACCATGTTCTCACCAGTCTCATGTCTGGGAATGCCAGGGACATGGGAATATTTCAGGAATGCCAGGAAATGTGGTCGCCAGTTTATTCCCCACCCTGTCACCCAGGCATTTAAAGCTTGCTGAGGGAATATTCTTTTTAAGGCCTTCAGGATGCCACCGTGTTGTGTCCCTGTCCTGCTCTGGAGAGAGGTTGGGCATTTCTTAGTGCTCCTTAGGGAACCTACCAGCCCTTCTTTATAGAGGAATTCTGTCTCCTTCCAAAGTTATTCCTGTGTTGCTCTGCCCATGAAGGGAGTTTTGGGTCTGTGTGAGTGAACAGCTGTCCTCTGTGCCCAATCCTACTGCCTTTGGCTGTGGAAGGGAGGGTGACGTTTCTGCCATTCCCTCCTGGATGATTATGGAACACTGAGGTGAAAGACACTGCTGTAAATCCAGCTGCATTCCTGGACCCCAGCTGCCCTAACAAAATGTGCAGGGCAAGAACTGGATCCTGGTATCTTTATTATCCCTCAGGACTTGCTCTGTGCCTCTCACATGCTGTCTTTGGAAGAGGAGGGAGGGAAATAGATGGCCATGAGAATTGTGTTCAGCTATTTCGTGTAAGTCATAATCATTTCTAATCTCATCATGCAGGGACTGCATCCCACAGCCCAATCAGTCACTGAGGCTGTCCTGCAGCTGCAGTTTAGCCAGAAGTAAAAAGCCATCCAGAGACAGAAATTCAGGAAAAGAGAATGTCTGGGGCTGTGCAACTTTTTGATAATGGGGCAGCCCAGGTGTCTGAGCTGATCCAAAGCAGTCCTGCAGATCAGAGATGCATCCCTGAGATGGGAATGGAAGAAGGAACAACTAGTCCAGGTGTGGATGGAGGAGGTGGGCAGGGCTGACAGTGAATTCCCTGGGGGATACCCACAGAATCAGAGAATGCCGGGGTGGTTTGGGTTGGAACAGAACTTAGAGACCATCCCATCCCACCCCTGCCATGGGCAGGGATGCCTTCCCCCAGACCAGGCTGCTCCAAGCCCCATTCAGCCTGGCCTTGGACACTTCAGGGATGCAAGAGAGTCCCAAATGAGGGGATTTCATCTGGGCAGATGGCAGGAGGTGACCAGAACTCTGCTCATCTCATCCCAGGGGAGCCCTGTGGATCCATCCCACAGCCTTCAGGAATGGGGATGGGGGACAGAGGGTTTTCCACTTTGAGTCTCTGCCTGTCTGTCAGACTTTAGTGCAGATTGTTGTCTCTTTTCCCACACCAGGAGGGCTGAGTGCCCTTGGTGGTGGGATCTGCCTGCCCAAAGAGCCTTCTGGCAGTGGTGTGAGTGCCCTCATGTGCTGCAGGACTCTCCTCTGGGAAGTCCCTGAGCTGGCAAAAGGGAAGGACGCTATTAGGGAAGTTGGAATCCCTCCAGCATCTGTGATCCTCTCATGTTTGCTCCCTGTGTGTTTGCCAAAAGCACCCTTATTTATTTCATCAGCTAAATGCTGCAAACCAGATGCCTGAGCTCCATCAAGGCATTTAATGATGATGATCATTGCTTCCCCTAATGCCGTGTCTTCTAGTGAGGACGGTGCCACAGCAGTGCACAGCTGTTGACCAATGGGGGCCTGTCTGTTTTCTCCAGTGTTTTATGGTACTTATCTACTTTTTTTTCTGCTAGGCCTCCTTTTTTCTCCCCTGTTTTTCTTTTCTTCCTTTTTTTCTGCTGAGTTGCAAGAAGTTCTGAGGTGGAACATGGCAGCTGTTTAATGGTGCAGAAGCCTGGCGAGGCAGATGAGCTCAGGGAGAGAGGAGAGCCTCCCTCTCCTCTGTAGCACTGCAAAAAGTCTCCTGTGTGACAGAAACACATCCTCCCAGAAGCTGGAAAAGGATGTGTCTGCTCTTTCCCAGCTAAGCTGGGCGCAAATGACACAGATGAGTAAATAATACGGTCCCTGCTGCATGAGGAGGCTTTGGCACAGCCAGGAGGGAGGATTGGTCCTGAGGGGTTTGTTCCTGGTGCAGAGCCTTGTTTTTCCTTGGCTGGATGCACCAAGATGAGCTTGAGAGGACACAAGATAGGGCACAGATGTTGGAAAAGGCACACGTTGGGCATGCTGGGATAAGCACAGGGATGCACAGGAAATCTGCTCAGACCCTGAATTTCCCAGGGGTGTGCTGAGAGTTCTGCTGAGCTGCTCTGCTGATCAGGATTGAGAACCTGCCGGGGACAGGTGACGTTGCTTCGTTTTATCTGGTGGCTTCACAGGGGAGGTGGGAGCAGGATCACGGCTGTAAAGGTGGGAACTGCACAACTTCATTAGTGGTTTGTCTTCATTTTCTTCTGCCTTCACTCAGAGTCAGGATTAAAAACACAAAGGAGATCAATTTTCTCATGTTCGGGCTTGGTTGTTTATTGAATCTTATCTGAAGTACAGAGAGTTCTGCAACACTTCTTGCTACCAGCTAAAAGTGAGCAAAATGGAGATGAATTTAGCCAGTTACAAGGTCTCTTAAAACTAAACAGTCCAATAGAGAATTAACACCTATATTATTTATACTTTTGACCCAATAACCAAACTCCTGTGACCCTCAGTGCAGCACTGACTGTCCAACCAGAAACTACTGCCTGAAATCATGAAGAAGAAGGAAGAACACCAAAAGAAGCAACACCCAAAATTCTCCATCTTGTTCCATACCTATTACTCTATTCCAAAACCTTCAAATTCAAAGTCCTTCACCATGTGCAATCACACACTCCTATTTTAACCACACACCCATGACTTTAACTCCATCACTCAAATTTGGAGCCTTCTCCAAGGCCTCAGGTCACAAGCAGTGTTCTCTAGGGGGGTCAGTGCCAGAAAGCACAGAAAGCTCAAAAATCCCAGGTTTCTGGAATCCAACAATGTTCTCACATCCCAAGGTATTCCAGGGTGGGATGATGCTGCAGCTGCTGCTTCCCAAAATGTGTAAGGAGACCTCCACAGGCTGCTGCCATCCTACAGGAACCATCCTATAGGAGCTGTTCAATCCAGCTGCTTGCTGCTGGGAAGTGCTGGGTAACTTCTGGAGGTGTCTTAAGATCTCTTAAGAGACAATTAAGAATTTCAGTGCTACTTTGATATTTGTTGAACAAAACGTTGACACGACACACCAGGCTATTCAGGGTTTGTTTTAACTTGCAGTTTAGGTTACTAAAAAAAAAAATTAAAAAATAAAAAAGAAAGAAAGAGAGTATGAAATGAATTAGCAAATTATTTTGATTGCTTTGTTCATTTTTCCAGCGAGAAAGTTTCCCACCTGGAAAGTACTGACTGGCTGCAGGCAGGAGCAGAATTTATTACCTGAGATAAATGGATCTAGGATAAAAGTCCTCTTTATTTTTTCATTTTAGCTGCAAAGCATGATATGCTTCTGTTCTGCTCTTTGTGCCTGAGATCAAATAAGAAGGAACTTTGCATAGGTGTGCCAATGCCTTTCAAGGAGAAGTTTCTCCCCCCACCCCAACCTTCCTTTTCCTCCTGGAAGCAGCACCTTGGACTGGAGATGAGAGCAGTGTTTGACGTCCTTTTCACAGTGATGCCGGCATGACTCTCAGTCCCAGAACTGGCACTCATCCTGCCTTCCATCCCATGTGCACAGGCTCTGATCTCTCTACCTTGGCCTTGTTTTATTCCCTTTTTTCTTCCTTTCTTCCCCCATTTCTTTGGCAAAGAAGGCTTTGTGGGAGAAGCCTCGTTTCATTCCCCGCAGGTCCCGAGGGGCGGCTGGCAGATCTCACATGCAGGGTGTCAGCTGCATTAAATGAACACACTCAGATCACTGTAAATCCCTATTTACACATAATAAACACCAGGATATAAAACACAGAGGAAATAATCCATTATTGATTACAGCAGTGGCATGTAATGTCCTCTGGAAGGCGGGCGCTGCATGCCCATCCATCAGCGCTCCAAACACATCCTCTGCTCCCTGGGGATTCAGGGCAGCTCAGCTGCTGGGCCTGGCTCCCCGTGCACACAGGATGGGCAGCAATGGGCAAAGGTGGCTTAGAGCTGTTTGCAGATAGAAAAGCAAAGGGCAATGTCAGCCTACAAGGTTTAGACAGTGAGGGTGGGCAGGGCTGGCACAGGGTGCCCAGAGCAGCTGTGGCTGCCCCTGAATCCCTGGCAGTGTCCAAAGCCAGGTTGGACAGGGCTTGGAGCAGCTGGGACAGTGGGAGGTGTCCCTGCCCATGGCACTAGATGGGCTTTAAGTTTTCTTCCAGCCCAAACTATGCTGTGATATTTCCCTGGCCTGCAGCCCTGTCTGTTGGGCATGTCAGAATTTTTCTATAGGCAAGAAGGTGCCTGAAAAAAAATTTCCTACTAGTGCAGCCAGAGCATTCAAATCTCATTGTGCTTCCCCCTCAGAGCAGACAACATCTCCATAAGGAGTGGGTTATGTGCAGGATGCCCCAGACACTTTGCTATGTGAGCTATGTGTGCTATTTGGTCGTTTTGCTGGGTGAGCAAAATGAAAGCTCGGTACCACACCTGGGGGCATTGGGAAGTTATTTTTTGGGATTGGGAAGGATGGCTCACAAGCCCTGACACCATTCTTGTGGCTATCAGTACGCACTCCAAAACAGAGTGTGGATTTTTTTTTTTCTCTATGTGTATGACTTTTTGTTAGGTTTGTGTTTGTTGTTTTAAAAAATGGTGATGTGCTGCACCTGAGGTGCCCTATCAGCATCACTGCTCTGGCACTCGTGTTACAGTGATGAAGAGCAATGTTTTGATGGTTGCAGAAATTGTAGGTGATGATTCCTTCTTTCTCAACAGCAGGCACCATTCCTCATCTCCCATGCGATTCATGAAACTCATTCCCTTGTTTTATCTCTGGCTGAGGTTGCAGGCGAGTGAGGTCGGTGAGGCTTGACAGGAGCTTGGAATAGGTTTTGTTGGGTTTAAATGAGTGGAGAGTTCAGAGCCAGGCAGGTAATGGAGCGGTTCTGCTGCCCTTGTTCGCTTTGAGGGGATTGCAGACCCTGCTGCTCCTCACAGCTGCTCCAGTCAGGAGAATCCTGAGGTACAGCCCTGCTGGAGGGTGGTGCAGGACAAGGGGGATGGCTTCACACTGATGGGGGACAGGGTTAGGTTGGATACTGGGAAGAAATTGTTCTCTGGGAGGGTGCCCAGAAAAGCTGTGGCTGCCCCTGGATCCCTGGCAGTGTCCAAGGCCAGGCTGGACAGGGATTGGAGCAGCCTGGGACAGTGCAAGGTGTCCCTGAGGATGGAATGAGATGATGTTTAAGGTCCCTTCCAACCCATCCTTTCCATGGTTCTAACAGAGCACCTTCATGAAACATGGGTAGGTCCCTGGCCCATGAGCCACCCCAACCTTGGATCTGAGCTGTTGGCTCACTCGTGGAAGCTCTGCAGTGAAAACATATTAAAGTTCCCTTTTCCTGCAGCTTTTTTCCTCCAGGTATTTAATCTTAGTTTACAGATGAAATGTGCAGTGGAGAAAAAGATGCTAATCACACAGTTGCTGCACTCTGCTCCAGCCACTGAAAAATTTATTACCATCTGTCCTGGCCTGGACAGGGCTGGAGCATCACCCTGCTAACAGCTTTGGAGCAGCAGCAGAGAGACCCAACATGACAGCAGGGCACAGCCCTGAGCCCCTGGGGCCACCAGAGACCTCACAGGGGTTGGTGCAGGAGAGCTGCACTTCCCAATCTGCTCTTGGCTCAGCCCAGCGGCAAGAAAAATCTGGGCTGGGCTGGAAGCTTCCAGCACTTGGCTGTGAGTGCCACCAGCATCTTCCTGATGGAGAGGAGCTTTTTATCAATCATTTGTCAACACTCTCAGGCAGCTGGTGGGATTCTTGGGGTGTCCTGTGAAGAACCAGGAGTTCAACTCCATCCTTGTGGGTCTCTTCCAACTCAGGACATTCTATGATTTAACAACTCAGCTCTTCACACTGTTTTTAGCCAGCTGTTGAGATGTCATTATTTCAGTCTCCTGGATACATCATTATGTATATCCCTAATAGGTCCCTTCCCTGGCTGTAACAGGGCACGTGGCTTTACATGGTCAGGTTCTGACAGGCTTTTATAAACCTGGAGCAGAAGGCAAGGTCAGAAATCAGATCAGAAATGGGATTTCTCCAGCTCCCTAAGAAAGGTGTTTGGCTGCGCAGCATTCTGAGCATCTTGTAATATCAAACTGTCTTGGAAGTAAAGTGGTTTGATTTTTGGCCTGTCTCTGCCCTCAGTGGATTATTGGACTTACAGTTCAGAAAGACTCAAACTGCAGCTCCTGTGATGCATCTTAAATATATGATTTTCACTTGGCTCTTTGTAAGACCAATGTTTCTTGCTGGCAGATCCTCCTGCAACTGTATTTCCCCTCCAGCAGCAGCAAGGATCTTGGAGCACACAACCATTCCATAAAGTCCCTCTCCTGTGGCTGTGTTTGCTTATGTCTCTCCTTTTTTTAACTAACTTGGACTATTTTCATAAAACCTCACACCTTGAAGAACCCAAAATTGCTGAGCAAGGAAATAATCATCAGTGGTGCAAGGAGTGCTCGTGCCTCTCCTGCAGCAATTAGCAAACCTTAACGCAGGCTTGGCTCTCATTCCAATTAAGCCCTGGCAAGCTGGAATACTCGATGTGCTAATGAAACGGGGAGTTTTGGAGCTCCTCTGCTGCCTCTTTGGAGGATATGGGAGCTTTAGGCTGTCTGGCTGAAACGAAGCCATTGAAAGTAATGGGCTGGACAATCTCACCCCATTACTTTTAATGGGATTGAGAGAGTGAGTGAGGGAGCAGCGCTGGGGGAAGCAGGGGAGCTGTTTCCACAGATCATCCAAGTTATGGCCAATGCTGGGAAAATGCCCCCCTGGCAGCAGGAGCTGTGTGCAGGGAGAGGGTTTGGCAGGGAGGGAGCAAGGAAGGTGCATAAAGGCATCAATGCAACAATCAGCTCTGAGTGGGGGCTGGTTTTGGTCAGGGCATGTACAAGGAGGGGAATGGCTGGAGGAGGAGAACCCTGCTGATGGGTGGGGGAAATCTCTGTTGTTGGATGGGAGTTCCCTGCTGATGGGTGGGGGAGATCCCTGCTGATGGATTTGGGAGATCCCTGCTGATGGAATGGGGAGATCCCTGCTGATGGAATGGGGAGATCCCTGCTGATGGAATGGGGAGATCCCTGCTGATGGAATGGGGAGATCCCTGTTGATAGATTGGGAGATCCCTGCTGATGGATATGGGGAGATCCCTGCTGATGGAATGGGGAGATCCCTGCTGATGGATGGGGAGATCCCTGCTGATGGAATGGGGAGATCCCTGCTGATGGATGTGGGAGATCCCTGCTGATGGATGTGGGAGATCCCTGCTGCGTGTGCCTGCTTTGGTCCCTCCCTCATATGTATCTTCTCTGGTTTACCTTCCTACCCCTTACCTGTTCTGATTGCACCTGTAGAGGTGGAAGGAAGGTTTAAGGTGATGTGAACCACATTTGTTGCAGCTGAGGCAGCTGAGCATGGCTGGCAAAGTGTTTGCAGTGTGTCCCAGCTGGTGAGACCAGTGGCAGAAATTGTGAGTTTTCAGGTCAATTAAGAAACTGAAAACGCTTGAAAAGGGGAGAGGCATGGTGATGAGACACAAATATCACATGAGTAATGATTTAGGCTGAATGCTGCAGCCTGAAGGTGTCGTGGATGCTCAGTGTCTTTGGTGTCCTGTCTGGAGCTGGGCAGGGTGAGCTGGAGCAGCCCAGCCTGAGGCACTGCTGTGGATACCTGCACGGCCTGGGGGATGGATTTGTTCCTCGTGGTGGCACCGAATCTGCTCCTATTGGGACATGGAAGGAACATGGTCTGGACAGGTCAGCAATCAGCCTCCCATAGCCTGAGATTTGCCCACTCACTTTCCTTTCTCCTCCTGCTGAGCGTGGCCAAAGCCTTCCCCGCCAGAGCACTTAAACCTCAATACCTCAATCAAAGCAGAAAGGGACGGAAATGTGGTGATGAGATAATCCCTTAAATCTTACAGCTTTGTCCCCCTCCTGCAATTGGTGCCTTGTTCCTTGCAGGAGGGTTGGGACCTGTTCTCACACTGACCCTTCCATTTTAGCACCACAGCTCTTCCAGAAAGTTTGAACAGAAGGGGAGGAGCAGGGACTGTAGCAAATGCACCTCCAACTGGGATTAACCTGAAATTTCTTCTTCCTGGGCCAGTTTACTCATCTGTGATGGTGTGGCGACACCACAGCTGTTTAGGAACCTCAGCTCCCATTCAAGTTCCTGGGAAGTAATTCAAGTTTGGACATCTGAGGAGGAAATGGGGATTAACCTGTGCTGTGGGTCTGCCCTGAGATAACACATTCACGTCACTGATCTCCTTCATCTTGGAGAGGAGACAGCACAGCATGGACTGGTCTCAGCGGGTCTCCTGCCCCTTCCCACCTCACAGGCAGGAAGGCAGCTAAAAGAGACGGCTCAGAGTTGCCAAGGAGAGGGAAAATGAAATAGAAGCTGAAGATCAGAAATATTTTTAAAACACCTCAGATGCAGAAGAATTGCAGCCGTGCTGTGAGGTAACCAGCAAATAGAATTTAATTATACGATACACAGGAGTAATGGAGCTTGTGAGGCAGGAGTGCGATTTCCCAGTAATAGGAGGACAGCAGGGATCCCTGCTTGGGCTGTTGTGTGTGTTCATGGAGAGCAGGATGGTGCTGCAGTGCTTTCCCTGCCTCCAGAGGGGAGGGAAGGACGACAGCTCCCCAGCTTGGAGGAGCCAGGCACTTCTGGGGGTGGCCAGCATGGGCAGGCTTGGGAGCAGCTGGGCAGTGAGATTCTCTGCATGGGGGCAGGAAGATCTGGGACACAGGGGCTCGCAGGCAGGGACAGGTCAGCAGAGGAAAGCTGTGACCCCAGCACCTCTCTGAGGGCAGAAGTGCTTTGTGCTCCCTGTGCTGCTGTCCATCTTGCAGCCGTGTAAGGATGGCTTAGGCAGAAACACGTCCAAGGTGGGAGGTGTGAGGAGCCATTGTTGATCCAGAGCACGCCTATAGATGTGACCTTTACGGTTCTGTGGGTTTATTTTTATTATTTTTCTCTCCAGCTTATCCACAATCTGTCAGAGCAGCATGGGGACTTCAGGGTTTATTGCAAAGTGTTTCCATTGCCATGTTCTCCTCCCAGTTTAGCTTTATTTTGTTGGATTTTCACCTTAAGGGGATTTGTTTGTTTGTTTGTTTGTTTGTTTGCACAAGGTGCTGTGGGTGGGGTGTGAGGCAGGGACACTCCTGCTCTAGACCTGCATGTAAATGTGGCTCTCTGAGTGACAGGGGAGCACAAAAAGTGTTATTTATTCCACCATGAGAAGTTCCCACCAGGCTCCAGGGTAATGTGCTGTGTCTGTGGCTGATGTTACTTGGGTTGGGGTGGGACATGGAGGGGTCCTTCAGCAGGAGCAAGGAATGGTGCAGGGGCTTTCAGTGAAACGAGAAGCCCAGTGAAATCAGGCTTTCAGAGAAAACACTGCACTCTTAAGGAATCAAAATATGTGGATTTTGAGTCTTTCTCCCTGTCAGTTTTGTTCTGAGCTGGCTTTAGACCCTCTCAGTCTCACAATCCCTGCTGTTGAAAGCCCTCCTGGTTTGTAGGAGCACATCCAGATCCAATCACTGGAGATGGCTCAACACAGCTTTAGATCAGCTCAACCCATCTTCCAAACACCCCTTCCCTTGCAGTCCCCTGGTTCACACAGGCCCCTTGTGCTGTAGACTCTTTTCCAGTCTCTGGGCCATGTCCCCATACAGGCACTTTATTTCCCTGGAGAGCTTTTTTCAGCGGAAGAGGTGCTGCAGAAAGGTGGGATGGGTTTCATACACGGAAAGTGGGGTCACTTTTCTGCTGTCTGCAGTTGAATGTGCTGGATCTCTGCCCTGGATTTGGTGGGGTGGAAGAAGATGCGTGGAGGAAGAAATGTGGCATCGGTGCCACCACAGCCAGGCAGGTCTGAGTCCCTGCAAGTGCAGGGCTGAGCTGCCAAGCAGAGCATCTAGAGAAGTGAAACAAGGCCCAGGGTCATCCCAGCCCTTGGCTGGAGCAGAGGAATTCCTGAAGGAGGTGGAGCAGTCAGAGAGAGTTCCCCTCTCCTGACCTGGCTGTGTCCCGAGGGCTGGAGGAGCTCCATGGAGCACATGGATCTGCGTGGGCTGGTGAGCACAGCAGTGAGGCCAAGACAGATGTGTCCAACACCTGGCTATCCTGCCCTGTCCCTGATTGTCCTGCCCTGTCCTTGGCTGTCCTGCCGTGTCCTTGGCTGTCCTGCCCTGTCCTTGGCTGCTCTGCCCTGTCCCTGGCTCTTCTGCCCTGTCTTTGGTTGTCCTGCTCTCCCCAGAATCAGCAAATCCTGTCAGTTCAGATCTCCTCCTAGTGGGATGATGTGGATGGTGATGTGTCCTGGTTTCAGCGAAACACCAGGAGAGACTGGGAATGCATGGACAGGTTTGTTTATATTAATTGTTTAAATTCCCCTGGAAGTCTTGTTCCAGCCCTTGCTGCAGCAGCTCGCTGCACTGGAACAGAACATTTGAAGACTTGGCTGGAGCAGCAATGGGCTCTAGTGGAGCAGGTTCATTCCCTGGGAAGCCCATGAAGTGCAGGTCAGACCAGCAGCAGGGGTTGGTTGAACAGCACAGGAATCTCACAAGGAGGAGCTGAGCCCCAGGACTGCAGCAAGAGCCAGGCGAGAGGAGCCTGAGAGAGCAGCTCTTGAAAAATACTCAAAAACTCACAGAGAACTGGGGGGAAATGCTGGAGCTACACCTGATCCTGCGAGATTGTGAAAGGAAACAGCAACCCCACAAGGGTGGAGCCTTCAGAAGTGGGGTATGGAGGGAGCAGGTGCAACCCAAAGTCACCCTGCTAATTAAATTTGGGATACTGGGCAGCCCCACCAGCCTTTTCCCATGCCTGGGTGTGGGTTTTGCCATGATGTGGAATTCTCTGACCCAGCTCTCAGCAGTGCAAGCAGTGTTTGATATTCAGTAGTGAAGAAAAGAGATTGTTTCTACATAACCTTTTATTTGGTTTTCTTTCAAATAAAACCCTGTGTGGAAGTTATGACTTTTATAGTAGGAAATACAGAAAAAATACCTTTTCCTGCACATGAGGTGTAGTTAAACTGTGGAACTTGCTCCCCCAAGGCCTTAGCAAAGCATTTTGGACAATTTGACCAGTGTAAATACATGCCTGTGCACACAAAGTTTGTGTGGGAAGGTTCAAGTACCAACAGCCACCTTACTCTGGGGTGAATTGTTTTTCCTACTGCAGCTCCATCAGATTTCTTAGCTTCAGAAAAAGGAAAAAAATAATCCAAAGAATGACTGGATTTGAGGTTTGTGAACATTTTTCTTTGCTTGTCAGATGCTCCCCAAATTGGACATGTTTGTGAGAGGTTGAGAAAAAGTGCATCAGCCATGAAGGGCTGGGGAGGAGAGTGGGGAATACAGACAGATTCCTTTCTGAACTTTAGGGACCAAAGGCTCTGTGCTGCCACTAGAGAAAAAAACCTCTTCAAAACACTCCAGTGCTGAGTTACAACTTGGAAGTGCCTCTTTCCCCTTCATTAGCCAGGGAACACAGGGATATCATTCTCTTTGCTCAGCAGCACAAATCCCTCTTCTTTCTTTCCCCTTCTGCCTGTTGTGTTTCCTGCTAAGAAGCAACTTTTAATTGTCTGGTACCAGGGCAGAGCTTGTTCCTGGCAAGAGCTGCCTCCTGTGTGTTTCTCTGCTCTTCCTCTTGAAGCTTCCAGTGCTGATGCCTTTCAAGGCACCTGGAGAGCTGGATTGCAGTGTACTCCAATATTCAGGGCATGTGCCTGCCCAAAGTTGTTTGTCCCAAAGAATCTCCTCCTGGGTTATGGAGACTCTGGTTTTCTGCTGGGTTGAAAGAGGCACAGCAAAAATCACCTTTCCTGTCTCTTTTCATTATGGTCTTTAACCCAAAAAGAAATGTTTGAGAGAAGTTTTAAGGAATCTCCAGACCTTCACCGTTCAGCACCAGAAATTCCCAGTAGGGACAACAGCCCTGGCACTGGTTTGTGCTGTTGCTGTTCCTAAATGCAGGTAGGTGCCTCTCCAGTGGTGTTTAAGGCAAATTTAGTTCTTAACAAAGATTCTGCACAGATTTTGGGAGTTTTCCCTCATTGTGCAAAGCTGAGCTGTCCTCTCCAAGGTCTTCACCCTGTACAGCAATGGAGAGGAGACTGGAATGATAAATTCTTCATCCAGAGCAGGCTCCTGAATGGGGACAGCTTTCCACAAGCCCTGCTCAATGTCCTTCTCTCTTCCCAGGTCCGTGGGCTGTGGGAGAATAGCCAGTTGTGTTTTCCATCTCGGAGCAATGAGCTGGCAAACATCTCCGCTCCATCTGTTTTCTTTCATTGATGGATTCTTTAAAGTCAGTTTGTGGTCCCACAGGGACACACTCAACTAATCCTCTGCTTTTAAGATTTTATTTGCGCAATAAATGGATGACAAGGTGGTTTGCGAGTACATAATACAATAAATGGGTTTATAAATGCAACTTTTTTGCAGAGCACTGTAGAATAAAATACAATACCACTCCAGCATTTAACACTGATCTCTTCTTCATTCATATTTCAAGCAGTAATGTGCCCATTTTCTCATCTGGAAAGCCTCTTAGGTTTTTTAATACACTTTTATAAATTAACCAGGCACAGATTTAATAACAACAACGTGTATTCAGATGGCTTTTTTCATCTCCGAAGATCTTGGATTGCTCTGCAGACTTAACAGTGTAATAGAGAAATTCCATTCCAGAGGATCTGTTTGCTCTCTAAAAATTGCAGCAGGGGTTTGGGTGGCTCAGGAATGCTCGTGGATGCAAACAGCATTGAGGGAGGAAGCTTGAACCGAGCACTCATGGCAGGAGAACCTGGAGGGAAAGGTGGGTGCCCAGGGCAGAGTCCTCTGAAGAGGAGGTCACAGGGATCTTTGGGATGGTTCTGAGCCTGGAAACCAAGATGATGACACACCAAGAAAAGGCTCCTTCACCTATTTCTTCAAATTTTGGGGTGCAGCATCCCTAGACACAGTGAAGCCAAGCATGGAAAACTTTGGGAGATCAGGTTTTCTGTCCATCTTGTTTCTTTATCAAGGCACCCATGGACAGCAGGCAGCTCTGTCCACCAGGACAGGAAACTTGTAAGCAGGAGGATGAGGTTTCTCCACCAAAGTGTGCAATAACCAAAATCTCTCAGAGTTGGTGATGTAGGATCTTCTGCTATCACCTTCTGGCCAGTTTAGGAAAGTGTTGAACTTCTTTCCTTGGAGAATTTCATGCTCTTTGGAGAGCTCCCAGCCCAGTTCTTTGCTTCTGGGATCCCCAGGTGAGAAAAGGCTTTTCCAGCCCTCTGCCTTTCCCAGTGCCCACTTTTCAGTGACACTGACAGTAGGATATCTGCCATTCCCCATGCCAAAAACTAAAGTTAAATTCATGGATATAACACACAATCAAAAATCTTGTTTTTTATTTTTCCTATTTATTTATCCTATTTACAGGTATCAAATTGCCATCACTGTAGAAGGAAAACATGACAAAATGGAAACGTGATATTTATGTTAATACAAAGTTTTAAAAATTTAATTTAAGAGACCAGCTGTTTCTGCTTCTCTTATAAGAGTTTAATTGGTATATAATAGCATAGTTAATTAAATACAAATCAATAGTTTAAACCAGCTAATTGATATTTAATATGTATGGGAAAATATAACTTACTTGTAATATCATTAGCTCAATATTAAATAAGCAATGGAATTGCAATTATGCCTTTACAACGATTATAAAGTTTATCGTTGTTTAATAAACTTGCAATTAGACAGGGTGAGCTGAAAAATTATTAAACAGGTATTATTGGGCTATTAAATGTTTATTATCATTCCTGGTGGGATACAGCTACACAACAGTACATATTGTGATTATGTTAATAAACCCTTATTACAGCTTTGCAGCTTTAGCCCTTAGTGCACCGGTGATCGGATATTTCCTTCCCTTCCTGAGTGGTGAGGGAAGGAATTGCCTTGAAACTGAGTAAAGAAATCCCATGCAATGAAAGAGCTGAGGAAAAAGCAGGAGGAATCCATAGTTTGGGCCAGCACTGAGAGATCTTTCTTCCTAAACATCTTTCCCCTCTATTTCCCAGGCAGAGGATCCCTTTCTCAAACACTCCAAGGTCTTCTTTGTTTTAATTGGCTTTTGCTTCATTGTCACTGGCAGTTTGTGGTTGAAGTTGCTGCTGCTTTGCCCAGTGAGTGGCTCTTCTGCCAGTTTTGGGGTGAGAGAGTCGAAACCATGGTTCTGATGTGTGGTTTCCAACCAGGATACTTCAGCTCCCACTTCATCTCAGTGCATGGGATGATCACTTCGGCTGTAGCTACTTTTGCTGTGTTGAGAAATTCAATTGTCATCACAACTAAATGGATGGGATAGATTTGGGGGAGATGGGGACACTCAAGGGTTAAATCATTCTGGTTTTGGTGTGCCTCAGAAGCCGCCCTAAAGCCAAGATATTTAAAATGCTGGGTATCTGCTTAACTATTTTAGCTTTAGGTAGCCACTAAAAGCCAAAATGGTGAGACATCCTTAGGCAGCAGAGTCATCTTGAAGTATTTTACCTTTTAAAGGCGCTCTCAAGTATTTAAAGGTGCCTTTAGCTATAAAGATTTTTGCATGTTCTCACAAATTTATGGTATGAATTATTATAATGCAGTGCTTTTGTACAGCTCCTTTCATCATGGGATATCAAAGTGGTTTATAAGTGTTAATTATAGCACCCCTTGGGGAGGCAAATGAGAGACAGGCACCCTCAGCAGCCTGCTGAGCCAGGCTCCAGAGAGGCAGGAACCCACATTTCACTGGGATCCAGTTCAGCTGAGCCTCCCTCCCTCTCTGAGGGCTCAGCTGGGGCTGGGACCTGCTGGGCAGGACAGCCGCTGCCTGGGGATGGAGCCCCTGCCCACAGCCCCCTTTTTGGGAGCTTTTTGCTCACTGCAAGGGGGAGGTGAGAGTGGTGGAATTATCCCAGGACACTGCAGCTCCTCCTGCCCCCAGCACTGCCCTTGCTCTGGGGCCACCATCATTAGAAGGATGTGGAGCTGCTGGAGTGAGTCCAGAGATGCTCCAGGGCTGGAGCCAGGCTGGGAGAGCTGGGGGTGCTCACCTGGAGAGGAGAAGGCTCCAGGGAGAGCTCAGGGCCCTTTCCAGGGCCTAAAAGGGCTCCAGGAGAGCTGGAGAGGGACTGGAGACAAGGGATGGAGGGACAGGACAAGGGGGAATGGATGGCTTCCACTGCCAGAGGGCAGGGATGGGTGGGATACTGGGAAGGAATTGTTCTAAGCTGTTCCAGAAATCAAAGAGGAAGCAGGATTTTCTCCTCAGTGTGAACAAGAACCCAGCACAGGGTACCCAGAGCAGCTGTGGCTGTCCCTGGATCCCAGGCAGTGCCCAAGGCCAGGCTGGATGGGGCTTGGAGCAGCCTGGGACAGTGGAAGGTGTTCAAGGGTCCTTAAGGTCCGTTCCCACCCAAAGCATTCCATGACCTTGGTGATGTTTGTGCTCATGGTGTGTGCAGGGTGTGCCAGAGCCCCTCACTAAGGTGTGTGTGCAGGAAAACCCAGCCAGCATCCCCACACAGGTCCCTGTGTGCCTGCCTGAGTCAGAGCAGTGCTGGCTTGCTCAGCTGCACTGTGGGCTCTGCTGCCTTGTCTGGCACTAATCTAATTGTGTTGTTTTAATTACTTTATACCTTGGTGCTCGTCAGAGGCTCAATAGCAATCGATGGGGTTTTGTTTTCCTATCAATAAAGACATAAAGGCTCTCACCTGCTTTGCTGGCTCTGCTCAGTCAGCCCTGGGGGCTCTGGGCAGGCTCACAGCTCTGCCAGGCACATGGAGTGTGTGTCCTCAGAGCATCCTGCACTGAAACCCCCCCAGGGTCAGCCAATCTTATCAATTCTCCTTATCAGGCAGGGCTGAGCTGGTGTCCCTGCAGTCAGAGGCATCCAAGGCTCTGCAGGCTGATACCTTCCTTGTTTGTGATTGTGCACTTTGTGCAGAGCAGGTGGAGCACGAGAGCAAGAGAACTGCTTTCCACCATCAGAGGTGGACAATGGCTGCTCATTACCCCTTCCTGGTAATTCAAGAAATCACTGAGAGTTCTGGTGGTTCATTCATCTGCCCTGATCTTTGGACATCTTCACCTGAGTTAGTCTCCACCTTTTATGGCCAATGAGAGAGCTACAAGCACCCCCAAAGACATGATGAAAGTGGAGTCACATTCTGGAGACACCTGTTTCTCTCCAGGGCATTCTCTCCAGGACAAGGTGGATTGAGGGGGACAATTTAAATTTAAAGTTCAGCTTACTCTGATTATTTCAAGAGACTTTCTTTTGTCTGAGCATCAGCCTCAGTGGGATTACACATGATATTTTTTTTTTTTTAAGATGCTGATTCCTCCCTAGTCTTAGGACCAGGAGCCTCCTGCAAGGTGGAGCCCTGTATAATGCTAGAGGAAGTGCTTTAAGTGGGCTTGTGTGTACCCTGAGTGCCCTGGCATCCAAAGAAACCTGGGTCTTTTCTAGGTTCAGGCTCAAATTCTGCACACAAGAGGAGGATGTAACCACTCTGCTGGGATGCCATGGCAGCGAGCACAGTTAGGGAGGGATTCTCTATATCTGGGTCTATACCCACATGGATCTGGGGATCTTCCCTGCCCATCACATCACATCACACTTCCCTCTTCCTCTGGACACGATCCAGATCTGCCATTCAACCCCAAGTTTGCCTCGTGGCACTGAAAGCCGAGTTTGCCTGGCAGGTCCTGCTCTGCTCTCCAGCCAGCGCTGCGCTCTCCAGCCTCTGCTCTGCTGCCTTCCCCTTCTGTGAGAGGCACAACTTCCCCTCCTGTGAGAGGCACAACTTCCCTTCCTCTTCCTCAGCAGAGGGGGCTCTGCACAGTCCACAGCCACATTAAGCAAACATCAAAGGGGCTTTGATCAGCGGGGCTCTGCAGAGCACAGAAGCCCCCGAGGAGCTCTGCAGGTCCGCAGGCAGCATTGGGGACATGGTACCTTAATTTTCTGCACTGTGACACAGGAGGATTTGTTTGAAGAACGAGAGCTCTCTGCCTCTCTGAGATGCACGCGGGGAGAGCGCCTGTGCTCGCAGCCTACTTCTGGAAAAACCCACGCTCAGATCTCTCTGTTTGTTACCAAGAGTCAAAAAGCCCCATTAACAAATCAAGGCATCAAAGGCCTGTGCCTCCTCAGACTCTAGCACTCTCCTGCTCATAGGGTCACTTGCTTGCTTCTAAATAGCAAGATTCCTCAGGCCAGAATTATCTTCCCTACTGCGGGCCATTTCCCATTCCACTTTGCTGCCCACTAAGGGAGAAAGGGATGAAAGAGTCCTGTTGTTGCAACACGCTGCTGTGGAGGAAGATGCAGCTCAGTTCTCTCTTGGAATAGAGGAGTGCTTGAGGACAGGCAAGGGAGGGGAGGCTGACCCTCCTGTCTTTCGATGCGGTGTCTCGGGGCCCAGCCAAGCTCAGCTCTGTGAGGCTGACCAGACTTCAGTTACGTGCCCACCTTCCTGGCGCTTTTCCTGAAGGGTGTCTCCAGCAGGATGTGCTCCCTGCAGCAGCCTCAGGTACCTGCTCCTGTCCCCAGCCCAGTCTAACCCCACGCTCTCTTCTCTTGCAGAACTGGGGCTCCCAGGAAGAGGATGCTGCCTAGTACTGGGGTTCATGTACAAGGAGAAGTACCGCAGGATGACTGAAGGTGAGCACTTCCCTCACCTTCTCTTCTTCCTCTTTAGCAATCTCATTGTGCTAAGGATCATCTCATCTCTAAGGATGTGCTGGGTTCTTGTTCCCACCCAGGACAAAATCCTGCTTCCCCTTTGATCTTTGGAACATCTTAGAGGGCACGCACGTGGGGAGCCCCTTCTGTGAAGGTGCAAGAGAAGAGCAGGAGTTTTGTAATTCCACACATCCAAAACCCACTGTCTTTTCCTACAGAAAGGATTTGTCACACAGGAAGCTCTTGCAGCAATTGCTGCATCTACTCTTCTTCTCCTAGCTGGTGGCAGTGGTCACCATGACACTTCCAGAATCCCAGTTCCTGTGCTTTTGAACCTTGCAGAGTCACCGTTACATAGCTCTTCAAACTTCTGCTAAAACATCCCTATTTTATATTCCAGTCATTTCCCAAGTACTTTATGAGCATTGATTAATCCATAGAAATATCATAAATAATTATGAAGTATAATAACTAAACAAAACTATTTATGCTCAGAAGAACTGGCATCCTTGCTTCTGGTAGCTTCCTTTCCTGGAGCCAACCTGGTGCAGCCCCTTCTGATTAATGTTGGATGAGAGAAGGAAACCCAGACCCCTGCGAGATGGGAGGGTCTCCAGGATGTGTCACAGAGAGTTTGGCTTCAGGGAGGTCACTCTGGCAATTGGAAACTCAAACCCAAGCGTGGATTTAACCCTTTTTAGGGACTCTGATTGGAAATAATTTGTACTAAGGGTGTAATCTCTTGCCGTACTGCACTTCCTTTTCTGGAACCATCCAAGGTGATGCTGGATGGGGCTCTGAGTAACCTGATTTAGAGGAAGGTGTCCCTGCTCACTGTAGAGGGGTCGGGTTGGTGACCCTGAGATGTGCCTTCTAACCCAAACTGTTGCATGATTCTTTTTCCCTGCATGGGATGGAGTTTTGGCAGCAGTTCACCATGGGGGTGTCTGCTCTTGCAGAAAGCCTTTTTCCATGAAAGTAAAAGGTGAGGTTTTTCCCATGGAGTAAAACTCTCATAGATGCAAGTTTATGGCTCAAATATCAGTTAGAAGATCAAAGGTTCCTTCAGGTTCCCAGGAGCCCTGATACTGAGTTGATAACATGGGGAAAGTACTTCACAAGACTTCACCTCGTGCTTGTTAATTACCACACACTCTTTAAACATTGATTAGAGGATGTTTTTAATGGGAAGGGGCTGCCCCACGGGACACGAGTGCTGTGAGAAGGTGGAGCCTCCCTCTCAGTGCCTTCCTGTCCCTCCAGCCTCTTGGACAGGCTGCCTGTGGCTGTGCCCAGAGCTTGGGGATGCTCACAGGGTGTTGGAGAGCTGGCAGCACCCTGGGCATCCTGCCAGTCCTTTGGGATTGCTCTGCTCCCCTGATGGATTCAGAGCGTGCGTCAGTCTACGAAGTGAGCCCCCTTTTCAGGCTGAGCAGGGCTTTGTGTGGAGAGAACAAAGGAACATGAAAGGCCAAAAGTAAAGCTTTTGTGAGGGAAAGGGAACACAATGTTCCTGCCTGACGTGCAGCCAGTTTCTGGCCCCTGCAGGCTGCAGTGCCATTATGTTTAAAGGTACAATCTGCCAAAAACAAAAGTCAGGGGGATTTCCATGGCTACAAAGACCACCTAGGACTTGTGTTTTCATTAGAAGCAGTTACAGATGACAATTGCAGACATCCAGCTCCCCAGGGTTTTGGTGGATTGCAGCGCAGATCCACACTGTATGGTGTGTGAGCTGGGCTGGGGTCAGATGTCTGGGCATCTACAGAAGGTTCCTGCCCAAGGTGCCTGAGCCAGACTCTTTGGGTCAGTTCCTTTGCCAGGGTGAGGAGAGAGAGCAGCTCCCTTTTGTATTTGTGCCAAGTGAGAGCTTTTTTTCCCTTAAAAAGAGGCTGAAGAACAGCCCTATTAATAATGACAAGGGAGCTAAAGGAATTGAAGGCACAGGAAGGCAGTGGGGCAAGGGGATGAGGTGTGGGGTCTCCATCCCAAAGGAAACAGGTAATTACAGGGACCATTAGAACCTTCCTGTCATTTACTGGAGACATCTACAATGGCTTGAAGGTCGATAAGCACAAGAAGAGCTGGAAGCTTTGACAGTGTGGAAGAATCATTTACTGAGGGGAAATCATTTCTTAGGTTGGATGCTGGGAAAAGGTTCTTCCCCCAGAGGGTGCTGGTACTGCCCAGGCTCCCCAGGGAATGGGCACAGCCCCGAGGCTGCCAGAGCTCCAGGAGAGTTTGGACAGTGCTCCAGGGATGCACAAGGTGGGAATGTTGGGGTGTCTGTGCAGGGCCAGGAGTGGGACTGGCTGGGTCACTCACACCTCAGGACATCCTGTGGTTCTGTAACATGGTGATTTTGGCTGTCCCCACAGAGAAGATCCAGTCTGGATGCTCACAGATCAGTTTGGAAGCCTCTCCCAGAGGGGTGAAATAGCTGTTGGTGAGAGATGCCCAGCAAGGGTCTTTGTGCTGTTTTTGACCAGCTGCCAAGGGATGATGTCCATTAGGACAGCTGGCTCCAGATGTGGCTCTTCCAGCTGAGTTGGGCACCAGATGAGGAGCCAAGATCGGTGTCCATGGATGTGCCTCTGCCCACATCAGTTCCATCAGTTCCTCATCTCAATCTCTGTGTAGAGATCAGACAGGTCCAGGTGCGGTGTTGGAGCCTCTCCCAGCTGTCAGGCACGGCGCGATGGGCACAGCAAACCCAGTTTGGGCACTGTCCTTGCACTGCTGAGCCCTGTCAGGTGCGACCACTTCTCACTTTGTAAAGCCCTCAGCAGGAGAAGTCTGGATTTGGGGGTGGAATTTGGCTGGGGAGCAGGAAGGCACAGCTCCAGCGTGGCTGCTCTGCGCTCCTGTGATTGATGATGGGCTGTCTCGTGTTGGGCCCGAGTTCTGGTGTGCTCTGGGAGCTGTGGGGTGCAATGGAGCTGCTGACAGTTGTAGACAGAGGGAGAGGGAGAGCTGTCTGCAATGACGGCCGCGCAATAAAGACGCTTTGGAGTTAATCCTCCACCATCTGTCTTCATTCTGCTAATAACCCACTCAATCAGCTGCTGCCGACTGTTTGTTAACATTCAGAAACAGATACATAATCAGGAGGAGCGTGCTGTGAGCTCAGGAGGGGCTGGATGCTCCCTGGGAATGGCTCTCCGTGGCCATGCGGGTGGAGCAGTGGGAACCACGGGATGTCCCAAGGCAGGTGCAGAGCAAGGGAGGCGGTGCTGGGCTGGATGTGATGCTGGGGCTGGCAGTGAGCTGAGTTACTCTGCTTCTCCCAGGGCTTCCAGGTGATTTTGGAGTAGAAAGATGTTTTCTGTGAGGTGTGTCACCTTAGTCCCCCAAGAAAAAGGGTTTTGAGCTACTCTGAAAATTTGGGCTTGTTCTTCTATTCCCACTTCTCGTTCCTCATGCAGTTCTCTCCCCAAGGGGTGTGCTGGAATATCTCTCTCTGCTCACCCATCATGCTTGCTCCCTCCCTGTCCATACCTGCAGGTCCCAAGCTGGGCTTGCTCCGCTCTCCTCTGCAATGGTCCAAGGCAGGAATTCAGATGCTGCTCCTGCAATTTTACTTCTTGTCTCCTGCTTTGACTACTTGCCAGCTCTAACTCGAGTCATTAGCAAGCGTCACTGCAGCAATTATGGCACTTTTTGGCTGCCATTCATGAAGCTACTAACGGGAACGATTAAGCACTGAGAGGTGTCAGCCTTCACCTCCACCACCTGTTCCTGCCAGCCGCCGGCTGCTGGGAGGTGCCTCCAACAATGTCCCCCCACACAGGGCAGCTCCCTGCCCTCCTCTGACCTCTCTTCGCTGGCTCTGGTGTCCTCCTATGTGCAGGGCAGGTGGCATCTCCATGGGATGGACACAGCTCTTGGAGGATGAGGGGTGGGTTTCACCTCGTGCCCAGCATGGCTGGGGGAAGGGACAGATGGATTTGGTGCAGCATCTTCCTCCTGGAGCAGGGAGTGGTTAATGATCTGTGCTCAGGGAAGGACAAACCCTCGTCTTCAGAGGGATGCAAACACTGCCTGCTGTGCCAGGAGAAGGTTGTGCTGCAGTTATCTCCGGCAGCAGCCGCTCTCCGCTGGTGTCAGGGCTGGTCTGTGCATTCAAGGTGTCTCCACTCTCTACACAAAGCACAGCAGATCCAGCAGCCTGTGCTGCAGAGCTGCAGCTCCACATAGCAACGAGAGCTCTGCCTTCTGTGCGAGAGGGACAGCTTAGCAGATATCTCTGCTGGGTAAAGCTCAGGGAAGGGCTGCCCAGATCCAAGGTGCACAACTTTTCTTTAAAAGTTATGTGGGGCAGTTGGCCAGCATAAGACAAATGTTCGGTTTTGGGAGGGTGAAGAGTGAGACCTTGAAAGTTTTGCAGTCTGAGCTGCTATCTCACCTTTACTCTTCTTTTCTGAAGGTTTGGGATCTTATTTGAAGGCACTGGGACTAATGGAGAGCTCTGTCCTTTTGTTCATAGAATCCCAAAGTGTTAAATGTTGGAAGGGACCTTAAAAATCATCTGTCCCAACTTCCCCCTGCCATGTTCAGGGAGACTTCCCACTAGACTCACGTGCTCAAGGGCTTGTCCAGCCTGACCTTGGACACTTCCAGGGATGGGCATCCACAACCTCCCTGGGCAACCTTTGCCAGTATCTCTCCACCCTCACAGTGAAGAGTATCTGGTCTAAATTTCCATTTGTGCCCATTCCCCTTGTCCTGTCCCTACAGCTCCTGACAGAGTCCCTCTCCAACATTCCCTGTGGCTCCCTCAGATACTGGAAGGTGCTGTAAGGTCTCCACACAACCCAGTCTTCTCCAGGAAGGTTCTCCTGTCCTCTTGCCAAGGTCATGGACTTGATCCAACAGCGAGTTGTTGGGGGAAGGGGGAGGTCCTGCAAAGATGGGATTCATCCACATACCTCAGACATGGGACAGGGACAGTGGTGGCCCAAATGGAAGGAGAGCCTCCAGCCTGCTGTTTGGAGCAGGAAGGAAGGAACCTTCAGGATTCTTATTCCAGCCTCTGGAAGGCTGATTCTGCCTGCAGAGCTGGGCAGCTGCCAGTCCCTGCTCGTGTTCCCAGCTCTGGCTTCACCTCACGACCTGTGAGCACGGCAGCTCCACGTGGGGCTTTGTCCTGAGCTTCAGGGCGGCTCCAGTCTGCAGCAAGGTTTTGGTGCTGCCAGACATGGGGAGAGAATTGTGAGTGCATGTGAAAGCTGGGTTTATGGCTTGTAATTATCTCGTAGCCATCCTTAGAATAATTAAAGCTCGTCCATTATTAATAACTGGAATTCCAGTCCTTGTCATGGATCACAAAATGGAGAGGAAGCTCAACCCAGGGTTTGCATAATGTACCTTGGCCTAAATTGAATAATTGGTAAAATGGTGAAAATCATTCGTTTTTCCCCCATTCCTTGGTGCTGGAATTAGTGAGATATTAGTGCAATTAGCCAGTGCTTCCATTTGAGGCTGCAATCACTTGGTTTGTAATTTAGAATAAATGTAAAAGCCCACTTACGCTTCCAAACGGGTTATTTGTCCTGTTTAAAAGTATCTAATGGGGTGGCTGTCATCTAAGCAAGATACATTTGACCCATTTCAATTTGTTTCCCTTTTAATCTGCTATCTGTTTTCCTGGATCTTTTTTTAATAAAAACATAAAGAAGTGGGCGAGAGAGACCAAAGAGGGAGAGAACAGAGGCATTATAGATCCAGAGTTTATCATAAGCCAAAGTAACTTGAAATCAAGGCTGTTAAACTGCAGAAAGCAATAAAAAGAAAACACTATTTGGAATCGTTTAAAGGGCCGAGTGCCTTGTCAATGAAAGGTTGCTCTATTTGACTGTTTCTTAATAGCTTCTGTGAGGCAATCTGCAGCTCCTGCAGGAGCCAGGCTGCAGCTCCCTCTGCAGCAGCGCTGCTGGGGGCAGAGCTGCGGTCCCTGGGGAGCTGGGCAGCAGGGCTGAGGTGGGGAAATGCAATACCAAGGAGGACAAGGAGGAAAGGAGATGGATTTAAACACCGAACTGGGTTAAAGTGTTAAAGCATCTCACAAATCTCGAAATCCTGGATAGTGTGGTGGGCACAGAGTGTGGATGCATTGCTGCTTGTAGGGCTGTGGGCAGATCTGTGCCCAGTTCAGTCACAGAATCACAGAATCATGGAATGGTTTATCTTGGAAGGGACCTTAATGTCTGTCTCATTCCACCATGCCATGGCAGGGACACCTTCCATGTCCCAGGTGGCTCCAAGTCCCATCCAGTCTGGCCTTGGACACTCCCGGGGATCCCTGCCCTGGGCACCCTCCCAGGGAACAATTTCTCCCCAATATCCCATCCATCCCTGCCCTCTGGCAGTGGGAGCCATTCCCTGTGTCCTGTCCCTCCATCCCTTGTCCCCAGTCCTTCTCCAGCTCTCCTGGAGCCCCTTTAGGCCCTGGAAAGGGCTCTGAGGTGTCCCTGGAGCCTTCTCCTCTCCAGGTGAGCACCCCCAGCTCTCCCAGCCTGGCTCCAGCCCTGGAGCATCTCCCTGGCCTCTCTGAACTCACTCCAGCAGCTCCATGTCCTTCAGATGTTCCACCCCTTGTCATCCATCCCACCACACCCTTCCATTTCTCCAGTGGAGAACAGAGAGACTCACAACACTTTTTCCTCCCAGAGCCCCAGCATCTTTTCTACAATGCTCGGATTAGCAGCTCCTGTCTCTGTCAGACCCCTTGTTACTGCCTGGAGAGAAACCAGCCAGGGCTCTGCGATGGAGGCCCTGCTCTTTTGGGGAAAAATGGCTTGTTTGAAAAACTGGCTGTGCCTCTGCTCCAAATATATCTCTGCTTGACCGCCTCTCCTGCTCCCTGCCATAGTTCAAACTGGGTTCAGTGAACCCTTCCTGCCAGGAAAACCTCTGATTAGAGCGTGGCACTGAGGCACAGTGGCATATTTGTGCCACCCATTAACAGCCCAGCAAGGCAGTTGTTTCCTCAGAATTACTTGGATTTATGGGAACACTTAATCTGGATCTTGCAAGTGACTTTTACATCTGCAGCAGCACAGGCTGAGCATGAATCTCCCTGAGCCTCAAGGATAAATAGGACCTAGTCCCTCTTATCCCTGTAAAACATGACCTTTCTCCTCTACCAGATGCCAACAACCTCAGTGCTGCTGTAGAAGGTCAAACTTCTCTTGGTTCTCTGGCCTGTCAGTGGAAAGGTTCTGTCCTTTGGGTCCAGACCTGTGATGTGTCACTTGGTTTAGTTCAAACAGTGTTGGCTCTGCTCAGCCTCCTTGTGCACACAGCAGAGCTCAACAGCCCAGAAACAACCCCAGTGTAACAGTGGGGGGTGTTTTATGCATCACTTATTTAGTGGTTTGTCTGGAGTCTCTTCTGTCTTCATTCAGAGCCAGGATTAAAAAATACACAAAGGAGATGAATTTTCTCATGTTTGGGCTTGGTTGTTTATTAAAACTCATCTAAAGTACAGAGAGCTCTGCAACACTTCTTGCTGCCAGCTAAAAGTGAGCAAAATGGAGATGAATTTAGCCAGTTACAAGGTCTTTTAAAGCTAAACAGTCCAACAGAGAATTAACACCTCTATTATTTACCTCTATTATTTATACTTTTGACCCAATAACCAAACTCCTGTGACCCTCAGTGTAGCACTAACTGTCCAACCAGAAACTACTGCCTGAAATCACGACAAAAAAGAAAGAAGAATACAGAAAGGAGACAACACCCCAAATTCTCAATCTTGTCCCATAGCTATTACTACGTTATAAAAACCTCAAATTCCAAACCCTTCACCATGTGAAATCACACACTTCTATTTAACTACACACCCTTTAACTCCATCACCCAAATTTGGAGCCTTCTCCAAGGCTTCAGGTCAAAAGCAGTGTTCTCCTGGGGGTCAGTGCCAGAAAGCACAGAAAAAAAACCCTCAGGTTTCTGAGATCCAACACTCCAACACCACCCCAGCATCTTCCCACAGCTTTGCCCTCTGGGCTTTGCACGGTCTGCACTTTGGAAATGGGATTTCTGCCAAGCTTTGCTCCCAGCTGCAGCATCCCTGGCACAAACTGCCCTGGTGGCAGCTCTGTCACCAGCTCATCTCCAAGCTCCCCGCGGGATGTGGGGGATCCTTGCATTGCTAACTCTGCTGTCACTCCCAGGAAAGTGCCACCCCTGTGGTGGGGGAGCTGCCCTCACCCAGCCTTGTCACTCGTGTCCCCACACAGACAGAATTGATCGGGGCTGGCAGCTCCGGGTAAGCTGCATTGAGCCTTTTGTTCTTTATCTGACAAAGGCGTTGGGAAGGAAGAGGAGAGTGGATAGAGCCGCTCCCAAGGAGTTGTTAAAGATGCGTTGTTATCTCAGAGGTCTCATTGATATTTCCGTGATGCTTTGTGTGTCTGGGAGCAGAACAAGGCAGGGATGTAAGTGAAACCTGAGGAAAAGCAGTGTAGGAGCTGCCTGTGTCTGGTGTCAAGGGGAAGCTGTGCCTGAGCTGGGTCAGCTGGAAAACTGGGTTGTGAGTCCTGGCTGGTGCAGCACACCCATTCCCGAGGATGCTGCCCAGGGAAGGATCCTGTTTCACCTCTGTCCATCCTCCCCGATTTCCTGCTGCTCTCTGCTCCTTGGGAGAGGGAGAGCAGAGCTCCATCCGTGATGTTCCAGCTGTCTACAGGAGCTGAACAACTCTGCTGGCCATAAATCTGATGCAGAGCTCGGGAGCTTTACGGTAACAGTGTTGTTGTAGCAGTTAATGGTCGAAGGGTATCATTTTATCTATTGATTTGAGCAGCAGTCCCTGTGGAAAGCTATTGCTGCGTGGTCTTAAATAAATGAATACAATCCTTCCTCACTCCCTGAGTACTGGCACCAGACATTTCAGGAGCTGCCTCTTTCGCTGTTCAGCCTGCAGGTGTGTCCAGGAGAGCCTGGATCCCTGGGAATCTGTTCACTGCTTCCTTTGGGGACCCCACTAAAAACATTGCAGGAATCTTAGGCTGGAGAAGGACTCTTCACAAGGGCATGCAGCAGGGGGTCAAGAGGAAATGGCCTAAAGCTGAAGGAGGGTAGGATTAGATGGGATGCTGGGAGGAAATTCTTCCTTCTGAGGGTGCTGAGGCCCTGGCACAGGTTCCCAGATAAGCTGGGGCTGCACCATCCCTGCAAGTGTCTAAGGCCAGGCTGGGCAGGGCTTGGAGCAACCTGGCATAATGCAAGGTGTCCCTGCCCATGGCAGGGGATGGAATAGGATGTGCTTTAAGGTCCCTCCCAACCAAACCATTTTGGGATTCCAATATTTATACACATGGATCAATATCTAGGGTGGGATACAGATTATTTCAGCCACTTGAATTCCATTGTCCTCGCCATGCCTCTTTAGATCCTTTCTGGACCTGAAATGGGATGTGCACCTGAGGAACATGGCAAGTTGTTGGTAAAAGCTTGTCCTGTGGACTGCACCTGGAAGCAGGCAGAGATAAGGTTGTGGACCTCACCTTGCCACAGCTGCCTGATCATCTTTTGGGCTTTGGGCCAGTTTACTTTTAATCAGGAGGTGAGGGGACATGAATGACAGGAGGTCCAAGGTTTCTGTCTGGAGATGGCAGCTCTGGCTTTCCCACCTCCACACTGCTCCAGGCTGAGTTTCCCTGGAAGCTGTATCTGCTGGTAGTTCTCCTCTCTCTGCAGAGCTGCTGCTGCAGCCTGGGGTCTGTCATTGAGCTTTCCACCCTCGTACCCACGGGGACCCTGCCAAGGAAGCTGCTGGCAGCAGTGTGATCAGAGATCCCAGTCACGCTGCTGACACAGAACCATGGAATTGTTTAGATTGGAAAAGACCTCGAAGATCACTGAGTCCAACCAATAACCCAGCTCTGCCAGGCCACCCCTAAAGGACATGGTGACCACCAGAGCAGAGCCTGGACAGGCAGAGCTGGCCCTGCCATCTGCTGATGATGCTGTAACCCTCTGACATGGATAGGACAGCCTGGCTGTGTTGGAAGTCCCCAGCTCTCAAGGAATCTGGAAGCCATTGCTTTCAAGAAAACAACCTAGATTTTTTTCAGAAAGGGGGCAGGATTGTGACAGCACAATTGTGACAAGGCTGGAGAAAGGGAGTGCACCAATGCTGATATTCTGATATTTTGGGGGGGGCACAGACACTACAGTGCACAGATGGCTGCAAGGAGACACCAGGATTGGTCCTGCCTGCCCTGGATGTCCAACCTCCCTCTCCTGGAGCAGCCACATGCTTTCTGCAGGCAGAGATGCTTTGCTGCTGCCCAGACTGGAGCAATGAAGCAGTAGCAAGCTCCTGTCACTTAGAATATCAATTAAAACAACTGCAGCCTTGTAAGTCCCACCCTGAGACACACTCAGGATGGACAAAGATTGAAATGGCTCTGGAGCCAGCAAAAAAAAATCTGCTGAGCAATTGTGAGCAGAAACTGGAGAGCTGCAGCCCTTCCAGCCCAACAGGCTGTGGGGTGGGAGCTAAGACTGGTGTGAAGATGAAACCCTCTGGTGTTTGGGCACTGGGGAGCCAGTGCTTTTGCTGTGCTTGGAAAAGGCTTCAATAACTCATTCTGGAGCTCCATGCCCGGAGTTTCCCTGTGTGTCACATAACACCATCCCTGCAGGCCCAACCAGCAGCATGGAGCTCTTACAGGAGCAGTGTGAGGCAGCTCTATTTCACTGCTATAATGACAAAAAGGGATGAAATTGTGTGGTTTAGGCCAGCAAAATGATCCTGCTTCCATTCCTCAGCGAAGTGGGACCATGTTGGGTTTGACTGAATGACACTGCCAAGCACCCAGCAGTGCTGTGTTTGAGCTGACTTGGGTTTTAAACCCTTCAAAAAATCCTTTACAGTAAGGAAAGAGGAAATCTGGTTGTGAAGTATCCAGCTGACTGCTCCAAGCCCTGCTTTTCTTGTTTGCCCCAAGTTATTCACTGTACGTGGCCAAACTCTCCCACCCTGTGTGATTGATGTGATTGAAGCCTTCAGGCTGAGGCTGATGAAGATGGAAGGAGTGGGAATGGCCAAAACCCTGCAGGATAGGTAGGGATCATATGGGAGAGGGAGAGCGGAACCCCCTGGGCCAGGCAGCCAATGCAAGGATTATTTCGTCCCCAAGGCTGCCACGATGAACCTTCAGAGAGCAAAGGACATCAGCCACAAACCTTCCCAGTTCCCTCCAGTGCAGCAGCAGCCTCAGGGTCAGTTTTTTTACATTTTTTTACGTGCCCTTTTACACCCAGTATTTGCTCCAATGTATATTTACTCCTCTATAAACGTATTAATGGAGCTAATCTTAAAGCATATCCAGAGCTATAACTTGAGATGGAGGGGTTTTTTTTTTCCCTTTAACAAAGATGAAGCTTTTATATAGACGGGAAAAGAGAAGGGAAGTGAAATGTTCAGTGACTAATGATCCTCATTAATATTCATGAGAGTCAGTAGCATTCCGAGATTTAAAATAAAGGAAGAAAGAGAGAAAGGCATTGACTCCTTTAGAAGCTAAATGAAATATTTAGGTTGACCTGGAGATAAGTGTGCTGGGTCATTGTTGCTGTCAGCTCAGACCAGCGCTCAGTCCTGGAGCTTTCAAAGGGGGAGCTGAGCTGCTGGTGGATTTTTCTGGAGATAGGAAAGGACTGGGTGGGCTCACACAACAGCAGAAACTTCAGCTGAGGGTCAAGTCCATGCTGGGCCAGGTGCTGTGACACATCTCAAATGGGGAGGGAACAATCCCTGTCCCAGGAACCTGCTCCCCAGCCAGAGTTGGGGTATGGAATTACATCCAGGGGGTTGTCCACAGGCAGGCTGGGTTCAGGCATGACCTGTCCCAGGTGAATCCCAGCTCACACCATTCACCAAAGGGCTCCTATCCTGGCCATTCCCTGCGGTGAGGCTGCTCTTGGGACAGGAGATGGCCTGAGGTGGTGGCTTGGAGGGTGCAGAGGACATTGATGGATCTAAAGCATCTGCAGGGCTCAACTACCTGGTGAGAATATCCTTCCTCCAAGCTGCAAACAGCTGTAGATATTGAGGAGTTGATTTGCTGTTGTGGGAGGTGTCTCCTTATCTGCTGTGCTGTTTTCCTTCCTTCTTGCCCATCCCTGCCCCCAGAAAATCACCCTAAGTATGCCTAACTGAAGGCAAAGTTTTAAACCCCACAAGATACTTCTAAATAGATGTACAGTAATTTCATGACTATATGGCGCACCCTTTTGACTAAAATTTTGATCGAAAGCCAGAAGTTCGCCTTATACTCGGGTGCACCTTATTTATGAACAAAGTTTGGAAATTTGCTGACACCTGGACATGCGCCTTATAATCTGGTGTGCCTTATAGTAGTGAAATTACTGTATTTTACTAAATGAAGTATCTAAATAGATACTTCTAAATAGTTCTTAATCCTTCCCCATCTCAATCTTTTGTCAGCTGGGTGGGAGGAGAAGGAAAACTTCTGCAGAGAAATAGCTGAAATGCAGGTTTGTGAGGAGGAGTGCAGGAGGGAGGCAGAGAGAACACCAGGACCTTAACAAACAGATTTCACTGCAGACAGAGCACTCCAGGCCTGGATGCAAGGCTTGCCCCACCTTCTGCCTGCTCATCTTCTAAATCCTTATCCTTTCTGCTTCTGCAAGTTGCCCTTGTCTCCTTCTGTTTCTGAGGCTGCTCCTTTTCATTTCCCAGCCATCCCTTCCCTCCTCGGAGTGACAGCTGTCCCACCCCTGCCGAGGTCTTTGCCCTTGAGACCATCTTTGATCTGTGCCCTGATAGAAGGGCCGAGTATTGACTTTGGCTGCGGCTTCATTAAGAGGCAGCCTCATTTGTCAACTTGTTTGTTTCCAGAGCTGCTTGGGAGATGGCAGAGCTTGCATCCCCTCCGAGCTGAGCGCAGCCAGAGTCCAGAATTAACTCCCTTTTCAAGGGTTTCCATCAAGGTCATTGCAGGTGGCCCTGCACAGCTCTCTCCTCCTCATTAATCGATGTCACCGAGGTTTTAAGCAAAGTTAGATCCAGTGGCAGTGTGGCTGGGTGACCTGCCCAGGCTCTGGGGGCTGCAGGAACCTGGGGACAGGTGTGTTAGTTAATCCAAGGTGCTCCCAGCTGGAAAAGAGGGAAATCAGAGCTGGGGCCTTGCATGAGCTCTCCATGGTGAGATCCTTGGGGGGTTCTCTAGGTCTGGCTGTGTAAGGACTGTGAGTAATGAGGATGAATTTCCCTTGTCAGTTGTCATCAGGTAGCTCATCTGCCTCTGGTTCCAGTCCAGGTGCTCAGGTGGGGGAAGTGAACGAGTTACCCAGGCCTCCCTGCACTCCTGGTGGGCAGGGAATAAAACACTGACCAGTGTTTGCTTGGAGGGTTTGCCCTGTGCAGGGGTCACCTCCCTGCACTGCAGGACCTCAGAGATGCCAGTGATGGATGTGCCCCAGGGGCTGGTCCTTGGAGGATTTAGGGGGAAGCAATCTTGCCCTACACTCACGTGAAACTGAAACTCTAAACCTTGTCACTCTCGGGATTGTTCAGGGATTTGGAATGGCTTCACAACACAGCCCTGGTTCATGGCAGTGCAGGAAGGGTATCAAAAAATCAAATAATTATGGAATTGTTTGGGTTGGAAGGGGCCTTAAAGACCATCTTGTTCCAATCCCCTGGCATGGGCAGGGGCACATTCCCCTATCCCAGGTTGCTCCAAGCTCCATCCAGCCTGAACTTGGACACTTCCAGAGATCCAGGGGCAGCCACAGCTGCTCTGGGCACCCTGTGCCACGGAACAATTCCTTCCCAATATCCATCCATCCCTGCCCTCTGGCAGTGGGAGCCATTCCCTGTGTCCCGTCTCTCCATCCCTTGTCCCCAGACCCTCTCCAGCTCTCCTGGAGCCCCTTTAGGCCCTGAAAAGGGCTCTAAGGTCTCTCCAGAGCCTTCTCTTCTCCAGCTCTCCCAGCCTGGCTCCAGAGCAGAGGGGCTCCAGCCCTGGAGCATCTCCATGACCTCCTCTGCTCCAGCTGGTTCTTGTCCTTCCAGTGATGCAGACCCCACAGCTGGAGGCAGCGCTGCTGGTGGGATCTCATCTCACCTGGGCAGAACCCCTTCCCTCACCCTCTGGCCTCACTGTCCCATGGCTCAGGGCCAGAGCAGAGGATGGAGCTTTGCTGCTGGGGGCAGAACCTGCAGCACAGGGTGTTCCCAGAGCTGTCTGACCCTGTGCAGGAGAAGCAGGTGAAGACAAAAAGCCAAACTTCACTGGGGTCCAGTTTCCTGCAGACCCTTAAAGCTCCCTGCCCTTGTGAGGAGGGGTCTAGTGAGGCTGTTTCCATGTTCCTGAGAGATGCAGGAGGTGTGGGAGCACCAGCCCAGCCATGGGAAGGACAGCAGCTCAAAACACAGAAGTTCCACAGCTCGGCTGTGCTGCAGGGGTTAAAGCTCTTTGAGAGCTGGGTACTTCCACACTCCCGACAGCACGGAGGGAGCTGAGGGAAGATGTTCCTGGCTGTTGCCACAGGCATTTTGCTTCAGCAGGTCCCGAGGTGATAAGGCAGCAGTAATTGTGCAGCTGCACGTGGGCTGCGATGGGACTGGCACTGCAGCAGCGCACAGGGAGCACGGAGCAAAGCCAGGGAGAATTCTGGCTGTGGTGGCAGGAATGGCCCAGGGATTAGAGAGCAGGTTGTAAGAGGAGAGACTGGAGGAGGTAAATTTATATAGTCTGGAGGAGGCTCAAGGGGAGACACGACCAGAGTCTATAAATACACACAGAAATAGAAACCAAGGGAGGAAATTATTCAGAAGGAGGGAGGACAAGGAGCAGTGCCTGAAGCAAAGCAAGAAAAGTTTATTCTGGGTCTTGCATGGAGGGAGAACAGGAGGGAGGAGCACCAAGCACCTGGCTGGATCCCAGCACTGCCAAGCTCCTGCTCTGCTCCCCACCCCTCCGATGCCTCACAAAGCTGGATGCTGCCCCTCCTAACACAGCTCTGCTGTGTTTTACACTATCCCCACCTCATCTCTTCCCTGCCAGCCGTCTCACACGGGTGTCTGGCACCCAGCCGCCCCAGCATGCCTTCGAAGGTTGAATAAAACAGATTGAGATGCACTTGGGCTTGTGGCTTGACAACTGGTTCCCCTTGGACAGGAACATTTGCCTTCGCTGGGTGACAATGCTTTGAGTCCGTCGCCTCAGGCACTGTGGCTCATTGCTAGTCATCTCTCCAATGAATAATACACAGGCCTGAATCTCTGTCTGCATACATCTTCCTTTACTGTGGGATAATTTAATGTTATCTTTGGGCCTCCTGCTTCAAAGATGAAGAGATTACTTCAAACCTGCAGCCTGCAACCACAGCCATTGGTTTCAAACGTCATTAAGTTTCATTATAACAAATAAACACTGCAATGACATTTATAAGTTACCAGAGAGCACAGAAACACAAATATGAAGCAGATAAACTGCATTTGATCCAAATAATTACTGCAGGCAATATCGAGCTTAGGCTGAGCTGGCAGGCGGGTGCTGGGTAATTTATAGGTGTCCGTAAGGCACTGTGGTGCACATTGCTTCTCAAAAATGATGATGATGGTTATGTGTCTCTCTAAAGCCTTGAACAGGTTATTCTCCTGCCTCCTTGAAGGCAGGGAGCTTTTCCTCAAGTCAGAAATGGACCTGGCACAGGCAACTGTTCCTGCTTGGGGACTTTCACCATTCCTCAGGATTTCCGCCTGAGAAGGAATCAGTGTTTGAAGTTTGCTGAGATTTAAGCTCAAAAAAGCCTTATTTATTTATTTATTTATTTATTTGTGTGTTTGGTTGGTTGCTTGGTTGCTTGGTTTTCCTCGGGGGTATTTATCCCCACTCTGGATAAATTCTCAAGAATGGGGAATCCTTGGGGAGAGATTTCCACTGATTTACTCCAAGGGAATATAATTCTACACTTAGACAATAAAGCAATATTAGAATACACTGACTTGGAAGGGATCTACAGGGAGTCCAGCTCATGATTAATGATAATGAAGTTCCTTTCATTTTTGACTCCTGGCTTTACACCACCAGCTCTGAACCCTGAGCAACCAGCAAACCCAAAAAGGATTTCCTCCAGCATTTCCCCCAAAAACCTGAGTGCAAGGGGGTTTGTTGCTGTGCTGGGTGTGTGAACTCTCCCAAAGCTTTGCCTCTGCTCTGGGGTGAGAGCACATCATCTCCTAAGTGACCCCAGTGGGGTTTGTAACTCCGAGTCCTGCAGGCAGCAGCTCAGGAGGGGGGTCAGACACAGCTGAGCTTATTGATGAGCATCTCTCATTACCTGCTAATTAACACAGCAGGCTGGAGTGTGCTAATCTGCTCTTGGGCCGGGGTTTTGCGCCAGGCAGCCATTGACTCTGCAGTGAGGACCATTGAGAAGGAGCTGGTGGCAAAACAAACAGCGAAATCCGTGTTAAATAATCCGAGTCCCTGCCGAGCTGTCCAGCAGGGCTCTGCTGGCAGGGACTGGCACAGCCCCTTCCTTCCCTGTGCCTTCTCCCAGGGCTGCACCTGGGCTGATAAAGCACTTGCAGGGCTGTAAATATTGACATTGCCTCTCATTTCTCATGGCTCTTGGCTTTACTGGATAAAACCCAAGTAAAAAGCACCAGCTGGTTGTTGTCAGCAGTGGTGCAGGTCACTGGCCTCTTCCATGATGGATAAATGCACTTTCTAGGTGTTTCCTTGGCTCTAGGGGCCGTGTAGCCAAGATTTTCATTGAGGGGAGCTTTTATTAAGCTTCCACATATAGCAGAATTTTTAAGCACTTTCCTGGGATGGGCACATGTGTGAAACATTTCCTGCTCAGAGATTATCTGCTCCCTGTCTGTTCATCTCAGCATCTCCAACCCCTCCTGCCTCCCCCCTGCCACTTTTTTTGTGTGTGTATTGCATATACTTCACTTTAGGCTGTTTTTCAGAATAATTTGTTTTAATTTTAAATATGAATCTTGCATGTGTTAAAAAAAAAATGCACATATTTACAATCACTTCCACTTGTAAAAATCCAAACAAACAATAATCACAGCAGAAACCTGCTAATTCTCACTCCACTTCATCTTCAGAGCTGATAATTCACACAGCACAACCC
>PYHW01010449.1:643986-656812 GCA_013186435.1 Turdus rufiventris
CTCCTGGAGAGCTGCAAACATTTTGGCTGGGCTTTTTACCTTCCTGTAATGTAAAGCATCTGGAATTTAGAAAGGGCAGCTCTGCTTTTCCCTGTGCTCCTTTAGGTGACTAAGAGCAAACTGAAGCTATAATAAATTAAATTGAAATATAAGCAGTCATGTGGGGGCATACGTTGGTTCAACAGCGTGAGTTGGAAAATGATGGAGCTTTGGAGCCCTCCCCTGTAGGAAAGGCCCAGCAGCTCATCTGGAAACAAGTTCAGATGCAAGAACTTGTGTCACACTTAACCTTGGTTCCGGATTAATCATCAGTCAATGATTAAATGGAGTCAGTGTAAATTAGGATTGAATTGATTTGGGGTGGATCACATGAAGACTGTCCCGCTTTGAGAAATTGGTTTTAAAAAGCAATTTTTCCTCCAGCCCAGTCCCCTTCCACAGACTGAACAGACAGTGGAGGGCACAGGCTCAGAATTCCTGCCTCATGCTGGGCCATAATTCCCACCCAGAGAGGTTCCTGGTCTTACAAACCCCACAGGTAACTCAGTGAGGGGCATTTCAATGGTTCTGCCTTTCCCCCAACATCTCTCTTTCCCAGATCCTCTCCTGAATCCAGAATCAGACCAAGACTAAGTGGTGGCAGAGCAATTACAATGCTCTACAACCACCTCACCCAAAGACTGCCCTGACAGGGGCCCAGATATCAGGATCTGCCTGAAATGACCCCTCATTTAGGAACTACCAGCTTCGGACTGTGACTCTGCAGGGGGATTTTGGGGCTGATCCATGCACTAATTATGGAAAGAAAAAAAAATCAGGATTTAACACTTTGAATCCCTGGAATATTTTGAATCCTCAGAATGTCCAAGGCCAGGTTAGATGGGGTTTGGAGTGGCCTGGGATAGTGAAAGGTGTCCCTGCCCATGGCAGGGGGACGGATGAGATGAGCTTTAAGATCCCTCCAAACCATTCTGGGATCCTCTGGTTCTCTGAATGATTTTCAATCATGACAAAGCCAAGGGAGAGTGAAAATAAAATGTAATGCTGAGTAAACTCTGCTGTGGAAGAGGTTCCAGAGACGGGAGTACTTCCCATGGAAAATGAGAAGTGCCATGTCACACCTGAGGTGTGAGACATCCCACCATGGCAGGGGATGACCTGGGGCTGGGATTTGTTATTGCAGTGTTCTAGGGAAGGGAGAGGACAGAGATTTGTGAGTTTGACCATGCAGATTCAGGGAAGGGCAGTGCTGAGGCAGAGCTGGGCCTTCCTTTCCCCTCCAGATGTGTGGGAAGCTCCCAGCAAATTCCAGGAGGTTACACCTGGGGAGGGAGGAGAAGAGCAGCAGTTGGTTGTTTTCCTGTGTGTTTTATAGCAGGTTGTTATCTGAACATCCTGATTTCAGAGAGCACACGAGGTGGGAGCAAGGCTCAGAAGCAGAGGACCAACATCCTCTTTTATTATGTGTAATATAAAATACTGCTGCTGCTGAACATCCTGCTGCTTCTCTGTCTGTGATCATTGTGGCTGAAACACTACCACCACAATTTGGAATAAAACAGTTATAGGAAATGCTGATGCCTCTTGGTTGGAGCTTTTTTCCCCCAGGGAGAAAAAATTATTGCAAATATTTGTCTGTCACTAAGTGCTGTGTCCAATTCTGGGTCCTCAACAAAAAAGAAAGATGTGGAGCTTCTGAAATGAGTCTAGAAGAGACCACAGAGATGCTCCAGGGTTTGAGCCCCTCTGCTCTGGAGCCAAACTGGAAGAGCTGGGGGTGCTCACCTGGAGAAGGCTCCAGGGAGAGCTCAGAGCTGCATACCCCAGTGCGTGCGTTGGGGGCCAATCTGTGGGAATATTGAGGGTGATAGCGATGGGCTGGACGGTTGGGACAAATGGAGAGATCTCTATAGGCAGGTCTTGTTGTTTGCAGTTTATTGCATAGGGCGTGGGTAAAGAGGGCCCTGCTTGGAGCTCAGAGCAGGGCAGGAGGTGAGTGTAGGGTGGTAAGAGTTCTAAGTAAGAGGACGAGGTAAGAGAGGTAAGAGCTAAGAGAAGGAATTAGGAGCTAAGAGTTAAGAGATTAAGAGAGTTAAGAGAAGGAATAAAGAGCTAAGAGCTTAAGAGAGTGAGTTTCCCATTACAATACAATAAATTGTCTTCTGTGTTGAATATTCTAATTTCCACTAACCAATCTAAGATACAAATTCTCTAACATTTGCATGCAACCTATAGAAATCGCTATATTACCCCAAACCTTATCTCAGACTCTTCCTGTTACACCTGGAGAGGGTCTCTGCTGGTTCTTTGGTATTTGTGGCATCTGGCATGATCTAAACAAAGGAAGGAGGCCTTCAAGCATCCACATTGTTGGTCTCAGCCACACAGTTGAAAACTGCTATCATTCCTATCTCGCTTATGGTTTCCATATTCTCAAAATCCTTTGCTGGACAATCACATTTATAAGCTTTCCTGATTCATCCTCCCCAACACAGAGCCCCTTACAGGGCCTAAAGGGGCTCCAGGAGAGCTGGAGAGGGATGGAGGGACAGGACAGGGAACAGCTCCCACTGCCAGAGGGCAGGGACAGATGGGATATTGGGCAGGAATTGTTCTCTCTGGACAGGATGAGCTTTAAGGTCCTTTCCAACCATTCCATCATCCTATGTAATTTAACAATCACATAATTAAGCTCTGCAGATCTCAGTTCTCCATTTGTGCCATGCCAGGAGCATCCTGGACCGTTGCATCCCAAGGAAGTGCATCTAGCTGGAACCCACTGGAGAGCTGACAGGGTGCTGTTCCTCTCTTGTTCCCCTGCAGGCCAGGCGTCCTCATTCACGCAGCAGCCCCAGGACCAGGTGGTGATCGCGGGGCAGCCGGTGACGCTGCTCTGTGCCATCCCCGAGTACAATGGCATCGTGCTCTGGATCAAGGACGGGCTGGCCCTTGGAGTCGGACGGGATCTCTCAAGTAAGTCAAGACAACTCCATAAACAAAGAAAGCAGGAGTTCGCCTTGCCCAGCATTTATTTGTTTTCCATTTCAATTCCAACCCACCCAAAAACAGGCACTGATGCTTGGAATAAACCAAAATCTGTTTCACTCTGACCTGAAACAAAACTGTTGGCTCCCACAAATGTCACCTGACCCTTTGGAAAGCCCTGGTTTGATTTCGTTGGAAACTAATGTCACCTTTCCAAAATGTGGGATGAAATGTTTCATAAATGTTGAAAGTGACTGTTTTGATATTCTCAAAAATGAAAAGAACCAAAAAATATCCGGAGTTTGAAGGAACCCACAAGCCTGTGTTTGGTTTGGACAAGTGTTTGTGGCTTCCTCAAGCTTTAGTTTTGGCAAATTATAGTTTGGTGACCAAATTCCTTAGAGCTCACATTCCTTAATCCCACACCCGCACTGTTATTAAAGGTTAATTGCAGGTGGTGAAGACTGGTGCAATGTTGCAGAAGTTTAGAGTTTATTCTGTGTATTTTGCTGAAAAACACTAATTTGGAACTGAAATATTTCACGTGAGTAAGGAGGATGTTTGCTGAAAATAGCCTGGGAGGACGTGGAGCGCTTCAGGAGCTGCAGCGTCCCCCCAGGCTCTGCAGAGTTCGTACACGTGTGACACTGCTCAGCTCCTGGTGACCTGAGAGAGTTTTCCCCAAGGCAAGAGGCAGCATTTAGAAACCAAGGGAGGCTCCATGCTTTTTGGTCTTCAGGGACCCTTCTCTTGCCTAAAGTGCAGTGCCTGCTTCTTCTTTCCCTCTATTTTTTATTAATACATATAATTGCTCATTTACAGCTGTGCCCGAGTAAGCAGCCCTGGCTTCGCCTGTTTTTCAAAGCTCTGAGCCACAATTTTTGCATCTATTAGAGAGCTGAGCTTTCCATGCAAGACCTTGCAACACGACTGGGTAACAAGAGCTCCAGTGAAGTAGGGAGCTGATGTGAATGACTTCCACAATTAATGGAGCCAGGGCTGCTGGAAGCCACAGGAGCTGCCAGCTCGCGTGATACCAGCTCAGCCAGTGTCTAATTAGCACAATACAAACAAACCCATCATTTGTACTTCTCACGGTTCAGGAGAGCAAATCCTGCTGTTGATAACTCAAGAAACAACAGAAGCACGAGTGTGTGCCAGTGCTGTGTTACACAGGGCATAGGGCACAGCAGACAGTGGGGTGGCACCTTGGTGTCCATCCTGTGTGTCCAGCCAGGCTGACCAGGGCTGCTGGTGACCCCAGGCTTTACACAGGCTTTACAATCAATCATAGTTGTATCCCAGGGTGTCACCACAGCTGACTTCAGGAACTCAGGCTCTTCCAGGATGGGTTGCAGAGGAGCAGGAGGTGCTGGGTTTCCTGGTTTTTCTTGCCTCGGGAGGTTGTGAATGTCCCAGCTCTGGAAGGGTTCAAAGCCAGGTTGGAGAAGGCCTTGAGCAACCTGATCTAGTGGGAGGTGTCCCTGCCCATGGCAAGGGGACTCAAGTCCCAGTGATCTTTAAGGTCAAAACCAAACCTTCCAACACTTAACACTTCTATGATCCCATGATTCCTTGGGATTCAGTTAATGCTCCTTCATCAGCACTACTTTTGTGAACCTGTAGAGCAAAACATGCAGTCTCTTTCCTGAATTTGGCAGGTTCTTTCTCCGTCTCTCTTCAGGTTGGATGCCAAGGAGGGGAGGAAGCTGCCTGGATCCTGAAAATTGCTGTGGGGTGCTGGGGCTCTGCTCTCCTCATCCCTGGGCTCGTGGCTCCAGCTGCATGCTGACCCATGCTTTGCTTTGGCAGGTTATCCGCGTTACCTGGTCGTAGGAGACCATCTGTCAGGTCAGCACCACTTGAAAATCCTGCGAGCTGACCTGCAGGATGACGCCGTATATGAGTGCCAGGCCATCCAAGCAGCCATCCGATCCAGACCTGCCCGGCTGACTGTCCTGGGTGAGTCCCAGCTCCTCACACACCCTCAGGGGATTTACTGGGGATTTCACTGCCTTCATGGTCGCATTTTGACAAAGTGTTTTGTTGCTGGATCAAGAGGACTGGTAATGAATCCATGGTGAGAGCAGTGGGGAAGCAGCTCAGTGCTGAGAACAGGATCAAAGGGAGCTGCTTGGGGAGTGGAGCAGTTCTGGGGTGGAGTATGACAGATCTAGGAGTAACACAGGCACCACGTGTTTGGCACTTCAGCTTTATGGATTTATGCCCCAATTCAAGAGAGTCTGTCCATAAATTTAAGGATATGAGGAGTGTCAGTGTCATCACTTATGTGTTACCCTGCTTACACGACTCCACCCCGTGAGGAAAGGCTGGTTTCACACTATTGCAGTATTTTTAAACAATCTACATACTATTATTTTTTCACCCTGCATTTCTTAGTAATTAATCTTTCCCACGAGCAGCACAAGAGGATATTACCTAGGACTGCAAACTGGAAGTGGCTCCCAAAGTCATGTAGAGGACCTTTTTGTGTGGGAGATGGGTGGGGAGCACTGGCAGAGCTGGAGAGCTTTGTTGGCCATCTGGCAGAGTGGGAGGGAGGCTCTCCCCACAGGAGTGCTGGGAAAAGGCAGGCACGTCAGCAAGGCTTCCCGGCATGGACATGGCTTCAGAGAACTTAATGAAAATAGTATTTTTCTTGAACAGCTTGGACAAAACCCAGTCTGTATTGTTGCTCCCAGATTCATCCTGATTATTCAGCCCTCAAAGAGAAACCATTGTTATATTTAAGGTTGCTTAAATTGAAGATTAGATTTCTTTTTTCCTTGTTGTTTTTATTCCTGGTTAGTTTCTAGAGATGAAAAAAAAATCTTTTAAAAATATCCAAATCAAGAATTTCAGTGCTTTTAGTCATTTCAACACTGATTAGTTTTAAGCACCCAAAGAAGAGAATTAAGGTACCAGCTGTGGTTGAAGATGCACCTCACTGGAATCTGCACTATGAAAATTAGTTCAAATTCCTGGTGTGCAATTTCCCCTGCATTTGTTTTCCTCCCTCCACAACCCTACAACGTTCCCTACTCCCAAACTTTCACAGCTGCCATCCCTTCCTTCCCTGACCCTGACGATAATGATGATTTTCTTTTGATTCCTCCTTCTGCTCAATCAACCCTTGGCAGCAGCTCAGAGCTCTGACATGTGCCCATACATGAAATAATCCTGGAAATGAATGGGAAAGGGGAGCGTTGTCTTGCTCACCGACAACCCCTCCTTCGCCTGGGCTCCCTCCTTCTGTTGGGAAAGCAGAATACATTGCGGGAGCCAGACAAAAGAAATAATGTTATTTAATTAGAGCTAAAGATTTCAAAACTAATTTAGTCCCAGGGCGTACGTCAGAGCTGCTGCGAAGCGTTGATTGAGCAGAGAGATGTTTTTATGGATCAAAAGGAAATCGTTATTATCTTTGGGGTTATGGAATGTGTTGAATAGATGGTAGTTAATGTTTATGTGGATATACATGGTAGTTGCTAATTGGTACATTTACCTAAGATGTTCAGCAACTTATATTTGCAGAGTGTTTTTCCTTTTAAGAAAATTAAAGTTACAGCATGTTCAATTTAGGCCAAATCGATCTGCCAGTGCGGGTTTGCAACCCACTGATAGCTCATCTTTAACTTCAGGGGTATTTATGCAGATGTTCTGAGGGGGAAAACTGCTTATGGCCCCAGGGCTGCCAGAGCTCCAGGAGCATTTGCACAACACTCTTGGGGATGCACAGGGTGGGATTGTTGGGGTGTCTGAGCAGGGCCTGGGTTTGCACTCAATGATCCTTGTGGGTCCCTCGCAGCTCAGGAAATGGTGTGGTTCTATTTCAGGTTGGTTGGGCAGGTAGGAGTGATGACCCTGCTTTTGCAGGGGGTTGATCAGCAGCTCTCACTGTTCCTTTGGGATGGGGTGTCCTGTGCTGGCAGCGAGGGCAGGGGCTGCTGTGGGATCTGTGCTCTGTATTTTAACCCCAGTGGAGGGACAGAAGTGACACATGAAGAGTAGAAGCCTTAAACCCCTGTGTTTCTGGCAGCTGGGGACAATGTGCAGCCTGTCAGGCTGAACTCACCATGTGATGGGGTAACATGTCTGTGAAGGGGGAGAGACATTTCTGGTGCCTCCAGATGTGCAGTACCACCAGCTGTGCAGGCATCTCTGCTCTTAGCACGCAGTGTCTGAGCCTGCTGTGGTAGTGAGCTAAGCAGCTGTGTCTGGAGGGAGCTGGATCTCCCAGATTTCATCTCCCTGTGCTGGGAAGGGATGAGCCAGACTGCCTGAGCCACTTACAGGAAGATGCCTGGGGGGAATTCCTTCATCCCAGTCTGCCCAGCTTCACCTGAGGCTGCAGATTTCCCCTGGGCAGGAGAAGATGCCCAAGGCATCTCTGGAGGTGGGTGCAAACCATGCAGCTCTCAAGGATCACAGTAGAGGAAGAGCTGAGGCTCTGGTGGCTGGGGGCTCTGGTGGTTGGGGGGCTCTGGTGGCTGGGAGCCCAACATCTGCTGCTGGTTTCTCAGTGAATCAAGGGCTCTTTGGCCAGCTGGGTGTTAGAGGCAGTTCTGGGGAACTCTATCCTGCTCTATCATCCTCAGCCTTGTCTCTGGAAAAACAACCCTGCCTGGTTTTTTGTATGGGTTGGTGCTGCCTTGTCTGTCCTTGCCAGTTTTCCACTTCCTTGGTATCAAGAAATCCCCTAATGCCTCCCTTTTCAGGCTCCAACTGCTGTCATTCATGTCTGACAACAGCTTTATGGGGCTGATGCCTCCTACTTCCCTGCTCAGCTGCAGAGCTACACCATATTTTAATTAAATATTTAAGGTTTTGTCACTTTGTTTTCAAATCTACATGGTTAAATGTAGTGGAACAGATCATTCCATAGCCTTGGAAGTCCAAACACTCAAACAGACGAGCTTATTGATGTCATCAGCATCAGGGAAAAATCTTTTCTTTGGGAGTTCCAGAGAGAAATATTGCTGGGAAATGTTGTTAATGCATCCCAAAGCTGGAGGGTTCCCCTTCTCCAGGTCTCCCTCACCTTCCCTCCTACCATTGCCCAAACTCTCTGGGGAAGGAGTCACTGCTCAATCTTGTCAAGATATCTGCCCCAAGGAAAGAAGGTTGATAAATCTGATGAGATGGGATTTGGGACATATGGAGGCATTCAGATTTTCTGCAAGCAAAAAATGTCAAGGCAGTTTGGCAGGGGAGCCCAAGCCAGGCAGGCTCTAGGAAACCACTGGAGGGCTATTTGCTACCTGGTACATCTCTAATGGCAGGGCTGCTTAATTTATGATCTATTTAACTAAGCCAGGGTATTAATTAAATAAAGTAAGAGCCTGATTAGGACTTGGAGAAATTTAAAAATAAAATCAGGCTGCAATCGAGCGAAATTGCAAAGCAAACACTTCGGCTGTAACCACTGGAGAGTTCCCTCCGGTCTTCCATCAAAGCTCAGAGCAGGGAGGGCAAATACAAGAGATTATATTGCCAACAGATGTGTGTTGTTAAAATATGCATCTGCCAGCCGTGTAGCTTCAGGAGCCAGAGGGCTCGCTCGTGGATCCTTCTGCACTCGCGGGACCGTGAAGGAATTGGAGGCCCCGGCAGCCGAGCTGGGATTTGCAGACACGTTAATTAGTGTTGAGTTCCCAGATCTTGGAGGCAGCCAAGCGAGGAGAAACTTTGAAGAGAGCTTTGGTTTTCCTGGGAGGGAGAGAGGAGGGGAGCCCCGGCTCGCGGTGCTGACATGGCCACAGTGTGGTGACATCTCGGCCTGCAGTGACACCCTGGCCAGCAGTGACATCTCAGCCTGGGTGACACTTTGGCCTGTGGTGACATCTTGGCCTGCAGTGACACCCAGGCCTGGGTTATGCCTTGGTCTGTAGTGACATCTCAGCCTGTGGTGACATCTTGGCCTCTGGTGACACTTTGGCCTGCGGTGACACCTCATCCTGCGGTGACACCTTGGCCTGCGGTGACAGCTCAGCCTGTGGTGACACCTCGGCCTGTGGTGACATCTTGGCCTGTGGTGACACCTCGGCCTGCGTTAAGTAGGGCTGGCAGGACCCGCCTTGCCCGGAGGATGGAGGAACCAGGACAATGAAGCAGATGGATGATGAAATGGCTCCTCTCCTTCATGGCAGCTTGGCAGGAGCATCCCAAGGCTGTCCTGGTCTGTCCTCCCCAGAAATGGGCACCTCCAGCTCAGGCTGTCCCAGGAGGCTCCCAGGCACCACTTGCCTGGCACAGGGAAAATATCGGTCCCAGAGGTGACAGTAGAAGATTGACCACAAGCAGAAAAAGAGAATATGAGGTTTTGAGGAGGGAGGCAGGGGTGCTGCTCCCAGAGACTTAAGGTGAATAATTGATAGGCAATTAACTTGTACCTTCACCTTTTATAGTCTAATTCTCTCTCTCTTCCCCTCCACGGCCTCTTCTAATATTAACTCTATCTTCACGTGTGTCCCATTAGGAATAAAGCTTTCTTAAATCAACATGAATTATTTAACTCTACAGATTAAGTTAATTTGAAGTGAGAGCTCCTGTCTCTCTCACAGTGGCACAAGGCAGGGACAGGAGGAGGGTCACTGGGATGTCAAGTGCATCCACATTCAATCACAGCCATTTTCTTCTTTTTATTTTATTTCTTTTTTATTTCATTCCAATCTTCTTTCTTGCCAAGTCTTTCCAGTCCTCTCCTGCAGAGCAGAATAAGCTTACCCATTACCAAAATGATGGTTGGCAGCTTGAGACATCTGCAGTTCCCAGCTTTCAAGCTCTTTAGTGGAGTTTGATCAGGAAATAAAGAGGTTATGTCCTGGGTAAGGCCTTTTCTCAACATTTGTTTGTAATTCTGAGCTGCAAGGAGAAAATATGAGGAGGTGATGTTTCAAATCCAGAAACAGTTCATCTTGGTGCCCTTTTTCCACACTTTTTAATAGAATTAAATTCTCTGAATGCAAAATTCAGAGCATGTAGAGCTGGGATGTCAATTCAGAACAAAAAAAAAAAAAAAAAGAAGTGATGAAAATGTGATCATTTTCTTCCAGACAGTCTCTTCTCCTTGAACAACTTTGGGTCTTCACAAAGCCGCATTTTCTGCTGGGAATATTTTCAGTGGCAAAACAGCAACTGGCTCTACTGGGAACGCAAGAAAAACATCAAACAATCAAGCGCAAATCCCAAATAACCTAAATATTTGATGTCATGTCTGAGCAGCTTAAGTTTACAGCTCTCTGAGCCCGCTCCTTTTGATAGCAGAGGGTGGCCAGGTTTCCTTGCTCATGTCCCTGGGTGGCTCTGGGGTGGGAAGGCATCTCCATGGGATTGACCGTTCCTGCCAGACAAACCCAGGGGCTCCAAGGGGAAAGGCAGCCGCTGCCTCGAGCCATCTAGAGCTGGAAGACAGACCACAGAGAGGGACTGTGGGCTAAAAAACTGGGTCTTGAGATGGGTCCTCCCAAGGTGGGTTTCACCTGAGCATTGGGAAGTGCTGCTTCCCCCATTCTGCAGGGGTTTGCATCCTGTCTGTGAGGAGGAAAAGGAGGAGATGGGAAGGCAGCATCTGCATGAGCTCTGCTCTCCTTACTTTGAGGGAGAAAGCAAAATGACATCTTTACATCCCCAGTAAGTACATCTGGGCTGGTGGTGGGTGCCAGAATGAAACACTCTGTGGGACAGAGCCACCCACCTTGGGCCCTGCCAGGGTCATAGCAGAGAAGTAATGACTGCAGTCATACAAACATGGGGGGAAGAAAGCTAAGGAAGGGGGTTGTTTCACCTTACAGACATTGAAAATTATAAATATAATAGAACTATGGAATGCTTTGGCTTGGAAGGGTTATAAAAGATCCTTTAGCTCTGCTTCCCTGCTCTTCCACTATCCCAGGTTGCTCCAAGCCCTGTCCAACCTGGCCTTGAACACTCCCAAGGATCCAGGGGCAGTCACAGCTGCTCTGGGCATCCTGTGCCAGGGCCTGCCCACCCTGACAGGGAACAATTCCTTCCCAATATCCATCCATCCCTGCCCTCTGGCAATGGGAAGCCATTCCCTGTGTCCTGTCCCTCCATCCCTTGTCCAAAATCCCTCTCCAGCTCTCTTGGAGCCTCTTTAAGCACTGGCAGGGGCTCAGAGATCTCTCCAGAGCCTTCTCGTCTCCAGTCAAGCACCCCCAGCTCTCCCAGCCTGGCTCCAGAGCAGAGGGGCTCCAGCCCTGGAGCATCTCCATGGCCTCTCTGTGCCCACCCTGGCAGATCCATGTCCCTCCCCACAGGACAGGGCTGTGTCTGAGCCGGGGCTGGTGTTCACCCACATCAGGGAAAGCTCAGCAGGGCCAGGATGGCACTAAGCAGATGCTGCCTTTGCTCCCTCAAACCCTGATCCAAATGGACTCACACAGTTCTTACAAACTTTGTATTTTCTTAATGCCCTGGGCCCTGATGCTGGCTCTCCCATCAAAGTTTTCCTTCCCTAAGCCCTCAGAACCACACCAGCATTCCTACCTGCACACTGAAGACTGAAGTACCACAGAGTAAATAGGAAGAGACACGGATAGAAATGATTAATGTTCGTGTTCCTGCACCAATCTGTGATTCCTTGTCTCGATGCAGGGAGGGCATCGTGGTTCTGACCCGTGGTTTTATCGAACACGAAGCATTTGGCTTCTCTCTGCAGTCTGCTGGGCTGGGCTGACCTGATGGATGCAAAGCACAGAGGGCTGATAAAAAAACCTTCCCGATTTTTAGTCATCCCTCTGTCTCTTCCCAGCCCCTTGTGCTGGCTGTGCCACTGCCTGGCCCCCCGTTACTCCGGGGTGTTTGTGTCGGGACTCCTCTGTGCTGCTGTGCCCATCACTCGTTCCTGTGTCTGCGCCCCCTCCGCATCTCTCTGCAATCCCCCACTCTGCACAAGCCATCTGGGGGCCAGGGGCTCTCTCCACATCACACCAGCCTTTCCCTCGCTGCACCAGCATCTCCAGCTCCCTGGGATGCCTGTGGACAGCGAGCATTATTTTGCTTCATGCCCTTTTGAATCGCTGACACCTCTCATTCTGCACCAGCCAGACCCCCCGCACGTGCAAACCCCGCTTTGCTTTCACTCCTACGCACGATTCTGCCTCTTGCCAATCAAGACCCAGCTCCCCCATCTGCATCCTGCCCGTGCTCTTCTGCATCTGCATCTGCGCTCACAGCGGCGCCTTTTGTGCCTCTCGCAGCTGCGATGCCGATGGAGCCGGGAACCCGGCGGGTTGTTAGTGGCCTGACACAAGTATTGACCGCCTCTCCCCTTGTCAGCCGCCACAGAAAAACGAGGCTCTCGGAGCGTGACATCACCTGAGCGACAGCCCCCGCTTTGCCATCGATCGCCCGGGTGACAAATGGACCGGCGGCTCGGCAGGGCAGGACCGGCCGGAGCGGAGGAGCCGCTCTGGGAGAGGCTGCCTGAAGGGACCCCAGCCCTCTGCCTGTGCCCGGCCTGCAGGAATGTTCTTTCCTTGGTTCCAGGAGCTTGGCCAGCCCTTTTTGCTTGTCTTGCATTTCCCTGCTCTGTGAAGTGCTGTCCAGCCTTGCCCCACTGTGCCTGAGCTTCTCTGACATCCATTGCATGGTTCAGGCTCCCCAGCTGAACTGCCAGCATCTCCCAGCATCTCTGAGCTCCCAGCATCTCCCAGCATCTCCCACCTCCCAGCATCTCCCAGCTCAGCCAGCATTTCCCAGCATCTCCCAGCTCAGCCAGCATCTCCCAGCTCAGCCAGCATTTCCCAGCATCTCCCAGCTCCCAGCATCTCCCAGCTCAGCCAGCATTTCCCAGCATATTCCTGCTCCCAGCATCTCC
>PYHW01010449.1:657019-682016 GCA_013186435.1 Turdus rufiventris
CCAGCTCAGCCAGCATTTCCCAGCATCTTCCTGCTCCCAGCATCTCCCAGCTCAGCCAGCATCTCTCATCTCGTGGTGAAGGAAGGGTTGCGAGCCCTGTGATGTATCTCTGTTACACATCCATCACAGTGCATTCCTGCTGCCCCTCGCTTTTGGTGCCCCTGTCAGCCTGATGGATGCCAGCCTCCCATCCAGCAGGAGCTCTGGGATGGGTTTGGAGCTGTGGCATTCCTTTTGGCTCCAAGTAGGCTGTAAAACTGCACAGTCGTGTTTAATGACTGACCTGTGGGTGTTCTTGGTAATTAACAGGAGAATAACCTCTCCTGCCTCAGGATATTTCTCACATGCAAAGATGGAAAAATGACCCTCTGGAAGGGGCTAATACTTTTTGTTTTGTTTTGTTTTTGTTTTTGTTTGGTTTTTTTTGTTTTAAAGGTGAACCTGATGTGCTCAAATTTACCCCCTTCAGCTTGATGTGCTCAAATTTGCCCCCTTCAGTGGGCAAAGAGAGGTGGAAAGCATGGACATGGCATTGGATGATCCCCCCAGGACTCTCCAGCCTCCTCCTGCTCCAGGGAATTGGGCTGGCACTCTCCCCCAGGAGCAGCCACAATATCAGGTTCCTTTAAACTCAACTCTGACCTCCACAGAGAGAGACAAGGGATTCATGGCAAATTATGGATTTAACACCTATGATGAATCCCCATTACAGCATGAAATGAGAAAGGAAAATGTAGCTAAATGGAAGATTTCCCCTGGGCAGCAGGAGGCTGCAGCTCCTGAGAGGCTGGAGAAAATAGAATGAAAAAAAATGGGGAAAAATAGAGAACTAGGAAAAACCTTGTTCCATTAACTAAATATTGCAAAACCTTTGCAAGCCACTGCTTACAGGTTAGCAGGGTTTAAAGGCCAGGGCTCAGACCTGTGACACATCCAAGGTTTCCAAATCCATTCCCTTGGTTGTCATGACAAGGGGAAATGAAATACTGTTGATGATGGTCCCCTGGGGGCTCAGAACAACTGATCCCCTGTCTCTGGGGCCAGGACCTGCCCTTCAGGACGTTCTGAGTGTAGCCTGACCCTGCATCAGTCATCTCCCTTTGAGAAATGCCAATGGAGCACCAGAAGGATTAAAAAAATGCACTGAAAAGTGCACTTTTATCTTAGACCAGGCTCCTGGCTTCCAAACATGAGGTTCAACGCTAGGTTGGACAGGGCTTGAAGCAACCTGCTCTAGTGGAATGTGTCCCTGCCCATGGCAGGGGGGTGGAATGAGATTATCTCTAAGGTCCCCTCCAACCCAAACCACTCCAGGATTTTACAACTCTAGAATAATGCAGCTGGAGATGAATTCCCACAGGGAATTCAGCTGCCACTGGGTGGCTTTCCTGGAAGTGCAGGAAAGAAGACAGGCTTAGCAATCAAAGATGGGAGGAAAATCGGGGCAGGGGTTCTCAGAGTGCTGCCTGCTTGGCTTGTCCTATGGGCAGAAAGGGAATCCAGTCATTTCTGGCTTTCATGGAAACACACATGGCCTGGGGTCATTTCTGTGGTGCCAAAGCCTCCATGTGCAATCCTTCAGGTCCCTCAGGCTCAAATCCCTCCCTTAAAGAGCAGGAAAAAGGAGCAGGGTGAGGCAGGAACAGGAGCCTTTGGGTCATGGATATGATCCCTGGGTTAGCGTAGAAACACATAATCACAGGATGATTATGTGCAGGTGCTTTTATTGAAGAGCTCTGGGAGTCGGGGTACAAACCCAAATCTGACATGGATTCGAGAGGGACATGTTTTTATACCCTTTTCATTATGTAACTATATAATAATTACTAAACCCATATTGTTCTATTGTATACATTGATCTTATCCAAACATGGATACTTGTGATTTTCATCAGGTCCCCAAAATCCCCTTTCTCATGATTCTTGTTACCATTACATCACTTCTCATGATTCTTATTATGATCAAACAATAATATATTCAATTTACCAAAAAATTATTACATTTAACAATCATATTATTTATCACATGATGATTACCCAGGTGCAGTTTCACATGATTCAATAAAGACAAAGCTCAACATTTGTTCCCAGGGCCTGCTTCCCTTTCCCAGACCTACCAGAGCCAACCTTTCTTTCCACCCCTTGAATCTGTTGTATATAATTCCCATGATTTTAGAAACATTTTCAGCCCTGTGCTATCACCTGCGCTCGCTGCGGCTCCGGCTGCGACAGGAGGGCATCCAGGAGCTGGGTACAGTCACTCATCCCCGGGGTTGGGCAGCGGCCAAGCAGAAACACTGCAGAGTCACACTTGTGGAGACAAGTATCTGTAATCTCCACTGAGCCATAAATCATGGAGGAGCTGAACTCTCCTCTCCGTGACCCCGCAGATCCTCTCCCCGTCCTCACGGCGCTGCGGTGGGTTTGGATAATCCCGGGAACATCCTCATACCCGAGGTGGCTGTTTCTTTATTCAGGTTGTTGCTAGGGAATTCTGCAGAGATTTCTCCTAGTGGGTGAGAAGTGACTTTCAAATCAGCGGCAGCATGAAAAAATTGCGATGGAAAAATGAGAGTCTTTCATGAGATCCCATTTAATTGCTAACGAAGACAAAAATCACAGCTCTCACATTTGGTTCCCCAACAAAACCCAGAGAGCAGCTGCCCCGTACGTATCTGATTCCAACTGGTAGGTTTTAAAGATACAGAAGGTATTTAATGATAATGATAATGATTTACATTTATATAGTGCCTTGTATCCGCTGGGATCCCAAAGTGCTTTATACATGTATGGATAAAAATATTCTGGATAACAAGCATTCCATCCATCACCAAATCACAACCCCATTCCTGGCGAGGGTGCAAGCTGTTCAGGAAAGAGTTGTTGTATTTCCAGAGCCGCTCTTTCTCCTCACTCCTACAGCACTGGGGTGCTCTACGGTAATTTCGTAATAAAACCAGGTGATAAAAACACTTTAAAAGCAACAATGTGATAAAAAAAAAAGGAGAACCCTCAGTGTCGTAAAATGGCGCAGAGGAACAGGAGGGGAAACTTGAGAGGGAGAAGGTTATAATGATTTCAAAATAAAACAGAGCAGGTTTGGGTTGGATACTAGGAAGACATTCTTCTCTGTGTGGGTGGGGAGGCCTTGGGCACAGGTTGCCCAGAGAAGCTTCCCAATCCCTGGAAGTGTCCAAGGCCAGGTTGGACAGGGCTTGGAGCAACCTGGGATAGTGGAAGGTGTCCCTGCCCATGGCAGGGGAGTGGAACAGATGAGATTTAAGGACCCTTCCAATCCGAAGCATTCCATTATTCCTCAATAAATAGGGACAGATGCCATCAGGAAGAACAACTCTGGAGGAGAAATGTCCTCCAGCTGCTCTGAGTTAGAAGGTGAAGAGTTTGGCCAGCAGGAACAGCCCCAAAGTATGGGTACTATCAGAGCTGGGTGGTCAGGGACCTCCCAAAATTACTTTGGAGGTAGCAACACGAGGAAAAATCCTGATACCTGTTACCCAAATGATGCTTCGTTCATGCTCTGCTTTGTCCTGCTGTGGAGCAAATCTGTTCCCATGGGCTGGGTGCAACTCAGCTGTCCCCTAGCAAGCTCTGCCCATGTCACTGTGTTTTGGTGCCTGTCCTGGGAGGAATGAAGCCTTCCCAGCCCAAAATCCACCATCTGAAAGGAGCCACTCAGTTATGCCCCTTTGGTGGCAGCCTCTGGCTCAGCTGGGCCTGGGAGGCAGGCGAGGGGAGGGGAGGATGGAAGGCAAAGAGAAATCGAGGCTCTCAGAGACATTCATTCAAAATTCATAGGCGCAAAATTGCAGTCTGCATGGATTTGTTTCCTTTGGAAAATTACAGGAAGCTACAGGCACCAACAACTGTTATTCAAATAGCCACTTTGGATGATTAGGATGGCAGGAGGCTGTACTTACACATGCAGACCCAATATAATCAGGCGTGAGGCAGGGTGGGAAGGCAAGGCCAGGGAAGGGAAGCTGGAGGAGCTCAGAAGCAGAAACAGCAGCAGGGTGGCTGTGTGGGAAGAGCCACGGGGCCAAATCCAGCCCCAATGCTGGATCCACGTAGCTTCCAGGTTTGGGGGCATAAGGAGAGCACAGAGCTGGGAGGTGACTCCTGGGGGAAATTTCTCAGCCCTCATGGGTCAGCACCATTCCTGCAGCAAGGGCTTTGCTCTGCCCTGCAGAGATCCCAGCCCAGGAAGCACCACAGAGTCACAGAATCCCACAATGGTTTGGGTTGGAAGGCGCCCTAAAGGTGACCTCATTCCAGCCTTCTGCCAGGGCAGGGACACCTTCCAGTATCCCAGGTTGCTCAGGTTCACCCTCCTCACCTCCTGCTCTCCTGCCTTCTGGCACAAAAATCCATCATCACTCCCCTGCCTGTTAGAAATCAAGAAAAAAAGTTTTTCCCCCACTGAATTTATTAAAAAAAAAAAAAAAAGAAAGAACTTTAAAGCCACACACACGCAAAACCCTGAGCAAATACTGCTTTGAGGATTGGCCTGTGGGTCAGCAATGAAACGCAGCCAAAACATCTGAGGCATGAAGGGTGAAAATTGTATAATAAAAGTAAACTCTGCAGTACAAGCAGAGGAAAAACTCTTGGCTTTGTACCGGGGAGCTGCTTCTCTCCCTTTTAAAACGCTTCTCTGCAGTAGCAGAGCTGTCGTACGGTGCAGAGCAGCCAAGAGCGTCTCATCCTCCGCGGCAGCAGCTCCCGCTGAGCACAGCCCTCTCCTGTGCATGGATGGGTTCCAACGCCCGCCGTGCCTTCGCAGCTGCCTGGAGGTGTGGGGCAATGTTTGCACACAGGCCTCGAGGCCCATCTGCGGTGCCAGCAGCCTTGGCAGCAGCGCTACACGTGGCTTGGCAGGGTTTGGCTGGAAGCAGCGGGAGCAGCGGGCACAGGCACCCAGAGCTGGGTGTAAGAGTTGAAATGAGGGATGCAGGACTTTAGGTGGCTCTTTAAAATCTTCTTATTTTATCCAGCTGATGCAGCAATTCACAGGTCCTGGGTGACAAGAGCCCAGCCCACAGCTTTTTCAGCATCAGCTGTGGGTTTGTCTGAAGGCAACTCTAGTTCTGGTTACAATGCATGATATACAGTAATTTCACGACCATAAGGCGCACCGGATTATAAGGTGCACTTCTGGGTGTCAGCAAATTTTTCCAAATTTTTCCAAACTTTTTCCATATAGAAGGTGCACCGGATTATAAAGTGCACCTTTTTTTTTGTTTTATTTTTGCAGCAAGGATCCACGCGCAACAAAGTAATGAATTAGTAATGGAATCGTGCAAGCCGGCCCCACGCGGCTCGGCTCGCTCCTCGCTACTCAGCTCGCGGCTTGCACTTCCAGGTTGTCAGCAAATTTCTGAACTTGTCCATATGTAAGGTGCACTGGATTATAAGACACACTTCTGGGTTTTGATCAAAATTTTAATCTTTAAGGTGCGTCTTATAGTCATGAAATTACTGTACTTTTCATTGCAGAGCATCTTAAAACATGACAACCAAACAATACTTTTACTGTTACCTGTAGCCTATCACAACTACTAACATTACCGTATTCATGTTTCTATTTTCCAATCACTAAAAGTTAGTGTGTTACAGTTTAAGCTAGAAGTTGTTTTTCAGTTTTCTTGCAGTAGAAAATTTTGAGATCTTTCTTTCTACTTGCAATTGTGTTTTGGTTTTGTTTGCCTGTGAACATCTTTTTGCTTGGTAAAAACATCTTCTGTTTGAGGTGGATTTATAAAAACCCCTTCCAATTCATTTTACCCTTTGCCTTCTTTGTTATCTCGTAAAACTGGCTCAGCAATTCTTTTCTTTTATATCAAAATTTGCTATAATTTCTATTCCTTCTTCAGATTCTACATTCAAAAATCTCTCTGTTACACATACATATCTTTGAAACCTTCCTGTCAAATCCTTATCCTTCCCAACAGGTGGGAATCCCAACCCGCCCTGCAGCCCTGCAGCACAAGGGTCCCACCTCCTCTCCCTGCCTACAAGGGCTCCAAGGGGGAATGGCTTTAAACTCAGAGAGATTTGGGTTGGATATTGGGAAGAAATTCTTCCTTGTGAGGATTGCCCAGAGCAGCTGTGGCTCCCCCATCCCTGGAAGTGTTCAAGGCCAGGTTGGACAAGGCCTGGAGTGACTTGGTCTGGTGGAAGGTGCCCCTGCCCATGGCAGAACTGGATGAGTTTTAAGGTTCTTTCCAATCCAAACCAGTGTGGGATTCTGAGATTCTGTCATCTCTGTGCTGTCAGTAAAGAGAGAGAAGCAGATGGAAGAGCAAAGCTGAGTTACGGTGAAGGTGGATGGGAGGGATGGTGGCAGTGGAATTTTCTGGAACAACAGAAGGTGTCCCTGCCCAAGTCAGGGGGTTGGAACAAGGTGATCTTTAAGATCCCTTCCAACCCAAACCATTTTATGATTCTATGGGCTTATGTTCCATCCAGCTCTTTTCCTGGCAAGTCAGCGCTGTTCTGAAGCCCCTTGCTTTAGAACACAGGTGGATGTGGATGTCTTGGAAAGGAGGGAGACCTAAAAGGACAGAGCAGGAGGTCGGGAAGAAGTTGACTTTCAAACATGCTTAGAAGGCAGCTTGGACATCCTGCATGTGCAAGGAGACCTCCACAGAGCCTGAGGACTCTCTTCAAACACAGGTTTCCCCCTTCCTGCAGCTTTTTGGGATGACCTTGAGTGTGTGTTGGCTGGACACGGTTGTGACGAGCTACTTTGCACATCCAGCCTCTTTCTTGTCTTTACAAGTGCTTCTCTCTTATCTGGTAGTATTTTGCAAAATTTCACAAGCTTTTAGTGGCCAGACTTTTGCTAAGAGGTTGTTGATAAATCTGGAGTAGGCAGCGGGAAGGCTTTAGTGACGTATTCTCTTCCTTTTGACTGGAAAAAGCAGCTTATCTGCTTTGGAGAATACAGGTTCTTCCTCTTTATCCACGCTGAAATCTTATCTAAACTGGTTCAGGTGGCAGAGCTGAGAGAAGGAAATAATTAAGCAAGAGACAGGTGAAATGCTGACATTATTATTACTTAAATGGCCCAAACCTTTTACCTCGTGTATTTTTTATTATTATTTTATGTTTTTTTACTGCTGGTGACATATAACAAGGGAGAAATCGGTTTTTCCAGGTTATCTCACCCATCCACACACTTGCCACTTCACCCCCCTCCTCCCCACCCAAATATAAATCTCGTTTAACTGGTTCTGTTGGCAAGACAGAGAAATAATTAAGGCAAAGGTGGCTGCAGTGTTGATGTTATTACTGTAATGCAGCAGCCTGTTTAGTTTCTTTGCCAATGAAATGCAACCAGGGGAAAATCAGTTTTAAAGATTACCTCCCAGAGATGCAAATAAAGAAGCGGAAACCATGTAGTCAGGAAGAAATGGTCTCAAACTAGGAAACATTTCAAAGTCGGTGACAGTCTCTTAGGGGCTTTTAAGACCACAATTTACCTTTTGACTGCATTCTATTTTCTCTGAAATCCTTTATTCCCCTCTTATTTATTGACTGGAGAGACAGCACAGAAACGAGAAAGTGATTCTCCAGCCGCTGGTCTTAAAAATCCATAGAAGGAAATTGTTCTCAGGAGTGCGGATTTTTGTTGTTGTTGGGCACTTCTTTTTTCCTCCCTCCTTGTTTTTAGCCCTCTCTGTGAACCAGGTCTTAATTGACTCACTTTGCCATGGAGGGGCCTCGAACTGGAAGGGATCAAGGTCAGCAGCTCTGTCTAGGAGTGATTAGAGAGGTGGGAGCCATGGTGATAGCACAGCATGATCAGCACATCCCGCTCCAGGTCAGCTCGGGATGGAGGTGGAGGTGATGCTCTATCCATCCACACACAGCAACAGCAGCTGAACCACAGTGAGGTGCTTCAGGGGATTTCTTTTGTTTCAGGGACAGCACTGCAGGTTGGGAAATGGGCATGTCTGTGTTTGGATTAGCATCCCAGTCTTGGATTAACATCCTGCTCTCAATGGAACATCCCGCTCTCAAATTAGTATCCTGCTCTCAGATTAACATCCTGATCTCAGATTGGTATCCCACCCTAAAATTCACATCGTGCTCTCAGACTGGCATCCTGCTCTTGGATTATCATCCTGGTCTTGGATTAGCATCCCTCTCTAAAATTAACATCCTGCTCCTGGTTTAGCATCCCAGATTTAGATTAGCATGTGACTCTCAGATTAGCATCCCACTCTCAGATTAGCATGGTGCTCTCAAATTAACATCCTGCTCCTGGTTTAGCATCCCAGATTTAGATTAGCATGCAAGTCTGAGATTGGTATGCGACTACTCTCAGATCAGCATCCCACTCTTAGATCAGCATCCCACTCTCAGATTAGCATGGTGCTCTCAAATGAATGTCCTGCTCCAGGTTTAGCCTCCCTCCCTCAGAGCAGCATCCCTCTGGACACAGGGGCACCGTGAGCCCCATGCCTCACCTGCTGCCTCCCGCTCCTCTCACACACACGTGCGCTGCTCACAGGTTCCTGTCTGCGGGTGTTCCCTGCTGGAATGATACTGAGACGTGCAGAAAAAAGCAATCCCAGAGAATTCCCGCAGTGCTGGCCTAGTTAGCCCATTCCCAGCTGCGAGCGAGCGCTGCTGCCCAGGCGAGCCCCTGGAGACGGCTCTGCTTGGAAGAAATAACTCGATTAAAAAATAGCGCATCAGTTCAGGGTCAGAATTGGAGCAGCCCCGTAATTAGAGCTGGATTTCAGAGATTAAATCCTTTAAGGCCAGCTTTCAGTAGCTCTGTTTAATTACTCCTCGTATCTCCCAACCCTGTCTTTGCAGAAAGGACCATGTCAGGACAGCTCCCATTCCATCACTGAGGTTTCCTGCTTTTTGATACTTTTCTGCCTCATTCCTGAGGCTGCTCCATTTTTTGGCAATCCAGGAAGGTTGTCAGCAAAGTCCTGCCTGTCCCTGCTGCAGAGGCTGAGCTGTGCAACTCCTCCAAAGTACATTGGGTGGTCCCAGGGCATCACAAGGATCCACAGTAGGATGGCATGGGGCAGAGGGGAGGAAAGAGAGCATGCACTGCTCTGGTTTGTGCCTCTGGAAGAGCTGGAAAAGGTGATACAGGTTCAGGAAATATCCTGGAACAAGGATTTCTATGCAGAGACTCCTCAGTTGGGGCTGCTCCATTTCCTGGCTCTGTTGGTTTCTGTCTCAGCTCCCCAGGCAGCACCTGGAGGTATTTTGCTGTTCAGAGATACCTTTGGCTGGTGCAGAGGCAGCAAGAAAAATGGGAGAGGAAAATTGCAGAGGTTTGGAAAGTTTCCCTTTTGAAATGAAGGATGAGAGCCCCGGCTCTGTCCTGGGGCAGGAGCTGTGTCACAGGAAGGTTTGGGGGGATTGTGCCCATTAACACAACGGAAAAAATGAAACGGGAGCCGTTCCCAGCCGGCTCCCAGCTTGCTGTGCAGCCTCTCCTGCCTTCCCATCTCCCCCAAAGCCTTTCTGATTTCTGCTGCTGTTGCAGCCTCCGGGAGGAGCAGCATTCCTGGGCTGTGGGTGGAGGCAGGACCCTCACCCTGCGAGCCCCCGTGTCCCTCCAGGTCTCCATTGCTGCGGCGAGAGCACCCTCTCCTGTCTTAGCTCTGCCTGCCTGGCTCCCTGCTCCCTCCCCTGGCAGATGCCAAGACTGAGGCTCCATCACATCCAGGGTGAGGCCATGGGGACAGGGACACAGCAGCCCGGTGCCCACACCCTGTCCCCGCACCAGTGTCACCCTGACAGCAGCACAGACGGCTGTTCAGGACAACCAGGAGAATATTTAAGTAAAAAACAATTTCTAGAAGTCTGTTATAATTACTAATTAGATCAGGTTATAATTATCTCTCTTTGCAATCCCATACCTGCCTCAGAATAGCTCCAGTTCCTCCTAACAATTAACAGAGAAAGTCTTTTACGACACACCGGGCGATTACATCGCAATCGCAGCCTCTGTGGCCAACGCTGCCTTATTAAAGAAGGGCTGATATTTACAGAAGAACATTGTGATCAAATTAGACTAAAATTAACTGGAGTAAATTAAGAATAAGAGGGCTTCTTTCATCTGCTTCCCTTTATTTTCTGCCACAGAGTTGCCTCTGGGTTGGTTTTAATGCTCTTGTGTGTTGATTGTGGTATTTGACTGGGCAAAAAAAACCACAGAAAGTGGCAGCAACTCATTTCTCTGGTTTGCCTCAGAGTGAAATCTGCATTTGCATCTCCTCACTTCTTCCTGCTCCACAAAAGCTCAGGTCTGAAGCCTGCCAAAGCTCAAGGAACTCAGTGTTCCCAAGCACAGGGTGGGGTTGTTGGGCGTCAGTGCAGAGCCAGGATCTGAACTCCATGATCTTTGTGGATCCCTTCTGATTCACGATGTTCCATGACAGCACAAGGCCAGACCCAAACCTGTGGCATTTCAGGCTCCCCAGCTTCAATGAGCTCTGCCTGTGAGTCTCTGCCATGCCAAGAGCATCCCAAAGTGCTCATCCCACACTTCCTGCTCAGAGCACAGCTCTGCTCAGAGCAATAGCAGAAATGGGGTGGATTTCCCCCAGCGATCCTAAACCCAACTCTCACTCACATTTAACACATGGTTTAATAGCTCTAAAACTAAGGCTGGTGCTCAGTATTACTAACAATCATTCAACGAGGAATTGGGAGATATTTTTTTAATAGCAAAGGGCCAAACAAAATAATCATTAGGTGGTTTGAGGGTTTTTCTTTTTTTTTTTTTTTTTTCAGTACAAAGGGAATTACTGGTGAGCAGAGTGTGGTTTCTGGGAGGGTTAGCTCCCGAAAATGGATGATCAGACTTTTGGCAGTGGCAGTGTGGGGTGGGTACATGGCTGTTGCTTTGCTTCTCCTGAGTAGGAGGCTGAATCATCCTAAAGAATAGTGTAGCAGAGGCTGCTGGAGGGAATGAATAGCACAGCCTCTGACCCAAGCCTTTGGATAAATCATCCTTCCAGTTTGAACCCATGAATCTGACAGGCTTTGAAAATTGTATCTCATTACAGTTTCACCAAGTTCTCCACCTTTTCCTGATGGCTCCATCCCTAATCCCCAGATCAAAGCCCCACTGGACATGGGGGCCCTTCTTGCATCTTTAGCCACTCCTGGTTTTTCCCTTAATCCAGGAGCTCCATCCCAGCTCTGGTTTAGTCCTCCACCAGCAGTTGCTGCAGGCTGAGCCTCCGTCCAGGCAGCTCCACTTTGAACTGGAATTCCCAGTGTGCCTCTAGATGGGCCAGGAGCAGGGAGTGGTGGCACTTCTGCAGTGGTAAGGATGCTGTTAATGCAGACAGTGCTGTGGGTGTGGGAGGGAGAGGGACACAGGGCATGCTTCCCATGGGCTTTGGGGAGATACTTTGGGAAGATGCAGCAGCTGGGATGAAAAGTTTATCAGTGAACAGGCCAAGAGGTTCTTTTTCCTACTTGGTTTCAGGAGAAGACACTCACATTTAGTTGTTGATAAGGTTTTAAACTTTGTCCTCTTCTTTCCTCCATTTCTTTCCTCCAGAGAGGAAGAAAGAAAAGAAATTACTAAATTTAAAATAGGTGAATAATCTTCATTTTTCAGATTTTTTGTCATTGGAAAACTGAAACATTCCATCTTGTATGTCCAGAATGAAATGTTGGTGTTTATTGTTCATTCTGTGCAGGCATGATGGTTTCTGATGGGGTTTTGCCTGCGCCTCTCAGTGCCTGCAGAGCTGGCAGCCAGCAGGGACCCCTGCCCTGCTTGTGGGGTGACAGGACTGGAGGGGCTGGTGCTGGCAGTGTCCACTGGGGACACGTGTGGTACCTCAGTGGGTGCCAGGGTGAAGGGACAGGGACCAACAGGGAGGGGGAAGGACAGAAGCCTCTGAGGGTGCTTGTGCTGCTCCCATTCCTGCATCCCACCCATTTCCCCTGTGGGGCTGGTGATGGTTGTGTTAGAGGATTCTCCCCCTGCAGGTCCTGCCCTGGGGACTCAGAGAAGGAAAGCGGGTGTTCTTTATTCACATCACACTTGAATATTCACGAGAGCTGTGAATTACCCAGCTATGTCACCCAGGCAAGGCTGGGACATCTGCCTGGAGCCCCACCCCACTCCTCCAGCAGCCTTGCTGCAGTGAAGGAGAAAATTAACAGCACTTCTTGCTTTGGGGACAATTCCTTCATCCAAATCGCTTTTGAAATCTGGCAAGTGTTGGGGGTTTTATTTGCAGAGAGCACTCAGGGTTTGTTGGGAACAGGCAGCCACCTCAAGCCTGGTTTCTAAATCTATTCGACCCATTTGAGGATCCAACAGAGGAGAAACCAACCCTGCTGCAGGCAGGGCAGAGCTGAGCCCCCGTGTCAGGTGTTCTCCCTGCCCTACTCCTCATCCTGCCTTTGCATTAGTGCAGCACAGCAAGTGGTGAATTGAACTGGTACAAAATGAGCCCAGGGCAGGAGCAGCAGCATCGTTTTCTCAACTACAATGAATTATTTTTTCTGAAGTACTCCTGCTCTCCTGACCTCGCAGTGTTGCTCATCCTGGTCAGGATCTCCAGACGATCTTTGCAGCTCATTGCCAGCTCTAGCTGCTCCCTGCTTGGGCCCCAAACATGGACAAGAGCAAACAAGGACAGAGGAATTGGTGTGTTAATCCCTGGCTTTGCTAGGGCACCCGAATTGGACACTCCTCTTGGACAAATGGGAATAGTCATGTCTTTCTCTTTGAGGATGTTGGAGACAAAATCGCCAGAGAAATGACAACCCAATGTCTGTCTCAGGTGGCAAATCCCAGTGCCAACCACAGTCCTGATGACCTCATGTGAGCCCCCTGAGAGGAGCTGGCAGGACTTGGCATAGCCAGGATGAGCCACAGCCTGGGAAATCATGGAATGGTGCTGGTGGGTGGCACAGTGTGAGGGAGGGACCTGCAGGGACAGCTCTGTATGTGGAGCAAAGGCACAGGCTCTGGGGATGCTCCTGGGTTTGTGCTGTGAGCTGGCACAGTGCTGGTTCCAGCCCTGGAGTGCAGTGAGCAGGGCTGAGGTGGCCACTGGCACTTGCTGGTGTCTCTCCTGCAGGTAAAAGTGGCACCTGTGTTACGTTGGTACTGGGGGCTGGGGCTGTGGGTTCATCACTTCTGTGCTCTTAGGGGACACATCTGAACCTGCAGCATCTTCCTGCCCGTTGTTGAGTTGTGCTCCCCAAAACCCAGGGCCAGCCCATCATTTCCCACACAGACAGGGCTTTCCCTGCCTTCCATGGCTGCAGATGCTGTGAATGTGCTGGCAGTGCCACAGCCAGGACTCTGGTGGGTGCCGTGGGTGCTCCCCAGGACAGAATGCAGAGGGAGCAGTGACCATGGAGGCAGCCCCATGCTGGTGATTACAGTGACTGGAGCTGGACAGCCCAACAAATGCTCCTCAGTGTGTTTTTTTCTCCACAAACAATCCTCCAAACAAGCTCTGGCACAAGGGTGGCTGTTTGCAGACATGTATAACCCTTTTTATTTGAGCTGGGTTTGTTTGGGAAGCTGCTGCTGTGAGGCCCTGGGATGAGGCTTAGAAACAGCTGCACTGCTCAAGTGGCACTCCAGAATCAGATGTCAGGTCCTCAAAGCCTTGAGACTGTGTGAAGAAGTGAGGGAATTTCTAGTGAAAATAAAACTGCTCTGCCTGTGTTATTGGTGGAGCATGCCAGGGTCATATTCTGAAGCTTTGCAGTGCTGAGGACAAGAAATGTGTTGATTTTTCTGTGATGAAAAGCTCTGCTCCTCCTCGCCTCTGATGGGTTTGGAATCTGGGCCGGAAGAAGAGTGAGAGATGATGTGACAAGCAGGGTACAGCTGCTGTGGATTTGGTGACACTCAGTTTGCTGGCAGATGTTCACTCCCATCCCTTCTGCTCTGCAGAAGCCAAGCAAGGCGCTATCAAGATCAATCCAGGACCCCTGGGAGCTCTCTTGGAAGTGCCATAGGCCCATTTCTGGGAAGGGGGTGACTCCTCAGGTGGACAGCTGTGCCCTGCATCCCCTGAGAGGGGTCTCTGGGCTGGAAAGCAGAGCTCAGGTGGAGGGACCTTCTTGTTTGAGGCCATTTTGCCCAAGCTGCAATGCCCAGCCTGGGACCAGCCCAGGGCTCCTGCCAGAGGCAATTCAAGAGCCTGTGCTGAGTCAATCCACCTTTCCCCCCCTCCATTTCCATCTGTCTTTCCAAGGTCCCCCTCCTCTGGTGTCAACACAGGCTTAATGAAAAAGCAGCAGATGTTGCTGTGATTTCAATTTACTCAAGATTTTAACCTAATGCAAATGGTAGTTTGCATCCAGCTGTGATGACACAGCCTGTGCTGAGGCCTGACATCCCTGCCTGCACATCTCCTACCTGGCCCATGGCTGTGATGGCAGTGACTGACTTCCAAAAATCTCTAGGAGGTTTTCTTGGGACCTGTCCTGGCCCAGAATGTGCAACAGGACTTGCAGCAGCTCCTGGTGAGGTGGAGTTGGGATCTGCAGTACAGCATGGAGCATCGCTGTGGACTGGATAGAAATATCTGTGTGTGTTTTGGAGGTTTCTCTTGAAATGGAGGAATAATTGAGAAGAGCAGTCAATAGCGAGTGATTCATCTGCCAGACTGAGCTTTGCTCTCCCCTCAGGATTGCAGAAGGCAGCTATGATTTCCTAACCTTATCTCCTCTTCGAGTGGGTAAACAACAAACCAACTCCTCTGTCGCTGCCTGGAGTAGCTGCAAGATAGTCACAAGCAGATCTGGTTGGTTTGTTTGTTTGTTTGATGGGAAACAAACACATTCTCCTGTGCCAGGTATCTTCACCACCTGAATTCCTGTGTGTGAGCAGAGCTCCCAGGTCCCTGTGGTACCGCCAGGTCTGTGACCACCATCCTCACCCAGAACGGGCAGTGCTGGGGTCACAACAGCTTGGAGAGCACCCACAGCTCACCCTGCCCCCCATCCTGAAAAACTCTCTACCATTCACAGCCCTCAGGGCCAAAGGTCTTCAGCACAGGAGGAATGAGCCAGGGAAAGCACAAATTCGCCTTTTGGTCTTCAGCACCTTCCACTTCTCAAAAAAAGTCATGAACAGGAGACAGCCATGTTCTTGCAGAGCCAAAGCAGTTGTTTGCCTTGTTTGCCTCCTTGTAAGACACTTTTCAGATGGTTTTGGTGGTCTGCAGCTAAAAAAGGAATGGCATTCCAGTTCATACATCCCTTCCCAGGACTCCTGCCTCCCTTCTGCCAGAATCCTGCAAGTCCATAATGGACTGAGACAGGCACAAGGGGAAGGAAAATCTTCTGTCACTGGAAAAAACATCCTGCATTTTTCCCTGGAGCAAAGCAGGGGAGAGAGAAGTGTGGTCGGCATGGAGCGCATCAGAAATCTCAGCCTGATTAGGAACAGTGATCCCCTGACACGGAGCAGCAATTTACAGGCACCATTAGCCCACGCCAGAGAGAGAGAGACATGTCTATTGATATCGAATGTCCTATTTTCCGCACCTCCGGAATGCCACACGACTCATGAAGGATAAAAATAATTAGCTGCACCGTCTCAGGGATAACTGACAGCTACCCAGGGGCTGGGAGTTTCCCTGATGTGCCATCCTCATCTCCAGCACTTTGAAAGGGAAGGAGAGAATTTTGCTGAGAGCTGGCTTGGGGCTGGATACTGCCAGTGGGATTGGGATGGGCTGAGGGGAACTCAGCGTCACTCCTGGGCTGCAGCCCCTAAATCTGCTGCTGCCAGAGGGGGTTGGTCACACAGGGATGAGCCAGGCTTGACTGTCCCCTCCTGCTGCAGGTTATGTCTTGGTTTGAAAGACAGGTATCTGCTAAGAAAGGCAGGAACCTCTCTGAAACAGAAAATGTAAACCCCCTTCCTTCAAATTACTATAATTTTGAAATTAAGTGGCTCTCAGGCAAAGATATAGGAAAAGTAATAACAGTTCATTACTAGGAAAAATTAAAAGAGAAATACAGTATTACCAAAAAAAAAAAAACCCCAAAAAAAACCAAACCCAAAATACTGGCAGAGTCAGAGTACAGCCTGACACCCCATCAGGCAGGGTGTTGGTTGCAGTCCCATTCCATGGTGGCTGCATCCTCCTGCAGTGACAGATGTGGTTCAGTTGGAGCAGTGCTCCTGGACAAGGTGCAGTTTTTCTCCAAAGATCCAGTGATGGTGTGGAAGGGTCTGGTTTTCCTCTGGAATTCAGTGAAAAAAGGCTGCTCTGATGCTCCAAATCTCAGAATTTATCTAGGTAGGAAATGCTTGGCTCCTCCCCCTGGCTGGAGCATCTCCCCATGGGATGATGGAATTTTATCAGTCATGCATTTTATCAGTCAATGGCCCATTAACAGAAAATATCTCCCATGGAGGTAAGGATCACTGCCCCACCTGGTTTCAGCAGATGGTGATAGAATACACACCCCTGGTCACATCCTGCATTGCAACCCAAGACAAGGTAGGATTTGGATCCCGCCATCTCTTCTCTCCTTCATCAGTCTCTGAGCAGCCTCTGCTTCTGAATGTCGTAGCATTTTCTAAGTATTATGCTTGTTAAATGGCACCATTGGGCTGTCAGGAATAATGATGAGGGTTCAGGGACAGGGCTGGGAATTGGCTCCATGGGCTGCAGGGATGAGAGGGGAGCTCAGGAAGGAGCTTTGCATCACTCCCCTGCCTTCCAAGCCCACATGTCCAGACAGGCTCTCATCCTTTCCAGCCAGTTTCCCACCAGCCACTACTTGGATCCCCCTTCTCCCAGCTTTTTGCCTCTTCTTCCACAGTCTGTTCTATTTAACCCACCGCCTCCAGGCCTGCATGTCCTGTCTCTCTGGTCAGGTGCAGCTTTTCCCAGAATGAGAGCTCATAAAGTGATGGAGCCACTGGTCCAGAGCTGGGTGATTGGTTTTGCTGATAAACTCACTGAGAGCTGTTTGTTGTGTTAGTCAAAGTTGGGAAAGCATTCCAGCTGGGTCAGGGCAGCAGAGGGGTTTATGTTCCTGAAAGCAGACACAAATTTCACATGAGCATTTCCAAAATGAAAGGCTAGGCAGGGAAAAACCCAAAATCTGTGTTTTGACATCTTCCAAACATCTCCTTTTGTGCTAATTCAGTACTTCTTGTTTAAAAAAAAAAAAAAACCTACTGGAATTCCTAAGTAGGATTTTCTTTCCATTCCCTTCCCATCCAGTACAGTCTCTGTCCTGCATTCTCCCTTCAGCTGTGACACAGCAGGGTTCTGTCCTGCCCCTTGCACCAGTGAACTTGGCGCTTTCTCATCTCTCTTCCCTTTCTCTTCCTTTCGGCAGCCAGGACCCTCAGGAGGCAGGAGGGGGATGGTGATGGATGCTTTGGGCATCCCCACCAGGGAAATCCATCTCCCCAGAACAGGGGCTCCCAGCAGCCCTGGGTGCGTGGCTGGCCCCAAGGGTTGGTGCCAAGCATTTTAAGTGGCCTCCCCATGGTGGTGGGAGCAGATCCACCTCTCCTTGTGACAGATAGGATGCGATAGCTCACCTGCCATCACACAGGAGCAGCATGCACCAGGGTGTCTGGCTGCCAGCAGTCCAGGAATGCATCCCAAACCTGCAGCTCTTGGCTGGGCTGCCTCTGCCACCAGGAAAAATCCCTGTGGCCACCAATGGCCTGACAGCAGCTCCAGCTATTGGTGCTGTCTGTGGGTGTGTTGGGAAGAGATCCAGAACAGCTCAGAGCTGAGGAGCTGGAGCATCCCACAGCCATCACCTTGGGGCTCCAAACCAGGGGTACCATGATGGTGTTTATTTATCTGTTACCATTTATGGCTTTATGATATATAAACTTTGGGATCAATTTGTGAGTCAAACTGAGCAAGAGTTCCTCATGCACTTGGATAGTGGGAATGATGGGAAAAAGTCTGGTAGGACCCCTCAAAGTGGGCTTCCCCATGGAATGAAAAGCTGACACTCCATTACCAAGAGCAGCATCACCTCCCAGCTTGTGCTGTGTCCTTGGAGGCTCCTTTGCTGTGACTGAACAGGGTCATTGCTGCTTCAGCCTGGTAGAACCAAGCACTCCTGGTGAGCAGGAGCTGGGTGTGGTGGGATTGGTGAGCAGGAACCTGCTGTGGTGGGAGCTGGGATTGGTGAGCAGGAGCCAGGAGCTGGGATGTCATTAGTGCTGTCCTAATTGCTCTGTGCATGTCTCAGTCTAAGGAGGGGAGCAGCCCTAGGGGAGCTGCTGCTTCTCAGCCCATAAGATTTCAGAGGTGTTGGATAGAGAGCAATAACGAGAACTGCCAGAAAAAACAATTAAAAAATCAAGCAAAAAAGTCAGGAAGAAACACAACTATTTCTGCTGCAGAAGCTCCTGGGAGCCATCACTCAGACACCTGGTGCTCCCTCCCCTGCTCTTTCCTCGCCTCATTTCCCAGGTCAGGCCAAACCTGCTCAGATTCGCCATCACCTTTCAACAGGAACGAGACCAAAACATTTCCCCTATTGACATGTTGCTACCTTTTTTTTGCTATTGATTCCTTAATTAAAAAAGAATAAAATTCCACCAAAGCAGACATTTCTCTGAAACACTCCATCAGTCCAAANAAAAAAAAAAAAAAAAGAGAGAGAGAGAGGAAACAAAATCAATATCCTATTAAAAAAAAAAAAAATGGGAGCAGATTTTGGAGCAGCTCCAGGTAGTACAACTACTCGCTTCTCTAACGAGTTCCGTTTGCTCCTCCTTCCCATGCTCTCCAGTCCCTCTTCTCTTCACTGGCATCCTTTCCTCTGGACTTTTCCCACAAACAATCCCAACAATCCCATCATTTCTGATAGTGTTGTCACCATTTCTGGTAGTGTTGTCACCATTTCTAGAGGGTGAAGCTCAGGGAACCTGCCTGTTCCTCTGCAGGCTCCTGAGCACAGGCACCGTGTCCCTAAGGATGGGTGACACCTCTATCTTTGTGCTCCTCTCAAAGAAAAACAAATAATGGAGGCAGAGCAAACCCAAAGCCAGTATTCACAGGAACTTTATGTCATGGCTTTAAGCAGGATTCCTGATTTTCCAGCCCCATTTTCCTGCTACTTTGCAATTTGCAGGCTCTCTGGGAATGCTGTATTAATGGCTCTGGCTCCATAGGGATGCCATCGCAGAGGGACTTGACTGTGAACAGCCACCCCAGGGGATTCCCTCTGAGCAGAGGTTTAAAGATTTGGGTAATTTATCTTAAAATGGGGGTGCTAATAGACCTGCTAATGGTCTATGCAGGATGAATGACCCTGGGAAGCTGCGGGACCGGAGGGCACACAAGGGCACTGAAGTGTCTGTGAGGCTGAGCCTTTCCAGTGGAGCTGTGCTGCTGCCTGATAAGGGATTCAGACCGAACCCAGACATGTGTCAATGCTGGGACATTGGGATTGATCGTGCTCCATCCTGGACAGGCTGGGTTTGGTTTCCTTTGAAACACGTGGCTCAGTCACCTCGGAGATAAGGAATTGCACCACATTGATCAAACTCAGCTGGTGGATGCTGGATTCATCCGTGGGGATTTGCTCAGCCCTCACTGCAGAGCCCGTGACCTCTGCAGCTCAGGGACACATCCCTGGTGTCAGCAAGCTCCCTTGGGATCCACAGCATCATCAGTGGCTGGGTGTGTTTGATCTTTAAATGCTCTGAAAGTGGTTAAAGCAGAGCTGGGGGTGGTTCTTTGTTTGCCAGAGCTGCATGTCCAATTCCAGCTGCACTTTTCCCTGAGGAGATGGTCAGCACGGCATCCCTGGGATTCCCGTGTCCTGAATGAGGGACAGGGTTTAGGTGCATCCCATCTGGGGTGGGAGAGGTGTGTTGGACAGGGAGTGTTTTTATCTGGCTGGAGCTGCTGGACTGGATGCCACAGGGGGCTGAGTGCAGCTGTTTGCAGGCCCATGATGCTGGGGAGAGGGGAGGGAAGGAAGGCACTGATAGATCTGGGACATGGAATTGGTCTCTTTCTAAGGAATTCATTTTTTTCTGATGGTGTCTCACACCTGGGAGGGTTTGACTGGGTCCATCCCAACATGTCCATGCAGAGGAGCACAAGGAAACAGCCTAAAATCCTGGGGAATCTCCACCCTTCCTAGTGACCCAAACTGAACAGGTGTGAAAAATCTTCATCCTTTCCCTCAATTTGATCATCCTGCTGTGCAAACAGCAGAGAAACCACAGGGACAAATATTCCCTCTGACAATGGTGAGGCTCTGGAAAAGGGTGTCCAGAGAAGCTGTGGCTGTCCCATCTCTTGAAATGTCCAAGGGAAATTTGGAAAGGAGCTTGGAACACCCTGGGATGGTGGGAGGTGTCCCTGCCTATGGCAGGGGGTGGGATGAGATGGTCTTTAAGGTCCCTTCCAACCCAAATCAATTCTGAGATTCTACAAATGAGAAGGCATCCTTCTTCCTTGAAATGGCAGTCATACTTCAAATCCCAGGCACAGGAAGTGCAGGGAGATTTTGTCCCAGCCTGGCCTAAAATCTTGTTTCTTCTCACCTTTCCTGTTCCCAGTTTCCTCGGTGACACATCTCAGAAGGCAGATCTGAGTTTTCTCCAGCCCTGGACAGCAGCTGGGAAAAGCAGGAATAGCCATGGCTTTGGGGCAGGGGATGGTTTAAGGGGGAGCATGTGACAAAGCTGGGGCCTTTAAGGGAGGGAGGAGAAAAAAGGAAAACTCAGCCTTTCACCTTAAAAACAAATAAATGAAATCAGTCCTTGCAGGCCCAAAGGAAAGTAGAATCCCTCCACTCTTCAAAGTGCAATCTGGGAATGACAAAGCATCCCTGTGATGTCTCCATCCTATGCTGGAGTGCCTGGCACTGGTGAGAGCAGGCACTTCTCTGTCACCTGAGTCTGGAATGGCAGGATCAGACCAGGCACCTGCACATCCCAGCTGGGCCAGGCAGGGAAATGCCACAAGAGAGGCGAGGGCAAAGCCACTGGTACTGAGCAGGTGCAGCAGCACCAGGGCCACGATGGTGAAAATGAGTCCTGAGCTGGAAACTCACACCTCGTTCTGTCTTCTTGTCCCTGAGCACCAGACAAGAGCCAGGACTGAGGCTAGAGATGCAGCAAGGCTCAAAATAAAACCTCCCCTCACTCTCCTCAGGCTGCAGGGAGCTGCGAAGGGCTGTGTCCATCCCTGGGATCATCCACCCATGGTCTGCCCTGGTGTAGGCTGAGATGGGGAGGTGTCCTGCTGCTGCACATGGGAGATGGTGCCTGCCTTGCTCTCCCACCCTTCCAGCTCCTCACACATGGGAAATTCAGGGTTCAACTGTGCCAAAGCTCCCAGGCCTGTGAGGTGCTGTTAGGAGAGTAAATTCCACGGCTAATTAACAGAAGAGGTGTTGGCTAATGAGCTCAAGGCACGTGCAGCCTTAAACGGATCCAGATAATCAAGGCACAAACCTTAACGACCAGGTCCCAGTCTCCCCTGTCATCCCACCGTGCTCTGCATCACTGAATTTCCATGGCACCTCCTGGGAGGAGACAGGCAGGAGTTCTCCCGCCATCCTGCACGAGAGGGGATCTAAGAGCAGCTCCCACCAGAAGGAGGGGACCAGCTCAAGGTTTTACTCCTCTTTTTTCCCTATATTTTAATAATCCTCCTATTTTTTTTCCTCGCTTTTTTTTTTTAAATACAATTTGAAACTATCTGACATACAGGAAAAATAATGAATTCGGTTTTTCGCCTGCGTTCTCTGATCTGTCAGTCTGCACCCGGGAGCTGCACGCAGGGGGAGGAGGAGGCAGGGGTGCTGGCCTACATTGGGGAGATAATGATGTTCTGCTGATCCCCCTCCCAGGAGAAGGTTCAGGCATGTCCTGCAGCTGAGGCGAGCCAGGGTATGGCACTGCCTTTTCCTTCAGCTTTGTGTTTGTCTTTGAGGGAGGCTGTTGTAGCTACAGTAAAGCCAGATGTGCTTGGAGCATCACTGCAATCTCGTGGGCTCTTCCCTGATTCCCAGGGGCTCCAGGAGTGGATCCATCAGTCCCTGCTGCCTCTGAAGGATATTGACCCAGGGCTGTGCTCTTTAGTTTCAGCATCTGCCCCAAAAACATCTCTAACCATCCCCCAGTGTAGGATTAGTGAGGATGCTGCAGCGTCTGTGGACTCCCAGATTCATTTGGAGAGCTCCAGAATCATTTTGGCAGGAAAAGACCTCCCAGACCCTCAACTTCAGCCAGTGACCAATCCCCCCTTGTCAACCCCAAGCACTGAGTGCCACATTCAGTTGTTCTTTGAACACCTCCAGTGGGGACTCTAACACCACCCTGGGCAGCCCCTTCCAGTGCCTGAGCACCCTTTCCATGGAGAAAGTCCTCCTGATGTCCAACCTGACCCTCCCCTCATGCAGTCTGAGGCTGATTCCTCTTGTCCTCTTTCCCTGGGAGCAGAGCCAGACATTCACCTGGTTCCACTCTCCTGACAGGGAGTTGTCCCCCCTGAGCCTCCTTTCCTCACAGAAGGTCCCATGTGGGACCCCCAAACCACAGCCCCTGCCATCCCCCCAAAGCAGGCAGGGGTTTTGCCTGGGACTGTCACAGGTCTTGGTGCAGGGCAGCTGGGCAGAGCAGGAGGCTTGCACAAGAGCAGGGATGAAGGGATGTTCCAAATGGAAAAGCCTGGTCCATCTGTGCCTCAGTTTCCCCCATGCCCTGACCAGCTGTGGTTGCCTCTGGATTCCTGGGAGTGTCCAAGGCCAAGTTGGACAGGCCTTGGATCAACCTGGGATAGCAGAAGGTGTCCCTGCCCATGGCAAGAGGTGGAACAAGATAAACTTAAAGGTCCTTTCCAGTTCCATGATTCCTTGATTTTGTACTCAGCTAAAATTCCTTGATTTTATACTCAAGGAGGGGCACCCCCAACACAGGGATCCTGTGTGTGACTGGGCTCTTATCAGTAAATTTGATTGCAGCAGTGGGAACAAGGCAGGTGATTTTTCCTCCATCCCTCTCCCATCCCTGCTGACACATCTGGGAAGCTTTGCCCTGACTTTCCACCACCCTGACAGGCAGAATTGGAACCATTAATCATGGCTGTCCTGGATCATGGACCCACCTCTCTCACACTCTTCAGTTTACAGACAGCCAGGGCAGACACAGCAAAGCAAAACTGCTCCCCCTGAATCCCCCTGCCCTGAGTTTGGCAGTAGCTGTTGACATGATCCATCCAAAACCACTGCCTTGGTGGGCAGAATCGAACAAGGACCTGGCAAATGCAATATGCTCTTTGGTTTTGTGCTGCCCTTTCAGCTAGGAGAGAAAATTTTAAGTTTTTTACTCTTTGCAGAGTGAACATTCCAAGTAAACAATCCATACCTGGCCAGCTACCTGCCTGCACAGCATCTGGCTCTTTGTTAAAGTGTGGAAGGGGGCTGCCAAAACTTCTTTCTCCTCGCACAGAAGGCTTTTCAGTAGAATACAAACGCTCACTTATCCCATGTCAGATCTGCTTGTGTGCTCTCCAAAATGGATCCTGCCCAGAGCCAGCTCTCACAAAGGATTTCAGAACTTTGACATTTGGTTTCATTCCAAATCATTGTGAAAACTGAATATTTAAAGCACTCTCTAGCCAAGAATTTTGGAGCAAACCCCTTCTCAGCATGAAAAAGTGAAGAGTATTCCAGTGATATTCCTCCAAGTGACCTGGAGAGGGCTTAGATAGAAGAAAATCAGCCCCTCCAGGGCAGTGAGTGGGAAAGAAGCAGAGCTGAGCTTTGCTGCAGTGAGATGAAACCATCTCTAAGAATCATTTCCAAAATTTAAGGATCTGCATTCTCCAGCAAGACACTGTTGCACTGGAGATATCCATCTGCTGACCCTAGAAATGTGGAATATGTGAGACTTTCACAAAAATAAAAGAGACAAATCATTTGGAGAAAATAGAAAAGAAAAAAAAAAAGTCTTTTTAAGAAACATTAGTGGTTTGTTTCTCATGAGCTCCTTAATGTGAGGAAGGTCCATGGGTGAGTCTCAGCTGCAGAGACAGGAGGGAAACAGGAGTAGAGGTGTCTGTTTGGGATGGAGAGGAAACAGCATTCCCTCCTGCTCACACACACACACTGAAGTGCCACAAGACAAATAGGGCCGAGAGAGAGATGCACTATTTAAACTTTCATCACTATTTTTCTCCCTGGCTCCCCTTGTTTCTTTTGATTTATTTTTTAGTGTGTTTTCCCCAGGCTGTGCTGTTTGCCTGCATCTCTTTCCTCTCCTTCCTCTCCCTGGTGCTCTTCTGGGGCACCAGGAGCTGCCCAGCATTTTTCAGGCTGCCCAGGCTCAGCTCCCATGGGAGGAACGAGGCAGCAGAGCAGCATCAGGCTGGGCAGGATGTGGCCAGGACATGGCAGGGACAGCAGGGGACCTGTAGACACAACCTCCTCCTTTTCCCATCCATCCCTGCCGAGCAAGGACTAGGGGACAGCTCCGTGCTGCTGTCCCAGGGCTTGGTGTGGGATTGGTGCAGGAGGGGTGCCAGCCTTCCCTGCCATGCCAATCTCAGCAGGGCCAGAGGCTGGCAGCCCACAGAGAGGGCTGGATGCTTGGAAACAATGCCAGAGCTCATCCCAGAGCCAGTGTGGCCTCTGTACACTGACCATGGACAGCAAGGGCTGGGATGTTTTCAGCCTCTCTTGTGCAGGGAAGGTGCAGACAGCTCCAGGGATTGTTCTGCAGAATCACAGAATCATGGAAGGGTTTAGCTTGGAAGGGACCTTAAAGTTCATTTCATTCCACCCCTGCCATGGGCAGGGACACTTCCACTGTGCCAGGTGAAGCCCCACCACAGCTTCTCTGCACCTTGTGCCAGGGCCTGCCCACCCCTCACAGGGAAGAATCTCTTCCCAATATCCATCCATCCCTGCCCTCTGGCAGTGGGAGCCATTCCCTGTGTCCTGTCCCTCCATCCCTTGTTCCCAGTCCCTCTCCAGCTCTCCTG
>PYHW01010449.1:682066-702680 GCA_013186435.1 Turdus rufiventris
CATTCCCTGTGTCCTGTCCCTCCATCCCTTGTCCCCAGTCCCTCTCCAGCTCTCCTGGAGCCCCTTTAGGCTCTGAGCTCTCCCTGGAGCCTTCTCCTCTCCAGGTGAGCACCCCCAGCTCTCTCAGCCTGGCTCCAGCCCTGGCAGCATCTCCATGGACTCACTGCAGCAGCTCCATGTCCTTCCTGTGCTGAGGACCCCAGAGCTGGGCTCAGCTCTGTGGATGGGGTCTCACAGGGCAGCACAGAAGGGAAGGATCCCCTCCCTCATCCTGCTGCCCACACTGCTGGGGGTGAGCCCAGGATGTGAAGATGAGGATAAGAACTGGAGCCTCCTCCTGCTGAGCAGCTGCAGACAGGAATGGTCTAAAGGTTTCAGGTGTAGGATGCAAAGAAAGATCTGATCAGTGATACTTGAAGGGGGAATATTCCACACTGGAGTCAGGAAGGAGCTCTGTGCTGACCCCATTTAAACTCAGTGTTGCTTTTTTTTCCTTACCTGCCCAAGCAAAAGGATGGAAATCCTAATTGCACCAGGGAGGGGAGAGGTAGAACAGATACATATCTGTGGAGTGGAGGGGAGGATGCAATTGGCATCCAGGGCTTGGTTTGCTCCAGATCTTCTCAGATCCACTGAGCCCCACAGTCCTGCCCCAAGTCCCCACTCGGTGCTGCCCTGAGAAGCCCAGCCCATGACAATGCTCAGACAGCAAAATCCCTGCCTTTTAAGTGTTGGACAAAGCCTAAGAGTCTGTTTATATCCTTCCTAGCTCTGAAGAACTGCTGGAAATCTGAATCCTAAATGTGTAAAGGCCTGATAAATGGAAAGCTAAACACTCCTGCAGCTGTAAGCTGCTCTGCAGTGGTTTAGGCCCTCACAATTTGCAGCCTTCAGGGTTGATAATACAGCGAGACCCTGAGCACTCTGCTGGAAAGCTCTGCCAGAAACACAATCCCTGTAAGGGGATTCTCTTATCCAGTGTAGCAAGCTTCATCCTAAAAGCAGTGTTGTGTTCTAGCCTCTTTTCCTCCCCCTGGAAAGCCTTCCTAGACACTTGATGAAACAGACAACCTTCTTTCTCCCCCAGCATCCAAATTTTCCTACTTTTTCCTTTGTCTTCTCCCAGCCTTCTCCCGGTTCTTTCACTGTAACTCATCCCAGTGAAGCCTCCCAGCCTTCATTTTGCCAATTAAACAAGCCAACCTCTGCCGATTTTGCCTGGTAGGGGAGCTGCTCTTTTCCTTTGATCAGCCCCAGGGAGTTTTGCATCCATGAGTGTGGCCAAAACCCCCAGAATCTCAAAAAGCATCATGCAGAGCAACACCATAAAGCTCCAAAATGCCCCAGGGCTGGTGGGGAAAGCAGACACTGCCTGGGAAGAGGAGGCAGCTCCCTGCAGCTCTCAAGCAGAGAAGAGGATGTTCTGATCCCAAATGATGCACAGAAATGATACCACAGCCAATAAACTCTTCACTCTGCTGAGTAGCATTAGCAAGAGCTAACTGCCAGAGTCACACCCCCAAAGTCTTGATGTATTGGTCACCTTTTGGACCAGGACAGGATGATAGATACACAGAATATTTGGGGTTGGATCAGAGGATCAGATCTTCCAGGGAAGGCTCTTCCAGAGGCCACAGGTTGAATCCTGCTTCTTTCATAAGTGCCTTGCCAGCCAGCAAAGCTGGACTCTGAATGCCCCAGCATGCAGCAGAGATGGGATTTGCAAAGGCAAGCTCTGTTTGCAGGGTTTGTGTTCCAAAACCTCCCCAAGGACGAGCAGCTTGTGCAGGTCAGGGCAGCACCAGCTCTGGTCAGGCCCAGCAATTGTTCTGTGATGCCTCTTAAGCCTGGCTTGTCTACAAGAGCTGAACACGCTTCCCTGACAAGCTGCAACGCTGTGTCTGAATGCACAAACACTCTGGCACAGCAGAGCAGAGCTCCCCCAGCCACCCTGGCTGCTCTGAGGCTCAGCTGAATCCCTCTGGGCTGGCTCCCCAGGGCTTCCCTTGCTGCACAGACAAAATGCAGGAGCAAAGGTACCCGTGTTCAGCTTGGTTTTTTCATCTCCACAGAGCCTCGTGTTCTCTCCAGGTGCTCACTGGGAGGCAGCTGTCCCCACTGGGGGGGGCTGGGGATGCTCAATTCATCACAGAAGTACAGAATAGGTTTGGAAGAGAGCCTAAAGTTAATCCAGTGCCACCCCTGCCATGGGCAGGGACATACTCCACTAGCCCAGGTTGCTCCAAGCCCCACTCAGCCTGGCCTGGAACAATTACAGGCATCCAGAGGCAGCCACAGCCACTCTGGGCACCCTGGCCAGGGCCTCAGCACCCTCACAGGGAAGAATTTCTCTCCAATATCCATCCATCCCTGCTCTCTGGCATTGGGAACCATTCCCTGTGTCCTGTCCCTCCATCCCTTGTCCCCAGTCCCTCTCCAGTTCTCCTGGAGCCCCTTTAGGCTCTGGAAGCAGCTCTCAGGTCTCCTCAGAGCTGTTTTCTCTCCATGCTGAACATGCCCAAATTATTTATACTGTTTTCTCAGCTTTGGGGCCAGGCAGCACCTTCCAGTGGTTCATGGCACACTATGATCACCAGGAGCATCCTGTGGTCACTGTTATTTGTTTAACTCTCACAGAGCCCCGAGTGCCACAGAGCCCCTGGGGAAGGGGAGCCATGAAGATGAGCAATGCATCAGCAAGGCTTTATCTCATTCCACAGGGCACTCTTGTGCCGAGTCTAACACCAGCTGATCATTCCTTGCAGATATTTGGCTCAGGGGAGCCCTCAGGGGCTGCTCAGTGTCTGCCTCTCCAGCCCAGCAGCTGGGTGGCCTTTGCTCAGCAGCAGGTGTTGGGGTTGAATCACTTCCCACTGAGGAAGAGGAGGCTGGTTACACAAACCCAGCAGCAGTGAGGTACCAGCCACAGCAACACAGCAAAACAGCCTTAATTGGGGAAAATGTACTGCTGGCTGCAGGGCTTTTTGCTTCCTCCACTTCCAGGATCTGGCTGCAGGAGGATCCTGTTATCTCAGTAAATATTGCTAATGACCCAGGCTCTGTTTGCTTTCCACATCCTAATCCAGGAGCATTTAACGACATTCACGTCATTCCCGACTCAAAGGCTGAGCCTGCGGTCTCAGCCCAACGCTGAAGAATTCTGTGGGGGTCACTAATTAATCAGGTTGTGCAGGGTGGGACAGTGTGCAGGAAAGCCTCTAACAATTAATTTTAAAAGCTGATGAATGCACCAGGAGCACCAGCATTTAATTGTGTTTCTTTATGGTGATGTGCTGTAAGCGCACTTTTGCAAAGGGCAGGAAGCAGAGACCCCGAGCTGTCGGTTCTCATCCAGACAGCCCAGAGCTATGGAGAATGGATTGAAGCCTGTCCAAGACTGGTTTAAAAATATTCAGCGATTCCTGTATTTTGACAGAAAATGAGAGGTTTGGCAGGGAGAAGTTTGTCAGCATTTCTTTGGAAAGTTTTGTCTGCAGTGAAGAGAAGGACAAGTGTCCAGCTGAGGTCTTGAGGGCAGTATGAGGAACTGGAGACTTTCAGCTGGGGTGATTCACCTCCACCCCAGAAGGTCTCACTCTCATGTCCATTTGGGGATAATTTATGGGTACTCCCACCCCAGAAAAAGCTGCATGTCATAGACTCATGGAATCATCCAGGTTGCAGAAGCCCTGTAAGCCCATCCAAGCATTCCCCCAGCAATGCCACCATATTCACCACTAACCACATCCTCAAGTGCCACATCCAGGGATGGGGGCTCCACCACTGCCTTGGGCAGCCTGTTCCCACCTGACCACGCTTTCAGTGAAGAATTTTTCCCTAATATCCCAACTTCACCTTCCCTGGTGCACCTTGAGGCTCTTTCCATCCAGCTTTTGTTCCTGTGGGCTCGAGCTGCCCTGGATCCCTTCTCCCTCATTTTAATCTTCCTGGGTGTGTGTGGGTTAACTCCATTTGCTTTGCTGTCAGGAATAACCCCCCTGCAACCCCAAACAACTCTTCCTATTTATATCCCTGGTTTAATCAGCAAGGCTAGCGCTTCCATAGCTACGTGATTAAAAATTAGGAGACCAGATTCTGTAGTGGTGCCTCATAATAACAACTAATCCTGGGAGCACAGTGGATGAATAATGGATCATGGCTCCATGCTACCGGCTTCTTGCTTTCCCTCCTTTCTTCTTCCTCCTTTTCATCTTTTCATTCCTCTCCTCCTTCTCCTCCTCCTCCTCCTCCTCCCACACCCATCCTTCAGATTGCAGAAGTTAAAGAGACATCACTGATTCCTCTTCATCAGACCCTCCACCCCAAGCAAATTCCCTGTTAGGGAGCCTGGAGACATCAATAATTCACAGCTACCTGGAGGACTGGGTGATGAAAATCATTTACTTGGGAAGAGGTAGCCAGGACCCATCTTCTCCTCATTGCCAGAAGCAGCTCCTCAAGGCTGGCTGCTGAGCCCATAGGGAGAAACAGGAGCAAAACTGTGAAAAATGAGAATTTCTGGCACAGGCCAGACAAGTGATTCCATGTTTGTTTGTGTTATGTCATCCCCATCCCATAACATCCCCTAGTGGACACTTTGCAGGGGAGATGTTGCTGCAGGAATACCAGGAAAAAAAGTCAGGAATGTCAAACATCCCACCATAAAAGTTCCTTCTTTAAATTCCAAGATGGTCTTCAGAGAAAGATTTGTGGGTTGGTTTTTTCCCCACTCTACAAGATGAATTTTCAATATTTTTTACAAGCAGAGGTCAAATTCAATTAATGGATTCAGTGAAGGGGAAAAAAAACTATTGAAAAATGCCAGATTTGGTTTCAAACAGCATAAACTCATCCAAAGAAATAAAATAAATACATTTTTTAAATTAAAATTCATACTTCCCTTATAGTCAAATAACATCAGAACGGAGCAGAATTGTTCCCACTTTCACATCTCAGTGACAGGCGTTCCAACTAACCCAGACCACAGATCTTCACTTTCTTTTTCCACTCTTTTAGCCTAGGGAAAAAAAAGAAAAAAAGAAAAAATAAAAAGTACATTTTGGATCCGTGTAGAAAAGCTTTTTTCCCCGGTCTTTGGGTTCCACCCATTGAGCTGAAAAATCCCATTACTCCCAGCGCTTGGCAGCCGTGTGTGCACAGCAGGGTGTGCCCGCAGCACATCTGCAAATCCCGGGCTGGGGCAGGCAGCCACCGCTGCACTGTCAGGGAACATAAGGGAACATAATCCCTTCCCAGGTCTGACCAGCCCTGTGCTGCAGGAGCCACTCAGGAGTTTTCAAATACTCCCCACTTTTCAAATGCTCCTCACTTTGTAAAAACTCCTCAGTTTTTAAAAACTCCTCACTTTTTAAATACTCCTCGCTTTTTAAATACAGTAATTTCATGACTACAAGGCGCACCCTTTTGTCTAAAATTTTGGTTCGAACCTGGAAGTGCGCCTTATAGTCCGGTGCGCCTTATATAACGTACAAAGTTGCAAAGTTTGCTGACTCCCGGAGGTGCGCCTTATAATCCGATGTGCCTTATAGTCATGAAATTACTGTACTCCACAGCACAGGGGCAGCTCAGGAGTAGGATTGGGAATTTCAGAGGGGGCTCAGGCCAGTTTTGACTCTGACTTCGAACAAAACCAGCTCCACTCTGGCACAAAACTGTGGTGTTTCACCCAACTCCATCCCCTCCTAAGGATGATGAGGGTCAGAGGGTTCTGTCACCTGCTTCTGAGCAGGGTGTGAAGGAGCAGTTTCCCATTTCTGGAGAATGCTTTTCACGTGTCCTTCACATCCCTGCCGGCCTCCCACCCCTACATGGCCCCCAGGAGCCCCCAGCCAGCCATGGGTGGGTGGGCAGCACATCTGTCTGCAGCAAGAACAGCATTTGGCTTCCCAAGGCTCATGGCTGGGCAGAGCTCAGCACCTTTGGTAGTGGTTTGGGCTGGAAGGGCTCTCAGCGAGGAGGGTGCCAGCAGCTTTCAGCAACAAGGAGGTTCCCTGCTGTTTCCCTGGAATAATGTGAGGCATTCATGGGGTTGGGGATGCTGTTAAAGAGCCAGGGAGAGGTAGGGCTGAGTTCAGGTCTCTCACAGAGCAGAAATAAAAGTGCATTTGTCTTATTTAGTCAGGAACTTTTTATGTCTTGTTGAAACACCCACCAATGGACAGTGGGGCCAAACTTTTCATGGTTCACCTCTGGAATAGGCTGGAGTCCTCATCCCTGGGGGCATTTAAAACCCATGTGGATGTGGCACTTGGGGACATGGCTTACTGGTGGGCTTGGCAGTGATGGGGGAACAGTTGGACTTGATCTTAAAGGTCTTTACCAGCCTAGATAATGCTCTGATTCCACGAGGAGCTGCACAAAGTTCCATCTCCAGCACAGATCTTGGATGGATAGCAGAGGTAAAAGCTCCTCCCTGCAGAATTCAAGAACAGCCTCTCTCTCCAGCTGGATTTCTTATCTCTTATCATTCTGGGGTGCCAGATTCAAGAGCTGGTTCCAAAAGAGAAGACCTAGCTCGGGTGTCCCTCCTCTGCTTCCCTGTTTCCCCCTGTCCCTGTCTCTGAGACCCCCAGGGCTGTGTGGTCCCAGCAGAGCCCCAGCCTGGAGCTGCAGCCTCCATGGGCTGTCAGGTGCTTTCAAAGATAAAACGAGGTCCTAAATGTCTCCATGTCCCCCTGGCTAGATCTGCATTCCCAGAGGGAGGTGCTGAGATCCCTCCCTGTGGCAGGAGGTGACCACAACCTGCTTGTGGGAGTGACAGGGACATCCAAGAGAGCAGGGAGTGCCCAGGGCTTTCCCATTCCTCCCTCTGTTCAGAGCCCTCCTCAAAGGCAGGCACCTGAAGTCACACTCCTCATGTTAGGTTATTGCACCCTGAGTCCTACAGGTCCAAATTCAACTTCCCCTGCCCTTCTACCCCAAAACACCCTCACCTCCCTCCCACTTTGCAGTCAGAAGAACAGGGGTCACCCCCAATGCTCTCCCATCCCTGTACCCTGTGTCCAGCAGCAGCCAGAGATCCCCAGGGGGCAAGAGAGGAGCAGGGATATTTATTTCATTGCTTTCAAGTATTCACCATCCTCCCAGAGCCTGCAGTTCAGGGACATCCAGGGCTTTGAGGATTTAGTAGTCCTTGGTGGATTTACCTGCCACAGACCTGATCCCTCATATTCCTGCAAAGCCTGCAGCCACCTGGCCCAGCCCCTCAGAAACTTCTCCAGCTGCTGCTGCTGTAGTTCAAATCTGGGGCACAGCTTTCAGGAGAGCAGCAAAAGGTAGGGGACTCTAGCCTGGGGACACTGCCATGGCCATCCCAAACCATCTGCAGGTCTGAGAGGTCACAGGCCAGCCCTGGCAGCCCAGCCCAGGTGACTCCAGGAAGGTGGGTTCCGTGCTTCAGGTGACATTGTCTCCTCTGTGCTCTTTCCTTGCAGTTCCTCCAGATGACCCTGTCATTATGGGGGGCCCCATCATCAGTCTGAGAGCAGGAGACCCCCTGAACCTGACCTGCCACGCGGACAACGCCAAGCCAGCAGCCTCCATCATCTGGATGAGGAGGGGAGAAGTCATCAACGGAGCCACCTATTCCAAGGTGAGGCAGGATGGGGCTGGGACAAGGCCTGTGCTGTTCCATAGCTCATGAAAGGGCTACCAGGGTTCACACAACCCCAAAACATTTGGGGCAGCACCCTCAGCTCCACAGAGCTGGGACTCTCACCCTGCATCCCTCCATAAAACCTTCCCAGTGGGAAGGCTGGGAGGAAACAGTCAGGAGGATGCAAGTGAGAAGCCACAAACTGTCATCAAAATGGTTCTGGTCTGAATTTGGCTTTTTGCTCCTTCTCACCGTTTGTAATCACCTCGTGTGGTCACTTCTCCCCCTTAATCCCACCTGGGTGTCAATGCTGTGTGAGCAGCCCTGACCCAGCCCTGGTTCTGGTTCTGCAACAGAACCTCTGGATCAAAGGGGAGGTTGCAGTGACATGTGTCCCCTCCTCCAACTGCAGCTTTCCATGAAAAATTGTCAGGGTTCTTGGCATTTTTTAATTTAGACAGAAAGTCTTTATTGGGTCATGAAGGAAATCATCAAAGAGCAATCAGCAGCACACTGGGAATGGGACCCGTTCTCCTGTTTATGGGCTCCTGATGGCTGGTGGGTGTGAAAGATTCGCTAACACTTGACAGCTTTAATGAAAATTTCTAAACAGCAAAACTCGAGACCTAAAATGGGTCAGTTTGCAGCCAAAACTTCAAAGTGGGCAGTCAGAGCCATTCCTCGAGCTCCCGAAGATCTTTAATAAACATTTCATCCTCTGCTGCCACTGTGAAGCCTCCATCCGGCCTCATTCCAGCAATATCCTGATTTGCTGGGGAGAGCAGAGGAGGCAGAACACCCTCCCTGCCTCCTCCTCCTCCTCCTTGCTGAAGCTGAGCTGCTTCCCTGCAGCTGGAGGAGAGCAGAGAGGAACCTGCCCCATTTCCCTGTGAGCAGTGTGAGAGGCAGCGCTAATTAGAGCAGAGAGAACTGACCCCTCTCTCTCTCTCCAATCGAATGGAATTAATTAAAACCCAGGTCATTGTTCATAGCTTATCCCCCTCACCCCCAGCCTCCCTTCCAGGGCTGTCAGGCCTGGCCCTGAGGAGACAAATTTTGAGCCCATCTTTAAAATATTTCCAAAAAAGCAGAGTTTTCCAGGCTACAGATCCATCTCCCACAGCACAGAGATCTCCCTGACAGTTTAAGCAGTTGGGAGGGGAGCTCTGTTCTGCATGGGGCATGAAGCATCCTTCCCTCCTCCTGGAGACAGGAAAACCTCTGTTTCTGAGGCTGAACCTCATTTTCTCCTGACTTCCTGAAGGTTTCCATAATGCCCTTCCACAATAAAAAAGAAAATCAGCTTTAGAAAAACTAGCAATTTTAGACATTTTTTCAGGGGAAAGTTTGGATTTTTGGGGTCTTAGAAACGTTTCCCTTTTGAAGCTCCCTTTAAAATAGTTCCTCAGTTTGCCTCTTTCTGCTTTTTCAAGAAAACTGAAACCCATCCCAGCTTTCCTTTGATCCAGATATTCCAGCCAACCAAAAAGAAGGCCTGTTTGGGTTACTGACTGCCTGAAACCATTCACACTGAGTGATAATTTCTTCGTTACTCTGAATTTCCAGTCCACCAACTGATCCATATGCAGCCCCCTGCAATCCCAGCCAGGCAGCACAGAACAGCCATGGCTGACTGAACCCCCCCGATCTGTATTGAAGGGGACAGGGAATGTCACAGGATCCTGCAGGATTTGGAGGTTAACCTCAAAGAGGGGAAATTCTGCACAGACTTAGGGTTCACCTCAACCCCAGCACCAAAAGTGGGGTGGCTCCCCAAGGGAAGAACACACAGGGTGACAATAAAGCAAGGACAGGGCAGCATCCTGCATTTGTGTCCAGAGGTGCGAACAGAGCTGGGCAAAGGGCTGGAGGACCAGGATGGTCTGAAGGAGCTGTGGGGGTTCAGCCTGGAGAAAAAGAGGCTTGGGGGAACCTTCTTGCTGTCCACAGCTCCCTGACAGGAGAGGAGCTGGGCTCAACTCCCAGGGAACAAGGGACAGGATGAGAGGAAATGGCCTCAAATTGTGTCGGGGATGTTTAGATTGTATATTGAGAACATTTCTTTACTGAGAAGGTGTTCAGATATTGGAAGAGCCTCTCAGCATGGTGGGAGATTCCCCATCCCTGGAAATGTTCCAAAAACCTGTGGATGTGGTGGAAAGGGACGTGGTTTAGTGGGTCAGTGCTATCAGTGCTGGGTAAATGGATGGACTCAATCTCAGAGGGCTTTTCCAACCTTAATGACTGTGGGATTCTGGACTGATTGTGGTGACAATTTCTCAGCATCATTCCTTGTCTCATGTGCTCAAGAGGCACAAACCTGTGTGCATGAAGGCTGTGCCACAACGAGCCCAGGGAAAGCATTAGTCTTGGAATCAAAGAATCGTTTAGGCTGGAAAAACCCTCCAAAATCAAGTCCAGCCATTCCCCCAGCACTGCCAAGGCCACCACTAAACCATGTCCCCAAGTGCCACATGCACACATCTTGCTGACATCTGTTTGTCTCCCAATAAAGCCCAATGAAGAACAAACTTGAAGGATACTGACATAGGAGGAAAAACTGCCTGGCAGGGCCCAAAATTCACTGTTGATAAACCAGAGAGGGGTCAGAGGTTGGAGGATGATTAAAAGGCTGAAAACCACACAACATCTTGCGAGCTCCGAGGGCTCAGTTTATCAAAGTCAGGGTTAGGGGGTGACGTGATCTCCTGTAAGAGCTTGCAGGAAGATTAGAGGATGGTAAGGAAGCACTCCCGGGCTCCTGTGCTCCCAGAAGAGGCATGGCAGGAGCCAGATAAATGCAGGGAAGCAGCACAGTACCAAGGCTGAGCAGGCAGAGCTGCTTACCAGGGTCTGCATCTCTGACCCCCATCAGTGAACACCTGAGAGGTGAGGATTTACCTCAGGCTGGGCTAGAACACAGCACGGCAGCCAAGGATCCATGGCCAGGATCTGTCCGTGCTGCTGGCAGCTGGCATCACCTCTCACTGCTGTGGGAAGTGCCCGGGCACTTTGTGCACTCACCTGGCAGAAGATGAGAGCAGGGTGACAAAGAAGCCATTTGCCTCTGGCTCCCTCTTTCCTGGGGCGGTGGCTGACGTGCCTCACTGCAGCTTTCCTCCCCAGCCCAAGCACAGCAGGGCTGCAGGGAAGCAGATGGGAGCTAAGAGCCCAATTCCCAGGGAAGTACAGTGAAATTTGTCTTTGTTATTCCCCTAAGGCTTTTGGCAGATTCCAGCCAGAGGAGCTGTTATTGCAGGAGCTGCTTGGCTGAGAAGCTCCTGTTGATCCTGGGGATGGGGAAAGAGCCCCTCTCTGGTAGGAAAGTGCTTTCCTCATCCCTGTTTCCCCCTCCCAGACCCTCCTCCGTGACGGCAAGAGGGAGAGCATCATGAGCACGCTGTTCATCGCCCCCTCCGACATCGAGAACGGGGAGAGCATCGTGTGCCGTGCCACCAACAAAGCCATTCCCAGCGGGAAGGAGACTTCTGTCACCATTGACATCCAGCGTGAGTACACAGTTGGCTGAGCTGCCTCTGGCTGTGGGGACACCCCAGCCCCTCTGCCCCAGGGCTGTCCACAGTGCTCTGGTTCCTGTCAGGAGCAGCATGCTGGGACTGGGGGCTGCTCTTCACTGACTGAGTGAAGTCACAGCCAGGAGATTTCATGACCCCGAGGAATGCCCACAATCTCCTGCTTCCCATGTGTCTGTGGATTTGAGCAAAAGCAGCAGCAGCAGCTGCTGTGCTCTGGGTGGCCCAACTGTGCCCTGATCCTTGGGATCTCTGGAGCAGGGATGGATCCCAAAGGGTTTGGGGTGAGCAAGCAACATCTCTGGGCATGGCCAGTAGCAGAGAAAAGTCCCATCAGGATTTCAGGATTTCTGGTGCAGAATCAGGTGTTTCCAGTCTTACAGGCAGTTCAGTGATGTTTTTTGTGAGACACCTGATCAGGACAGTGTCCCTCCCATGACGCAAAGCCAGCACCTGTCACCACCTCAGGGGACAGGACTGTGTTCAGAGCTGTACCATTCACCCTTTATTGTAAATCCACAGAGAAAAATCTGCCATCCTCCAAACTGCACATTTCACAGGCCTCATCCCTCCTCCTCTGCAGTAGCCTTTGCTCTTGGGCTCCTCCTGACCCCTTCCAGCCATACTCCATTCAGACACCCAGTTCCTGCAGCTGTATTTACCCATGGCTTGCAAAAGCAGGATGTTCAATATTAGCATGCCAGCTGCTTTCCAGAGACCAATTAAAACTGGCAAACCCAACTGAACAAACTCAAGCGCAGCAGAAAATTCACCATTTAAGACTCGCAGCTTTTGCTGCCGGAAGATTACCAGGCTCTTGGGTCGCTGGCTGCATGTCCTGACAGAACTGGGCAGATAAAATGAGATAATAGCTTGGGTTATTTCACAGCCAGCAAACAGCTACAATAGCTGGAGACACACTCACACAAACAACACGGAGTGGAGACATCATTACACTGGGCAGTACAGTGTGGGCTGGAGACGTGAGCTGAATCCCCCAGCCACATGGAATCTGCTTGGGAAAGAGAAAAAACCTGATAAAAAACCACCAATTTCCACTCTGAGCTATTAAATACTCCATGCTGTGAATATAATAACAATAATATCCTACCCAGCTACTAATAGTATGTTGTTCTTAATGGGGGCTAATGAGGATATCAATTTCCTAAAGCTGGATGGGTGATGGGAGAGAAAAATACTAAGATGGATTAACCAAGCTGAGGTGGGATGGATTTTGACCTGGATGCAAAAGCCTGCTCTGGCTGCATCTAGTAACAGAATCATGGAATTGATAAGGCTGGAAAAGACCTCTAAGAGCATCAAGTGCAGCTTTAGCTCCTGAGGTTTCACTCCCAGCCTTGTAGACAACCAGCTGCATTCACTGTGCAAAGAGATAAAGGTGTTTTTCCTAAGCAAAAACTATCTGGGCCACTCATTTTTTGCCTAAGGAATTGTCTTGGGAAGTCCTGCTCCTGGGTCTTCTTCCAACATCTATCAGAGAAGCAGCACCTTGGGAGAGAAAGAAGTGATTTCTGCAAGAATAAGGAAAAACAGGCAGCAGTTGTTGGCTGGGGAGCTCTTCTCAACCTGGCATGAGCTGCACCATCCCCCTGGACCCTGCAGTGGAGGTTGAATTCACACCACAGCAAACATCACCCATCTGCATGGTTTGAGAGATGGCCTTGCAAAATAACCCCAGGGAACGAAAAAAAAAAAATAATAAAATAAATTTTTAAAAAAATCCTTCCAGGAAGCAGCAGCCTGGTAAATCACTCCTACTGCTTTCTTTCATTTTTTCTGCAACTCAAAAGAACATCAGCAATGCTCATAGGCAGCAGAGAAGAACCAGGATGGAGGTTATCCCTAGGAAGGGTGTGTGCATGGTGGGAGAGATTATCCTCTTTCAGCTGATGGAAAATTGCAGTTTCGGATCCCAATAATCTCATGCTTGACCACCAGAGCAGCAATGAAAGAGCTGAGTCATAAAACCCTCCCCTTCCAAATATATAAAAAAGGAGAGGTGGCGGAAAGAGCTGGAAAAAACCCCAATGCAGGGTCTGTAATGGAAACACTAAGCGGCTCCAGCTGGAACATCTGTTCAATGTGATTTCCGTTCCACCAGCCACATCAAAGTCAGCCTCCTGTGAGTTATGCGTCGAACATCACAAGTGGGATTAAAATCATGTTTAATAGTTTGATATGCCATAAACTATTTATACTGCAGGAGCCCAGTGGCTCCATGGAAATGCACACCCGGCGTGCCAGGATGGGGAGGAGCAGGGTTAGTGCTTATCCAAAGCCACTGCTCCCAGTCTCTGCACACACATGTGCAGTTGCTCATTTTTACACCTTTTTCTGTCATGGCAAGAAGGGATTTGGCTGGATCTGTATGTTTTTGCAGGAGCTGGGAGGAGGAGGAAAGTGGAGGGTGATGAAGGGTCTCCTGCTGCCTTTATCCCTGGAGCTTTGCAATGTTTGATTCCCTTTTGTGCTTCCCACAGGGGAGTGACAAGCCCAGGGCTGAAGTGGCATCTTAGCCTTGGTGCAGAGGTTTGGATGGGTTTGTCCATCGGGGAGGGGAGCACAGAGAGGGATCTGCACCTGGCAGGGCCAGTGCCAGCACATGGAGCTCAGCCTGCTGCCATTCCTGAGCTGCTGAGTGGCAACAGAGGGAGCTGAGGGGTTTGCCAAGGTGCCCTCCAGGCTGTGGGGCTGGTAAGGAGGGATGCTGGTCCTGGTGCCAGTCCCGGTGCCACACGGCACCTGCTCCAGCACTCACATCCTCTCCTCTCACCGCCTGTGGGCTGGCTCTATCTCATTCCATCATTCAAATTCATTACGAGAAGCCAGGCAGGAATTATAATTGTAACTGAGTGGAATTACATCCTGATGAGTTACAATTTGTGTCTTTTTTCCCTTTAAAATGCCCCAAAACACACTGGTACACACAAGCCCACGCTATCCGCAGCACCCACAATACTCGAAAGCCCAATCCCATTTCTGAAAGGCGAGATCAAAGACTTTAATTCATTTCCTTTGCTCTTTTTTTTTTTTTTCCTCTTTTTAATTTTATTTTTTTTATTATTTTGAGTGCAGGAGGGAGCCGTGCTCATTTTAATACAAAGACGCTCCTCTCTGTAAATGGTAGGCACAGCTCCTAACCCATCAAACAATGGGGAAGCTACTAAAGAGAAGTGTGATTCATACTTAACAAAGGAAGGTGATTAGCTGTTGTTGTCTAACAATAGGGAAGTGTCAGGATGCCTGGGAATGAATTAGGAGCCCGCTATACATCTCTGGGCTGCTATGTCAGGGAAGCTCATTTATATTCCCAACTGCGCCCATCTTTATTGTCATTTGAATTGCACATTTTAAAATGAAATTAGGGTAAATTGAAAATACCTATAATTTCCCCGTCATAATTTCCCATCAGGAAGGCAGGTGGCTTTGCTCACAACAAAGCCAGGCTCCGGCTGGGTAAATACCACGGGGAGGAGGAGAAGGAGGCGCTGGAGCATTGCCGGGACTCTGCTTTTCCTTCTCCCCTCCTGCCCAGCCAAGGTCACTCCGAGGCCACCTGCAAGACTCTGCTGCTGTCTCCAGGCTGGCCTGGAATAACAACGCAGGGTTCCTGTGGAGCCAGTTCCCACACCAGTATGCCCAGTTGGAGCCCACACCCTCCAGTTTTTCAGGTCACTCCAGCCTTGTGTGTGGTGGAGGGAGAGGCCAGCGGGGAAATTCAATCCCTGTCCAACACAAGGACTCTCCCTGGGCTTGGCTGGCATCCCTGCTGTGTCCATCCCTGCAGCTCTGACCCCAGCCCAGCTCTGGGATGCCCCAGCACACCTGAGGTGCCCTGGACCAGCTTCTGTGCCCCCCTGCCCTGTCCCCTGCAGCTTTTCCCCATTTTCCAGCTGGGAAGGGCACTGCTGGAACGCTGGGGAGAGGAGAGAGGCAGCAGGTAAAGCTGGACATGACCTATTTCAGGGTGTGTTTTTGCACACTCCCACATCTAGGGCAGGAGAGACCCTCAGCTGGGTCAATGAGCCCCAACACCCTCTGCCATGGGACAGCTGGTTCTTCAGGCACTAAAAAACCCTCCACAAAGCCATTTCTTTCTGCTTTTACCCCTCAAATGACGTCCCATGCTTAAAACCTAAAACTGAAGGCCTGACACCCCACCTCAATCATCATGAAAAATTAAAACAACTCTAGATATTCTTCATCTGAACATTTCACCCATTTCCACTTTGCTTTCGTTGGTTCTTTCCCAAATTTTATTTGCTGCTGAACCATTTAGATGCTTCTCACATGAAAAGGAGAGAAACTGAGGAGCAGTTGGAAGACTGGAGCAGCCTGTGACACCAGTAAGGCCTTGGCAGAGATGATTAGGCTGATGAAAGAGCAGAAATGCCACTTTAAAGTTAGAGGGTAGACAAAACATCATTGTTATACAGCGAGATATTAAACTGGAGTGTCTCAAAGCAGGCAAGTTTATGTCCTTAAATGAGAATCAGAGCCAGCAGTCACATTTTCCAAGTGAAATGTTACATCAAATGGTGTCTGTGGCTCCTCTTCCTGTCTTATTCACTGAAGCCCTTCAAGAGAAGAGCAGCGTTCATGGCATCAGCCTGTCTGACAATCGTTAGATGGCTTTAAACTGAGAAATGGCTTCCTATTGCTAGAGGGCAGGGTTAGATAAGGAAGAAATTCTTCCCTGTGAGGGTGGTGAGGCCCTGGCACGGGTTATTCAGAGAGGCTGGAAGTGTTCCAGGTCAGGTTGGACAGGACTTGGTCTGGTGAAAGATGTCCCTGCCTTGGCAGGGGGTGGAACTGGATGAGCTTCAAGGTCCCTTCCAACCAAACCATTCTGGGATTCTGTGATCTCGAGGAGCCTTGGTGTTTTTGCCAGGCTTTCTTACAGCCAAGATTTGCTTTGTGGCCTGAGAAGCTGGCAGGCAGCAGGCAGGGGGATGCTGCCCTGTGTCTTTGTGCTGCTCATGGCCTGTCTGTCTCTGCAGACCCACCCCTGGTGAACCTGTCCGTGGAGCCGCAGCCAGTGCTGGAGGACAACACTGTGAAGTTCCACTGCTCTGCCAAGGCCAACCCTGCTGTCACCCAGTACAGGTAAGGCGGCACTGCTGGCACCCCTGGCACCTCTGCTGAGAGCATCTCACCTTCCCCCTGCCACACTTCCCCCCCAGATGAGCCAGCAGAGCTCAGCACATCTGCCTGTGCTTTCTGGTGGCCATCCCTCCTCCTGCCTTGTTTCTCACTGCTTGGTGCTCACTGTGGCTCATCCCCACTGCCCCTGCCCGGGGCTGCAGGGCTGGAGCCAGCCTCTCCTCCCTGCTGTGCCAGGGTCCTTGTCCCCACTCTGCTGGCTCCTCTGGCCTTGATGATGCTGTTGCACCTTGGGAGGCTCCTGCTGCTCACTGTGCCTGCCATGTTCTGCTGCAGCAGCTTCAGGTCGGGGATTCACGGGTGCCTGGCATGGTTGAGGGGGCTGGCACTGAGCTGGCAGTGCCATCTGTTTGGGGACATGGCGAGCAATGCACACCAAGTGAAAAGTCTATTATGGGAAAATTCCTCTCCTCTTTTTGCACATTCTTTTATGATTTGAACAAAGCAGCTCTGTCGCCAGCTCTGTGTAACCCTTAAGCGACCACCACGAGCCTCTGTGTGCCCAACACAGTAGAGCTGAGCTCAGGAGGGGCCAGCAGAGGTGCAGGTGCCAGAGAGGTCAGGGGACACAGGGGATGGGATCTCCTGGAGTGGGACATTCTCCCTGAATGGGTGGGGTCATTTCTGCTAGCCACAGTACCCCTGCACTGGCCACAGTGAGCTCAGAGCAGGGCACGGGTGATTGAGGAGATTTGGAGAAGAAGGAAATGTTGTGAGTTTGGTGCTGAGAGAGGTCTGGGTATGGGTAGTGCAGGGGGTCCCTGCCAGCCCCAAGCCTCCCTGGGTGCTCTCTTCTCTCTGGTGACCAAGAGAAGGACCTGAAGGAACAGCTGGAGCTGTGCCAGGGAGGTTTAGGTTGGCTCTCAGGAAAAGGTTCTTCCCCCAGAGGGTGCTGGGCACTGCCCAGGGAATGGGCACAGCCCCGAGGCTGCCAGAGCTCCAGGAGTGTTTGGACAGCGCTCCCAGGGATGCTCAGGGTGGGATTTGCGGGTGTCTGTGCAGGGACAGGAGTGGGACTGGATGATCCTGGTGAAGATTCTGTGATCTGTGAGTGCTCATCCAGGGACTGATGAGCAGGAAAGAAGATGCTCTGCACTGAGCAGAGTCACTGCCATGGGCCCTTGGCTTTGGGTGTGAGGTCTCCTGCATCAGAAAACACCTTTCCTCTCGTGTCTTTTTTATTTGTTTATTTGTTTGGGGTTTTTTTGTCTGAGCAGACAAAATATGGGTATGGGAAGCGGGGCAGGCTGTCAGCACACTTTGGGAGGAAAGAACTTTGTGTAAGCAGGTACATCCCTGTCCCATCTCATCCATCAGCCACTCACCCCTCCTGCCTGGAAGGCCTGAGCATGCCCACAAAGGCTCACCATCCCTTCTGCCTCTGCAGAAACATCCATGGATATCAGCACAGGAGGACCTCCAGGGACAGGTTACCGTGACCCGCCTCCTGTTAGGCTCGTGCAGCTTAATTAGTACAATCAAGTTTCCTGGTAGGAGCTATTCCTTCCAGCTGGATATCAGCACAACAAAGCAATAATTGTGTTCCTGGTTACACAGAAGAGTTATTAATTCGAGAAGTCAATTAATGTCAAAGATACAAATAGCCTTGGTTTCATATTTACAGCTGGAAGGAAAACAAAGTGTGTGGCAGGCTGGGTGAAGGACCCACGTGGTTCTTACTCCAGATTGATTCTGGTACAGTCCGAGGCAAAACAACCATCCCTGGTTAAGGAACCAGACAGTGGCAAAACCCTGGAAAAAATTTGCTCCATTAGCCTGTTTCTCAACAAAGAAACCTTCCCCATCATCCCTGAACCCAGCTGGGCTGGTCCTTGGAAGGCTCCAGTCTAGGGTTTCCACTTCCTTGGACACAGGGAAGGCTTTCCACTGCCAGATATTGGTCAGGAATTGTTCCCTGGGAGGGTGGGCAGGGCTGGCACAGGGTGCCCAGAGCAGCTNTGGCTGCCCCTGGATCCCTGGCAGTGCCCAAGGCCAGGTTGAACAGGGCTTGGAGCACCCTGGAACAGTGGAAGGTGTCCCTGCCCATGCCAGGGGTAGAACAAGAGCTTTCAGATCCCTTCCAGCCCAAACCATTTTGGCATTCTGTGATTCCTCCTGGGATTCCACCCTTGGGATCCATGCCCAAGCCAAGTTGCTTTTCTCCACCAAGCAGAGGTGGGCCCAACACTCTTCTCCCATCTCGGTAGTGCAGGTTTTTGCTGTCCCCTCTGGCTGCAAATGCCCCCCTCTGCCCTCTTCCTTCCTTCTCACCCATCCTGAGGCCCTGGATCTTGTCATCCTTCCTGTCCCCTGAGTCTCCATTTGCTGCAAATGGCTTTGGGATTCATTTCATCATAGATTTTACTCTTAAAACTAATTGCATGGTTTTTCAGGCTATGCTTTCCCATAAAAACAGTTTGGGGTGGGAAGAAAAAGGAGCATGACAAATTCAATCACTTTGGGTTTTTCATTTCTTGAGTAAACTTCACATGAGGCTTTTTCCTTACCACTGTGACAAGCAAACAGGACTCAGCAGTGCTCACTGGGGCTTCCTTCTGCTTAAAGGCTCTGATTGATGGAGGGGGAATTTGTTTCCCTTCCATAAGATCCCAAAGCTCTTCACTATGTAAGAGTGGCAGATGTTTCAGCTCTGAGGCTTGGAGCCCTCTGGAGTGGAACATCCAAGCAAGGAGCCCCCTGTACTTCAACACTGGCCAGGACAGAAGGATGGGATGTGTAAAGTCCCAGGACTGAGACATCTGGAGCTTTGAGAAGGCAGAACAGGAGCTTGGTGCCATCCCCAGGGTCACTCAGGACCCCACCACTGGTGAAAATGAACTTATTCTGCTTTAAAAAAAAACCAATAGGAAACATGATTTTTTTTTTTTCTCCTTGAGGGCCACTCTGATCCATCTTCAATGGCTTCCCTCATGCTTGGAGAGAGATCCCAGATCTTCAGACAGTATTTATTTTTAATTCCCTCCCCACCCCCCCCCCAGTATGTTTGTCAGTAAATAACTCTGAACACAAAGGAAGAATGTTTAAACCACCTTAATCCCCTTTTGTGGGCATAAATCTGCAGCCATCCCTCCTACCAATACACCAGCAAGCTGTCACCTTGCTGGAGTTTTTGGGGAGCCATTGGGTTTGCATCCTGGGTTTTCTTCCTGGGAAAAGCACATAAGGTCAAACATCTCACCCACCTTGGGAAGCATCCATGAACTGGAGACTTTGTCAGGATGAAGTCACTAAACCACCTCCATGGTCCTGCTGACCCAAGATTTTAAGCCCAGATCTTTTATTTTCTTAGTTAGGGAGGCAAGGGGAAAGAAGCAAGGGACAAAAAGCCCCCTCTGCCCTTATATAGAACATAGTTTTAATGAAATTGAGCTGGTTTTTCCTTAGGAAGTTTTCTTTGTGCTTGCTTGTATAATCACCCACAGGTCGATTTTAATGACCTGGCTGGAAAAGAGACCTTGGAGTGATCCACTTCCAGAGCTAGAGTGGAAAGTTACAGCCTGCACTGTCTTCTCTTCTGAAGGCAGAGGGTTAATGGCATTTTCTCAAAGCTGACAGATTTTCACAAAATCTTTGGCCTCAGTGGCATTTTCTAAGTGAGAATCTCTCTTCTTGAAAATCTGCTGGCATCTCGTGATGTTGGAAGCAGGCAGGGCTGGGGCAGGCTGTCCTGTGCTGCAGGCACAGCTCCCCTACTCCTTTCCTTAGCTGAGGATGCTGGAGCTGAAATCCCAGCCCTCCCCCTGGCTGGCAGATCCTTTCCTGACGAGGAGCAGCATTTTCCCCAGGGAGCTTTGTTTGCCCACGATGTCACCTGGGCTGTCACTCGCTTTTGGATGAAGGACAGGCTGGTGTCACCAAAAGCAAGCGGAGGGCAGAGGCTGGGGAGGTGTCAGAGTGCTGCTGAGCTGGGGGTTATGGCACAGGGGTGAATTAACCCTCTGGCAGCAGGGGTTTGCTCATTTGGATGTTTTCCCTTCCTTGCACAGACACATCTCACCGCTTCTGTAGGTTCTTGTACCCCATCTGGCTCGGGTTTATCCCACCTCAGCCAGGCTCCCTGTGGAGAAGAGCAGCTCAGCCCACCATGAAGCTCCTTGGTGTTGCCAGTGCAGCATCCTGCACTTGGAAAAGGTTCAAGGGGACCTGGGCTCCTCAGCAGCACTTCCCTGGCTGTGTCCCCATGTTCTTTAGCACCATGGAAGCCCAAAGAGGCTCCTAGTGTCCCAAGGGTGTTAGGGGACCACACCAACCTTTCCTCTCC
>PYHW01010449.1:702776-718516 GCA_013186435.1 Turdus rufiventris
CACCTCAACACCCCCTCTGTGCCTTCTGACACAGGTCTGGGATGGGGAGGGGGAATTTGGGAATTTGCTGGCTTTCTTTTGCTGCAAGCAAACGGACAGGAATGGGAAAGGGAGAGTAATTAGCTGTCGCCGTTGTTCTGCTACCTGCGATGTTGGGTAAAATTAATGGAAAGCAACAGAAGTCAGGGCTACGTGAACCGACTCCCAACCAGGCCTCCTCTTTGCTCCCTTCAGATCTCTCTATTTGCCAATCTTCTCGTGGCTTTTGATGTCTGTTGTGTGTCTGTGGGGTGTTTTTTTGCTGTTATTATTTATCACTCGCAGTAAGAAAGAGAATCTTTAAAGTGGCAGAGGAAAATGGGAAGGTTTAATATTGCAGGAGGCAGAATCCCTGAGCCTTTCGGGCTCCTGGGCTGATGAGTATTTTTGTGGAGCGATGGGGAGTTGGTGCAGGCAGGGCAGTGATACAAATCTCATTCTGTGCATCCACACAGAGCTCTCACCCCCAGGGCTGGCGGAGACCTTTGCAAATAATGTTATCTTTGGTGGCAGAGGGGAACGTGTGGAGCCACCCTCCAGCACCAGCTGCAGTTCTGGGGAACACAGCGCTTCCAAAGAGAGGTGTGGGACTGACAGACACACACACAGACATCCCTCCAGCTGCTGCAAGGTGTTGTGAGCTGTGAGCAAGAAACAGCTCTTGATAACTGAGGGATGCAGCAGGTGCTGCAGCAGGAGCAGAGGTCAGGAGGAGCTGGGGGGCATTTATTTGTCACCTACTCAAGGGATGCTGCTGCCCCACATCTTCCCATCCCAGAGCCAAACAGGGATCACAGCAGGTTCCACACACCCTTGCTGGGCTGAAGCCCAGGGTGCCACCTGCCCAAATCCTCCTGCATCCAGCAGATTTGTGAGCGGCAGCTGCAGCTCAGGGCTGGAGCCCCACCATCCCCCTGGTCCTGCTGAGCCATCCCACAGCATCCCCTGTCCTCACCTCCACGTGCTTCCCCCTGGAGCACTGTTTGTTTGTTGGCTCAGTGAGCTCAGGCCAGCAGGAAAGCCCTTGCTCAGTAAATACTGTTTTATCTCTGAACAGCAGCTCGCTGTCGCTCATCAAATATTAATCCAAACTCAACTGCTTCTTAACAAGGTTTTCTTTAAAGGCATTGGGGCTCGAACACACCTGCAGGGAGGCAGTCTCCTGGCTTCCCCCTGGCTTTGCCCAGGGAAAACAAAGGGACAGCAACAGGGGAAAACCCCTAGTCCTGTTCCTCCAGCCTTCTCCACATTTCCCACACAGCTTTAGGAAAACAAGTGGATGAAGAGCCCAAGTGCCTTTGGTAGATCTGGACATGCTCAGTTTTGGGGTGTTTTGGTTGCTGCCAAAAGCATGGGTTCAGGTGGCTACAGAAAAATTCCACCTGATATCAAGGAGCTGAGAAAGAGAAAATCACAATGTGCACTATCTGTGCTTTATCCTGCCTGCCTTACACTTAGAGGCAATCCTCCCACAGAGTCACATTCCCACAGTTTGTTTGAACAAACCTGGGGACAACTTCAGGCTCCACAGAGCTTTGCTGCTCTTTACCCTTCGAGCCTTGTCTGCACCATTTGGGGACCTGCTGGCATCTCACCAGATTTATCCATGAGATGCCTCAGCTCCCACAGGGGAGTCAGGTTCTTCAAGAGCACGTGCCCCATGTCCTGCTGGAAATGGCTTGCAAGTTTGCTCAGCCTCTTGAACCAGATCCCTCGTGGCTCAGCATTGCTTTGGTGCCTGGCAAAGAGCAGGAAAAGCAGCAAAAAACTGGGAAAGCCTCATCAAAGGGATGGAGAATGGAGGAGGGAATGAGCAGCTGGCCAGCCCTTGCTTGGCTTGGCAGAATCATGGCACTTTCACTGCCCCAGTGGATGTGGCTGGATGGACCAACTCATTGCCAAGAGCACTTCCATCATCAGTCAGTCATGGGCTCATCACACAGACCCAGCTTCTCCAAAACAAATCCCAAGGAAAGAGCCAAGAGACATTCCCTGCCATCCCTGAGTGGTTGGCTATGGCGGGGGGGAAGCCCAGAATGAAGGTCAGCAACTTGTGGAATCACAGAATCCATTAGGTTGGAAAAACTCTCTAAATCATGGAGTCCAACTCTTACTCTTTCCAAGACCACCACTAACCCGTGTCCCCAAGTGCCACATCCAGGGATGAGAACTCCACCACTGTCCTGGGCAGTCTGCTCAAATGTCTGACCCACATTTTAGTGAAGAAATGTCTCCTAATACCCAATCTAAACCTCCCTTGATGAAATCTGAGGCTGTTTCCACTTGTCCCACATCACTGATTTGCATCAGCACCCATCCCTAATTCCTCACACTCACTTCCCAGGGATCAGACCTGTTCCGATGCCAGAGGTCTGTCCCCAGGGATACATCCTTAGCAGGATAAAAGGGAAGGTGGAATAAAACTGCCTCACATCCAGGGAGTGAGGAGAGCTGGGCTCATAAATGAGTGTACCCTGTTTTATCTGAGCATGAGGAAGCCATATATCTAAGAGTCCAGGAATTCAGGTCTTAGGGAAGGAAGAGCCACAGGAATTGTTTGCTGCTGCCAGGTCGGGTGAACAGAAGGAGAAATCACCCCAGACAGTGACAGCAAGGTGTCTGTGTTCCAGCTAATCTCCTTTGCTTTTTTTCTTGGTCAGTGAAGCTTCTGGATGTGCAGAGATCCCTGCTCCTGGGTGAAAGGCCAGAGAGAGGCATGTTTGGAGTTTAACACCCTTTCATGACATCAGAGTTGTCCCCAGCTCTTCCATTCAGCTGAATATATTCACAGATCTGTAGGCTGTAAAGGTCAGAAGGGATTTTGGATTGTGGGAAGCAGATCAGAGATTCAGGGCAATGAGATTTCATTGGCAACCTTTAGAGAGAAGTGGCAAATGATCCATTTAATGGGCACTGCCTCTGGTCAAGCCAGAACAGGGGCTGTTTTCCCTCTTCTGGCACTATAAAACCTGGATATATTTTAACATGCAATTCTGGTGGCTCTGAAAAGTGTCTCCCTGGGAATTGGTGTGTTTTTGTGGTTCTTGCTCTCCTCTGCCCATTCATGGAAAGCCCAGGATAGAAGTGACCAACCCCTTGTGTCCTGCATTCCCAGAGCTTCTGGTCACCAAGACCACAACCAGACTGGCCAAGGAAGGGGGATCTGCCATATTAACACTTGTTAAATTACAGTCACACCTCTCTTGATATTTGAAAGGGTTTGAAATTCTGCAGGGCCCCAGTGGCTGCAGACAAGGTGTGAAATCTGTGGCTGCACAGGCACTTTTCTCCACACCCATTGCACTCATGTCCCACTCATGGGGAAATCACCCAGACTTCTCCTCTGGGGACTGCACAGGGAGCCTGGGCTGGGTGGGCCTTGGAGCAGCTTGGTCTGATGGAAGGTGTTGGAATGAGATGAGCGTTAAGGTCCTTTTCCACCCAAACTATTCTGGAGTTCTATGATCTGGGGCAGCCCCACAAGAGCGTTTTCAGAGTGTCAGGGGTCCCAGCTGCCCAGAAGGCTGCAGAGAGATGAGGTGGGGAGCAGCTCAACAAATGTCTGTTCCAGACCAGAGGCGTTTCAGCATCTTGAAATGGTTTGTTTGGTCAGTTTGCTTTTGCTGCCATTTCTTGGCACACTTTGGATCTTCTTCCCCACAACCAGCTCCCTCCTGCAGTCCAGCTTGGGAAAGCTCTCATTTGTGCCAGTGTGCAGTTTTGGTTGCCCTCCTCCCCCTGCTCCCATCTGCTCCCTCCCTCTCTGGCCGTCTGTCCAGCGGCAGGACGCTCCGGGTCCATATGCTGTCCCTCTGCAGGGCTGTCACCTCTCCTGCTGCCTCCTGCAGCCACGCTTGGCAAGGGAGGGAAGAGGAGCTGGAGTGGGGAAGGGGCCTGCAGGCATTTCACAGCAGTAACAGAATAAATCTAATTTATAGACATAGCAAAATGCAGCTAAAGCGGGAGTTGAAATAAATGCAAAGCATACCAAGGTCTCAAGTTATCGGCACTGTAACATTTTTCCTGACTATCTCTGTTTTCCTGCCTGGGTTTGTCTTTGTAGCTTCCTCCCAGACAACTGGACCTTTGCTCTGAAGTGAAAATGAAAGCTAGGGGAAAAAAAAAATAGCAGGAAATGAATTCTTCAGATCTCCTTCGTGATGCATCAACCCCATCTGCCAGCTCCCTGTGACAGGGAGCGGAGTGTGGCTGGGTGGCAGGTGGAGAGACAGGCTTTAAAAAAAAAGGAAATAAAGTAAAATAAAAGGCACAACTATCCCTGCAGCTGGGAAGTGAGACTGGGCTGCTGGGGGGGCTCTGCCAAGGCACAGAGCTCCAGGTGAGACTGGGTTGGAAGAGCCTTTGCTCATGGAGGTGTGAGGACAGGGAGATTTGTCTTCCCATTCCCTGGCTTGTCAAGGTAATGGGAACAAGCGGGTGGGAGATGTTCAGAGGCAGCTTGAACTAATTAGGAGAGAGAGGAGAGGAGAGAGAGTCTGATGGAGTGGGGGAAAGGCAGGGGGAGGGAAAACGCTTTGTACTGGTGAGCACTGTCCCTGATGTAGAGATGATGAAAGGCACTAAAGCAAAGATGATGGAGCAGCCAGCCCGGGCTGGACGGAGCCTCTCCGAGGGTGGGGGCTGCCACAGGGGTTGGGTGTTCCAGGAGAGCTCACAGACACAGGGGGTGCCCCATGGTGCTGCCCAGCACCCTCCCAGCATCCCAGGAGCTGGCAGCATCCTGGGCTTCCCAAACTCTGCTCCAGCCCTTTCCCAGAGTTAGAGTGAACCTGTCTCCAAAGCAGCATCTCATTTCCAGCAGAGCTCAGGGCTGTGGTTGTGTTTTCCCAGCCTTGTCAGTCACCCCTCCTTCAAGACTCACTCCTGGAGCTGGGGATGTGATTCAGAAGGGAGCAGCATTGCCTCCTCTGGCCAGATCTCCTCTTCCTTTGCAAGAAGAGGCAGCTTTTTGAGCCTAATTTAGCAGTCTTTAATGTGAGTTATTCCAAACCACACTTGCCACTTCCTTCATGCGTTCCCGCAGGATGATGGGCTGATTTCACAGAACGAAAAGCCTTAAGCAAATCTTGTCACACAAGAAAATTGATTTTTCAAAACTGACTTTTACAAGATTACTGGTGGGTTTTTTTCCCCTCATCTTTCTTCTATATCATTCCCTTCCAGTCTCACGAGGTGGCTTCAGATCTAAGGAAATTAGAGATGCTGTGACTAAATTGAAAATGTAAAAATGGGGAGAAAGAGGGGAAAAAAAGACACCCAGCACCTCCTCTGCTGCTGCCTCTGAAGGATGCAGCTGTGTGTGCTTGTGAAGGAGCAGAACTGTCTCCTTGACCTCTCCCACTGCCACAACATCCATAGAGTCTTCCCAAGGATTTTACCAACATCTCACCTGATGGGCATTCCTTGGTGATCCCAAGCTAGATCACAGGAGTTATTTTCATTCTCTCCCTCAATCTGTACATATTATTTTATCTTTTAGAATTAAAAAACCAGTTTGCCCCTGCCGCTCTGTTCAGAGACATCTCAATGTGTTTTGTCAAAAAAAAAAAGAAGAAGACAGAGGAAGAGTTGCCTTGAAGTTGTTTCAGACAGCTTAAAATATGCTAAGCTTTTGTGTTTCTGCCACATAAATAATGAATCCTCTTACAGCTTCTGAGTCAGGAAAGACGTTGATTTAAGAGGCCTTCAGCTCCGTTTGAGGCTTTTCTGCCAGAAAGGGAAGAATGTGACCAGGGATGAGCCAGGCATGAGGGACGAAGCAGAGTGTGCAGTGGGAGAGGGACAGAGGTGGCAGCCACCACAGCCCTGCAGGAGCTGTTCTGAGGGATTTCACTCCTTGATTCCCTCTTTGCTCCTCTATTGCAGATTGTGGGGGCTAGAGGTGTGTTTAAATTCTGTGAGCATCCTGCCACTGTCTCTGCCCCAGCAAACCAGAGGGGATTTGGTGACTGCAGCAGCCTCAGTTGTTGTTCATTTGACTCATCCCCTAACTGCCACCCTTGGAGACATCTCTGCCAGAAGAGAGGTCAGGAGAGCTGCAAAATGTCAGCCAGCAGGCATGGCAGGGGAATGGGAAAACCCAGCCCGTGCTGGTGTCCCATTGCAAACCCAGTGGGTCCCACATGCCCTCCACGTGTGCTGGTGACTTCCCCAGTACCCATGACTGGAGTGGCAGCCAGGGGGCTCATCCTGCCATGGATCAGCTGCTGCAATGTGGATCCAGTCAGGCTGAGTTCAGCAGGAAGCAGCAAAAAGGGGAGAAGCAAGGGACAAGGTGGCTCAGGCTGAGCTGAGCCTTTCCTCCCCACACCTGGGGGACAGTGGTACCTGTGCCAAGGAATGCCGTGCACCCTGAGCATCCTCTCCACCTGGCATGGAGTTATCTTGGCACAAGTGTTTGGGGTTGTGCCACCTACCCTCACACACCCCATCCCAGAGAGACCCCAAAGCAATTCCAGGACTGGAAAGTAACCCTGTTAACCTCAGGGCTCAAAGATACCCTTGGCTTTCTGTTCTGCACTACAAGCTGCAGGCAAATATTAAAGCAAAGATAAAAGGCAGGATGATGTCTCTGGATTAGAAGGTTGTTTGTAAAGAATCAACCAGCATTTATTGCTTAGCTCCACTTGTTACTGAAGTGGGTAGTGAAGAACTTCATGGTTGTTACTCTTGGAGATGTCTTTTTTATTTTTTTTCTTTTTTAAATTCTGTTTCGTGCTGTTTTATGGAGAAGTTGACAGATAATCACAGAGCTCTTTAGGTCAGTCTGTTGTACCAGGACACAGCCACACTGGGTTGCTTTCCCGTGGCATGGCTGAGAAGGGCAGAGTTGCACCAGGGTGTCAGGGGCATTCCAGAGGCTTGTGAGAGAAGGACTTGACCATAATTTTGGGGATGGTTGGATGGATGGATGGATGGATGGATGGATGGATGGATGGATGGATGGATGAGCAAGCTGGGGTTGTTTCAGCTGGCAAAAGGAGGCTCAGGAGAGACGTTATTGCTCAGCTGCCTGAATGGAGCTGTGGTGAGGTGGGCGTTGGTTTCTTGTCTCGAGTAACAAGTAATAGGATGAGAAGAAACAGCAGAAGTTGATATCTGATGTTAGGAACAGTTTCTTCTCCAAAAAGGCTGAACAGCCCTGGCACAGTGTGCCCTCGTCAGTGGTGGAGTCCCTATGCCTGGAGGGATTTAGAAGGTGTGTGGCACTTGGGGACATGGGTTAGTGGTGGCCTTGGCAGTGCCAGGTAATGCCTGGACTTGATGATCTTGGAGATCTTTTCCAAACGGAGCAATTCTGTGATTCCATGGATGAATTTCATAGTGAAAAGATGAACACATCTTTTGGTGAACTCGTAACTTTATTGTACTCCCCTGAGCTGCCTGTGTGTTTGCATTAGCTCGAGGGAATGCACTTTGGATATTTATGATTCCTCCTCATGGCTCGCCAGATCCCTATGCTGCTCACACTCCAGCCAGCAGAAGTCCAAATTTCTAACACAGAAATCCCTGCCCTTGGCATCTTCTGTGAGGAGATTCCCAGAAAATGAGGCCTCAGCCCATCTCACCCAGGGTGACTCAGCTGCCTCTGTTGATAATCCTAACGTGAACTGATATCCTGTTGATAATCCTAATGTGAACCATCTGATCTAGACACAGTTGAGCCCTGAATAATTAACTGTTCTGGCAGGGCAGGCCAGGGAACCTGCCAGAGGAGGAGCTGTGCCTCACACCAACCTGAGGACATGCCAGGAGTCAGACAGAGCACAGGGAACAAGCAGTGGGATGGGAGCAGTGGCTGTCATAGGGAAGGAGGGGCTTTAGGGGCACTGGAAAGTCAGACAGAGCCGGCTCAGAGTGGTGGGCACCATTTCTGGTGGCCCAAAGCATTGCCTGGGCTGTTTGGCATGTCCAAGGTTGGCCACCATCCTTGAAGAGTTCATATAAACTTGGCCCGAGGTCTGTCTCCTCTTGCCAGGCCAGAGAGAGGGCAGAACCTCTCATGCTACAGAGATCAAACCACAAAGCCCTTGAAAACATCCCAAACTCAGCACCAGGTCAAAGCCTCAGAGGAGCTTTAGGAGCCAGCCAAGAAAAATTGAAAATCCTTGGAGACGACCCAGACACCCAGCAACCCTCTGCTGCCCGAGTTCCATGTGCAGAAAGGCATGAGCCGTTCCTGCCTGCTGTGCCAATCATTTCTGCCTGAAATGTGTGCATTTGGCAGCTCCAGTGATCTGGAACATGAGGTCCCAGCCCAGCACCACTTTCAAGATCCCCAAGCAGCGGCTTTCTTATGCTGATGAAGACCTGTGAGTTTCTGTCTCCATTCACCATTGTCTTTTCCCTGCCTGTCTCAAAGGATGGAGGTGTGAAGTTTGCAAAGGCCTCGAGCACAGGTGGAAAATAAGAACTGGAATAGAGGGAAAGGCAAGTTCGAGCAGCTTCACAGCGCTAAGATTCACTTTGCACTGAGGAGGAGGATAAACACAGCAGAGAATTAGCTCTTCAACATGCCAGCATCCATAAATCTGGCTAAAGACATTCTGCTACGGGGGTGGAGTGGGGTAGGAAGACCCCAGAAAAGACTAATCCTGTTAAACGATTTGAGAAAACACAAACCACGTGATGAAATTGGATTACCCAAAATAATAGTTAAGCTATTAGTCATGTCTATTGTGTGGCAGGGTAAGTCAAGATGATGTAGGCAGGAAAAATGAAATACAGCATCACTGCCAAAGGGGTAAAAAACTCCCCGAGGGGAGGTGACACCTCCAAGCTCGTCCAGGACTGGGGGGTGACTCACATTCCCAGTATTTCCCCAGGATAAGCAGTTTTGGCAGCTGGCTGTCATAGTCTGAATGGTTTTACTCTTTCTCCACATACATTAAAACGAGGAATTTAATGTTAATCATTTAATTTGGGGGGGAAGGTACAATTTTCATATGATTCCATGACTCCAGGGCCAAAGATTCGTAAATCTAAATTTCCCTCCTTAGAGAGAAAAGGAGTTATTGTGAGAGAGGGTGAATTTGTCAAAGGGGAGGGGCAGAAAAACATTCATAATGGCAAGAGAAGTTCCAAACAGGGATTAATGGGGAGAGGTTTGGTGCCCAGCCCTGTCATATGATGGGGTGGAGGAGGAGGAGGGATTTTAAACGATTGGATTAAAACAGCACAACATCTAAAAGTGTCTGCATTTTGTTTTGATCTGTCACAAAAGCAGCTTAGTACACAGAAGGAATCACCCAGTCCATGAAGTTTGATGCTTTCCCTTTGAAACAGCCTTTCCAGCAGGACCCCTCTGGTTTCCTTCCAGGGGAGGGACCAGGGTCCTTCCCAGCCCCTGGAGCAGGGAAGGAGCCAGGGGGACACATGGGATGGAATTTGGCTAAATCCAGTGTCTGTAATCCTGCTGGGTGTGCTCCTCTCTGCACATGCACTGGGCAGGTTTAATTCCCCACCATGGCCAAGCCCAGCCCAGGGCTCCAAGGTCTCTCCATGCTCCAGAGCTCTGTGCAGCCCCAGCAGTGCCGCTCCATCGATTACCTGCACGGCTCATCAGCCCTCTCCAGCTATTCCCCACGGCTGATCAGTCAAGTCATTGACAAGTTAACAGCTTTGTTTACTTCTCCCTCTCCCTTCTGCAGCCAAGCTGTTCCCATCCTGTGCTAAAAGTCTGTTCTGATGGGTTTCTCACCAAAAATGAACCATGGTGGGTGCACGGTGGCGTGGCTTTAGTTGTGTCATCTGGGACAGAGAAACCTTCTCACCCCACTTCTTTCAGGTCCAGGCAGCACAGACCTGACCCCAGGGTGTCTCTGATAATCTGAACCCTCATTGAACATCTTCAGGTGTAATTTGGGGAGCTCTAGTAGCCCCTCATGGATTTTTCTCACCCTGCTGATGGCAAGGAGGAGGTGCAAAACACGGGCACTGCCCTTGGAGTCTGCAGCTGATGAGCAATCAGCCTGGTCCCAGCCTCCTGGCTTGGAAGGAGTGGGAACACTGGAGCCGAGATGAGATGGAAAATCAAGCCGGAATTTTCCTCTGCAGTGAGGTGTTATTATTATCATCAAAATCTCAGAGTGTTTAAAAACAATCCAACCCCAGTAGAAGCAACTGGTGCATTCGTGGCGAGTGCAATCAGACACCAAACATGTCCTTGTCAGGGGTAAAAGTCTGAAATTTGGGAAAAGGTTGCAGTCTTTCTTCTTGTTTATTTGTTTTTCAAAAAAATAAATATATATACATATACATGGGAGAAAAATAGGCAGGGGATGAGCAAAGTTCACATCTCTGCACCTGAGCTGTGCCATTTCCACCATTAGAACTCGAGGTTTGCTTTCTGATGGAGCCAAGGTCCCTAAATTGGGATAGAGAGGTTTGGGGAGAGGTCATCAGCTGTGGGCATGGAGGTTTGTCAGGATGGGAGCTGGAGGCTTGGAAGCCCTTCCTTGAGTCCAGTGGATACGATAACACAAGGAAAAACCTTTCTTCCCCTGTAATCAGCACAGCTGAGGCCATAACTCAAATCCTGTGGCCAGGTTTGGGCCTCTCACCACAAAAAAAGACATTGAGGTGCTGGAGCGTGTCAGGAAGGGAGTGGAGCTGGGAAAGGGCTCAGCCTGGAGGCTCAGGGGGGACCCTGTGGCTCTGCACAACTCCCTGACAGGAGGGGACAGCCAGGGGGTTCAGGATCTGCACCCAGGGAACAGGGACAGGAGGAGAGGGAGCAGCCTCAAGTTGCCCTAGGTCAGGTTTAGGTTGGATATTAGGGAAAATATTTTGTGGAAAGAGGTGTCAGACCTGGCAGGTTGGCACAGGCTGCCAATCCCTGGAGGTGTTAAAAACCCACGTGGCCTTGGTGTTTAGGGATAGGGGTTTGTGTAACCTTGGCAGTGCTGGGATAGTCTGATGATCTCAGGTGTCCTTTCCAAGCTGAACAATTCCCTGGCTCTGTGATTCCCATGCTCGAGGGCCACCCAGAATTCTCAGGGCTCTTTCCTCCTGAGCTTGATAAAACCCATGCTGTGAAATTAATATGGGGGAGAGGTTACCCAGGTAAATAAACCCTGATAAATGAACCCACACAAGGAGGAGGAGGCCCACACATCTTCATTAGGGAGGGAGCAGGCGGGAGAAGAGGAATAACCCCATACATCAGCATTATGAAAATTTAGCCGTAATCAGGAAATAATTTGTGCAATGCATCACATGCGGGGGGCACCGTGACACCGCTGGGGCTGGGAACCTCAGTCCATCATTTCTCACAAGGCTGTCACTTAGCAGGAGCCATCCTTTGTCCCTGTCCCCTTTGGACCTCCAAAAGGTGCCAGAATCTCATCCTCAAAACAGTTTCTCCTCCCTGAGGGGGATTCCAAGGCTCTGGGGCCTCGGGGGATTTGGGGTGATGCTCATAGCATCTCACAGTGAGGGTGAGAGGAGGGGACTGTCACATCCCACTCTGCTGGCAATAAAGCAACAAAACCCATTCTCTGAGCAATTTGTAGCAATTAATAGCCATTCCCAGGAATGAAATGTTAATTAATTCTTTCCCTGAGCCATGCATTTATTTAAGGTATTTGTGGGTGTTCTTGGTACTTTTATGAAGCAATTAAAATGCGTCCAAGAAAATATTTATCCTTTTTAAGTAATTCTTAGTAAACACGATTTATATGGCAAGCAACCACTTTATTTTGCATTGTTAATTAAAGCCAGCGACACACTCCACTTCCCCGGGTTATTCGCCACCAGAGCAGCAGCGCTGCCAGGAGTGCTGGTTCAGGGCTGCTGGCAGCTCCAAAATCCTCCCTCAGAACCTTGTGCAGTGCTTGATGGGGCGTTTCAGAGCCCAGAGAGCCCCAATAGACCCAGGATAACCCCCAGGAGCTCCTGTGCTGCTGGAAGGAGCCATGGCTTGATAAAGACATTTCCAAAAAAGATTTTGTAGAGTCTGTAACAGGGGGTGGTGTTTTGCACCACTGAATTAGTGGTTTGTCTGGAGTTTCTTTTGTCTTCATTCAGAGCCAGGTTTAAAAAACACACTAAGGAAATTGATTTATTTATTTATTAATATCTAAGATATTAAGATTTAAGATATCTAATATCTTATCTAAAATACAGAAAGTTTCTGGCTACCAGCTAAAAGTGAGCAAAATGGAGAGAGATCCAGCTGCTGCAAGGTCTCTTAAAGCTAAACAGTCCAACAGAGGAATAACACCTATATTATTTACACTTTTAACCCAATAACCAAATTCCTGTGACCTGCAGTATAACACCAACTATCCAGCCAGAAGCTACTACCTGAAATCATGAAAAAGAAGGAAAAATGCCAAAAAGAGACAGCATCAAAAAAATTCTCAATCTTGTCCCATACCTAATTGCTATGTTATAAAAACCTCAAATTTCAAACCCTTCACCATGTGAAATCACACATTTCTATTTAACTACACACCCATGACTTTAACTCCATCACTCAAATTTGGAAACCTTCTCCAAGGCCTCAGGTTAAAAGCAGTGTCCTCCAGAAGGTCAGTACCAAAAAGCACAAAAAGCTCAAAAAACCCAAGTTTCTGAGATCCAACAGAGTCCTACAGCTTTCCCAGTGGTTTGTTCCCACACACTGGGTGTGGAAGAATCACAAGCCCTTGTGGGGCAGACAGAGGGAGGTGTTGGCTCAGGTGAGCTGAGCATGGATGAGGTGTTATCAACGCTCCTGCAGGGACTGACACCCTGTGGGGTTTGCTGTGCTCTCACTGTGAGCGTGGGGCACTCTCTGGAGGCTTCACCAGCCTGGAAGCCCGGCCACAAACAGGATTCATGAGAAAAAAGGAACTGGAAAAAGTGGTAAAACCCCTTGTGCAGAAGGAGATGCAGCTGAGCATCCCACTGAGAGCTCAGGAAGAGGCACAGATGTGTTATCCTTCAGAAACCAGAGCAGACGAGGGAAAAACACTGAGACATAAAAACCAAAACAAAGCCCCAGCATTGTTTAGGAGCTGACAAATCCCAAACTGCCCTCTCTTATTTGCTTGTGTGTACTCTTAGCTGGGAAGCAATCGATGGAGTCAGAAAAATTCTATTTCCCTGAAGAATGTCTCCTTAGAAAAGTTGCTCCCTCCCTCTTCAGTGTTAAAAGGACCTAGTGCAAGTATTCTATTTTTTGTTCATTCTTTAATCACTGGCTTTTCAGTGCTGACTGTAATAACCCCTTTGAAACTTGGATCAAAATATCTCTTTCCTGGTTGAAAGTTGTTTTCTTCCATCACCCGAGCAAATTCAATTTGCAGAAGATGCTGAATTGGGAGGCACCTGGTACTCCCTCCAGAGAGGCCAGAGGAAAACAAAAACACATTAGAAATATGAGAAAGGAAAGAACAGAATGAAACCCAGCCCACAGGGGAAGAAATGCCCATGTGGGGACATAGACTGAGATAGTGCTTGGTGAAGAGAAAGGAAGATGAGAAAATGTGCACATCTCTGCTCTGGGCAGGCTGGGAGAGCTGGGGGTGCTCACCTGGAGAGGAGAAGGCTCCAGGCAGAGCTCAGAGCCCCTGCCACAGCCTAAAGGGGCTCCAGGAGAGCTGGAGAGGGACTGGGGACAAGGGATGGAGGGACAGGACACAGGGAATGGCTTCACACTGTCAGAGGGCAGGGATGGATGGATGGATATTGGGAGAAATTCTCCTCTGTGAGGGTGGTGAAGCCCTGGCACAGGTTGTCCAGAGGAGATATGGCTGCCCCTGGACACCTGGAAATGTTCAAGGCCAGGTTGGACAGGGCTTGGGATAGTGGAAAGTGTCCCTGCCCGTGGGACAAGATGAGTTTTAAGGTCACTTCCAAACCAAACCCTTCTGGGATTATGATTCTGTGATCTGCACTGGTGATACAACATGGGATGGTGGGAGCAGGGGTGAACTTGGAGCACTCCAAAGGTGCCTGTCAGTGTCAGAGGGCAGGAAATGAAGGCACCACACTGTCACCCTGTGGGGACCACCTGAGGAGCACAGGGGCCCTGGGATCCCTCTGCCTGTGCTACCCTTCAGCCTGGAGAGCCCAAGGGAGTCACACAAACAGATCCTGTGGGCAGGATCCACACACACAGACCCTCACCCCTCTCCTGGCACAGGGGAGCCCCCCCTGCCCCTGCAGCCCCTGCAGGGGAGTCCGGCCAAGGGCGAAAATCAGCGCAGACAGTGACAGTAGAGTTAGCATCCTGGGAGAGACCACAGCAGGTACATTTATATAGTCTGGAAAAGACCCTGGGTGGCACATTTGCAATCTATAAATACCTTCAAGGGAACAACATAAATGAAAGGAGCCCCTGCTCTCCAGGCTAGCAGGACCAGGAGCACTGGCTGGGAGCCAGGCTTGGTGCTTGGGGACAGGAGGAAGAAATCACAGAGAGCCACAGCAGTGGAAGTGGTGGATGGGGCTGCAGGAGCATCCTCCTGTCTTCTCTGCTCCATTTTATTCAGGTTCTATTTGTAAATAACAACTGATAGGTTAATAGGTGAGCCAGACACGTTATGGGCTTGTTAAAACCCGCAGTAAGTTGCCTTCTGGCTGTCCACGAGCCCATCATGGGAAGCTTTACAAGAGGGTTATCAGCTGCCATTATTAAAAACCAATTTGACATTATAAAAGATCTATACTGCTCATTCAGCCACATTGATTTAGCCATGTTAAGCCTTGGAAAACTGGAGCAAGAATCTTGATCTTTGCTGAAGCACGAAAAATTGGTGTTTGTGACACATCTCCGTGCTCGGGAAATCCAGTTTTGCAGCAGCGATGGGTTTTGAACAAATCCATAAAGCACCGTGCCATGGTTGTTGGGAGGTGTTTTCCCAAGCATCTTGATGTCAAACAGCTCTTGGAAACCTTGCTCTCTGTTTTGCAACATCCAGAAGGATCTCATCTGCAGTCTCAAACACATCTCCAGACATTTCTCCCTCTGGTTCCCATTCCCGGCGCTCTCTGGAGCATTGGGAGGATGAGCTGCAGGCAGGTGCAAGGACATGACCCAGGGAGCCCACAAGTCACTTTTATCCTCATCCTGAAGCCTCCTGCTTGTCCTTTGCACAGCAGGGAGGGTGGATTTGTGCAAAATAACCAGGGAAGAGCACATGAGAAGCTCTGGATGGTCCCGAAAGTTTGGTATCACACCCTGTCCCACTGACTGCTGAAAAGAATGGCTTCATGTACCTGCTGCCTCCCTTGAGCACCTGAGGAGAAGAACAAAACCCTCCAGAGCGTGGAAAACTGCTCAGGGCTGGGAATCTCTACAGGGACAAAGGGGTAAAGGGAGCTTAATGGAGTAGAAATATCCCTGACAAAGAGCTCAGGCCATCTCCCCATTCAGCAGCTGGAGTTTCTCTGTCGCTCCAGCTTTGTGCTACCCTTCCTTCCTCCCCTCTTTGCTTTCATTCATCCACAGTTTGAGATATGAATTCAGGCCTTCTGAACCAGCCAACCAGACAGGACCCATCAGGAGGGATGGTGTCTCCATCCCACAGGCTGTGGGGCTGAGGTACCAGGGCTCTGGCAGATGTCCCCATCCCTGTTCTGCCCCATCCCCGAGGATGCAGCTGCTGCCACAGCGCTGGCACACGCCTTCCACAACGGGCAGCAGCGTTCCTGTGGCCGGGAGGCAGCAGGGCAGGGCAGATCCAGCGGGA
>PYHW01010449.1:718575-729187 GCA_013186435.1 Turdus rufiventris
TCACAGCATCACTGACACCTTCGGATGGAGCAGCACCTGGGAGGCTCCGCTGTGCAGGCTTTTCCTTAGGGAACCTCCCTCATTAACACACGAAGTGCAGCCCTAGAAATAAAACCAGCATCTCCTGATTAATTACTGCAGGGGCAGGGGAGGGAAGCTGGAGTGGCCAGTCAGCATCTGTTAGAAGAGGGAAGATGAATGGAGGGCGAGGGCAGGTCAGTGCACACAAATCACTTCCCTGCAGCCGGGAACACCTCTCAGAGCTGTGTCCCCCCGGGGCAGGCTGAGAAGGGCCCTGGCAGGAGGCTCTGAGCTTCCCAGGAGCAGATGTTGGGGGAGCATCACTCAGGGTGTTCTCCAGCCTGCCCTGGACCAGCACCTGCTCCCTGCAGCCCCACTGAGGCCATCAGCACCTCTGGACCTTCAGCAGGAGCTCCCTGCCTCCTTTGGGGCAGCACTGAAGCACTGGGGACCATGGCAGTGCCAGGAACAAGCAGAGGGCACCAGGACAGCGCTGGGGGCCCGGAGCAGATTGCTGCTTGCCTTGAAGGGACAGCTTTCCCCAAACCATATGGGGAGCAGCCTCCCCACTCCTTCCTCCCTCCAGCTCCCAGTGCCTGCATCTCCCCCAACCCATCCACAACCTGAAGGGCAGCCCCAAACAACAGGGCAGAGTCTCCTCAGGAAAACCCTCCAATTTACCTGTCAGTTGTTTGGGAACGACTATTACACGTTTCTTCCCAGGCTTTTTTTCCCTTCCCCAAAGCGTGGTTGGAGTTTCACAGCGCCTGACAGCATCTCCCGCCGTTCCCAAGTGGCAGGTTGCCAGATGGTGCCCCATTAGGTCACATTTGCTCATTGTTTGGCAAACAGGGCTTAATTCAAGTGCTGAGTTGACAGCTTGTTCTCCAAGACAATTTGCAAGTTGCAGTGTTGCAAATGCCAGCTTGGCTTTTCAGGAAATGTTATTTCAGCTGCCTTAAAGGGATAAAGTTCTCTTTGACTGGGGAAAAAATAAAATAGGAAGAAAAGGGCCAAAGTGGCGAGCAGCAGAAAATGTTTTTGGTGGTTTTGATGGGAAGGACCAGCAGTGTTGTTGGCAAGCATTCAGGGACTGTCATTCCCCATCAAGCAGAGACCCTCCACGTTCCATTCCTCCCATCCCTGAGGTCCTTCCCAATCCTAAAGAATGATGTGTATTCCCAGTGAAACGGGGTGATAGAATTTTGGATTCTGTTGGGAAGGTTTCTATAGGAGTACAATCCCTAAACCCCCAGAGAAGGGGACGATGCTGAGAACAAGTTCCTGTCCCTTCTGAATTCAGGGGAACTCTGGGTGTGCTTCCCCCACCACTGTGTGTGATTAGGTAGAGAGGATTTATCATTTGCTTGTACTTAGGAATGTATATTTTTTTAAAAGTTTGTGGTATTTAGGGAAATTTGTGGTGGTTTTTTGGTTGGTCAGTGGAGATATTGTGGTGATTTTGTTGATTATATTAGTGGGAATATGATGTTGTTTGTTTTGTTATTTTATTTTTAGGAATTGAATTTTTTTGGGGTAGTTTTTTTGATTTTGGTTGTTCAGTGGTTTTTTATGGTAAAACTAGTTTTTAGGAAAATTTGGATGATTAAAATATTTTTGTTGTTGTGTTTTGTGTATAATGATATTATTGCGTATTGTAAATATTTTGGACTTTTATATTTTTTTTAGTGTAGTTTTGATTAGTTTATGGTAGATGGTGGAGTTGTGTTTTTATTTTTGGGGTAGCTGGTTTTAGGTGCATTGTATTTTTTTTACTTGAAAGTAAACAGAATTTTGGTTTCTGTTGGAAAGGTTTCTGTAGGGGTACATGTACACATCTCTCTGATGGCTCCTCTCCAAAACCTTCCCTAAATCCCCAGGGAAGGGGACAATGCTGAGAACAAGTCCTGTCCCTTCTGAAGTCAGGGGCACTCTGGGCGTGCTGCCCCCAGCACTGACACCTACACATGGAGATGGCAAGAGACACAAAACAGCACCATGACAACGTTCTGTTTTCTTCAACAGGTGGGCAAAAAAAGGCCAGGTTATAAAGGAAGCCTCCGGTGACTTCTACGAAACCATCGTGGACCACACGTTCTTCTTCGAGCCCGTCTCCTGCGAGGTCACCAATGCTCTGGGCAGCACAAACATCAGCAGGACTGTGGATGTCTACTGTGAGTAGCTGCTGATTTGAGTCTGTGGATGTCTACTGTGAGTAGCTGCTGATTTGAGTCTGTGGGTGTTTACTGTGAGTAGCTGCTGATTTGAGTCTGGCTTCCAGGCTCAGCAGAGCTGCTGGAAATCAGCAGGAAGCAGACACAGCTCAGCCTGACTTGCCCAGGGTGGCAGGATTTGCTGGGCTCTCCTGCAGCTCACACTTTGTAAATGCTCTGGTGGTTGGACCTGTGATTTTTGTGAGCTCCTGGGGTGGTCACCGGGGAGCTGGTCCTTCTGGAGTTGCAGCAGGCACCTGTCTGAGGCTTTTCTTTATTTGGGGCCCATCAAGATCTCCCTGTGACCTGTTTGTTTTGAGGGTTTGTGGCTGGCAGAGCCCATCACTGGCAGTAACTCCAGTTTCCTCTGCACAGTTGGGCCCAGGATGGCGACAGAACCGCAGTCCCTGCTGGTTGACCTGGGCTCGGACGCTGTGTTCAACTGTGCCTGGACTGGGAACCCCTCTCTCACCATCGTCTGGATGAAGCGAGGCTCGGGCGTGGTAAGGACAGCTGGGGGCATGTCCAGGGCATGGGGGGCTGCAGGATGCTTCCATGGAGCACAACCCCTGTTCTGGTGTAAGTTTTTTTTGTCTCTGGTAGTTGTTTTACCAGGAGCTGAGAGTGCTGATATCGATCAGCCATCTCTCAGGAACTTCCATCAGCCAGCAGAGAAAGACCGGAGGCCTTACTTGACAAGTTCCACAAGAATCTTTATTTCATGCCAAGGGTGGTCAAGCAGCATCCTCTCAGAAACAAAGGGCAGACAGTCATATTTATAGGTTCAAGGTGGATTGAAACTACAGCCAATAAAAAGTTTATACAAAGAACAGCATCCAATCTAAGTCAAAAGTTCTAAAAGTGAACTGACCAATTACACTAACTGATTTCTAACCAATTATCTTCCAAGGTGTTAGAGAGTGACCAAATTCTTAAGGAATTTGGCTCAGCCTTGGTATCCAGGAGACTTTATCTATTATAGTAAGTTCCAGGAGAAGATGGCTTTGGAGGAATTGTATCATCCACAGTCTGGGAGCTCCTGGCTGGATGAATGCTGGCTCCTCTGAATGCAAAGGGGTCCTGAGAGTGGGGGAATTTGTTTCCATGATGATGGAATGATGATGGAGGGTTGAACCAGAGCACCTCACTGATGGGGAGCAGTTCTGCAATTCACCTGCACATGGTTCCTTCTGGGATGGTCCTGTGGGAGATAGTCCTTTCTGGGATGGTTCTTCCAGGAACGGTCCTTTCTGGGATAGACCTTCCTGGCATGGACATGGGATGGTCCTTTCTGCTCCCCAGGCCTGGAATCTCACATTCCTACATGTCCATCCCAGAACTCCCTGCTGTCAACTGGAGCCTGCTCCAGGGAGGAGCTTGGTTCTGTCCCAGCAGATTTCTCCACATCTCTTTTGTACTGAAAATCTTAAGGAGCTTTGCCAATCCTAATCACAGCTCAGTCAGCCCTGGAGGCAGGAGATGCTCTGATCCCTCTTTACAGACAGGAGGGCCAAGCAAAGCCGCAGGAAAAAGCTGAAGGAGGGCTGAGATGTGAAACTCATTCAGAAGCACACACAGGTCTGGGTTTGAAAAGCATCACCTGGGCATGTCTGGGGATGAGGAAATGCTGCTGTTCCACTCAAGGCTGTGGTTGAAGAGCTGGAGCCCCACGGAGAGGCTGAGTCCTCTCCTCCTCTGGGGACACTGAGCCATTAACTGCTGGGGTGTTATTTCCAAACCATAATGACCTTGGTGAAGGCCATCCCCTGGGAAGAAATTACAGACTTCGGAGGGCTGATGGCTTGAATTCCAAAGGAATCCCAGTGGGTCAGTAATTCCTGGGTGGTTTTCCATCCCAGCTGCCATGGCTGTTTCTCTGGGTTGTCACTGTAGGCTCACACACACACACACACACACAGAGTTGTTCCACTGTCTCGAGGTGGCTGCAGGAGCTGGGCACAAGGGCTGCCTCACCCTCCTGCTCCAGCCCCAGCCCTCCATCAGGGCTTGCCTTTGCTATCCAGCAGTGCCCAGGCACAGCCCCCTTCTCCCTCTTTATCTGCCTCCCTCCAGCTGAGTTCCATCATGTTGGAACTTCTTGGAGCAGAATGAAGGAGATTATTTTGCCCTTCCACTATGCCTTCATGAGACCCCATCTGCAGTGCTGTGTCCAGCTCTGGGGCCCCCAACTACAAAAGGCCATGGAGCTGCTGGAGTGAATCCTGAGGAGGCCATGGAGATGCTCCAGGGCTGGAGCCCCTCTGCCCTGGAGCCAGGCTGGGAGAGCTGGGGGTGTTCATCTGGAGAAGAGAAGGCTCCAGAGACACCTCAGAGCCCCCTCTAGGGAATAAAGGGGCTCCAGGAGAGCTGGAGAGGGACTGGGGACAAGGAATGGAGGGACAGAACATAGGGAATGGCTTCACACTGCCAGAGGGCAGGGATGGATGGGATATTGGTGAGGCCCTGGCCCAGGGTGCCCAGAGAAGCTGTGGCTGCCCCTGGATACCTGGAAATGTTCAAGGCCAGGTTGGACAGGGCTTGGAGCAACGTGGGATGGGGGAAAGTATCTCTGCTCATGGCAGGGGATTGGAATGAGATGTGTTCAAGGTCCCTTCCAAGCCAAACAATTCCATGACTCTGTGATCCCAGGATAAACCCTCCAGCTGGTGTAACCCAGCAGAGATGGTTGTGCTGGTCACCAGAGCCACCTCCATCTTCCCAGAGCGGGGCTGGCAGAGGATGCTGCTTTGAGGCCATCAGCACCCAGCCATCCCAGTGGGATCTGCGATCACTGCTGATTCTTCCCCAGCCCCTCTGTTTTCAGAGCCAGGTTGAAGTCCCTCAAGACTGCCTTCTTTTCTCCTTTTTTTACAAAAAGGAAGCAAGTCAGAGACCAAAGAGAGGTTGAGGCCAAGTAAACACAGGCATTTTCATGGCTAACTCTGCAATCGATGCTAACACAGTGAGTTTAAAAGGGATCTGACCCTCTGTGCCTGTGCCAGGTCAGGGCTGAGACCCCCACCTTGATCCGCATTTCACCACTGCATCAGCACTAATTCCTGGAGCTGTGGGGGCAGCAGCCAGCAGAGCCAGTGGCTCACCCAGCTGAGGAGGAGGAGAAATGATGGGCTGTGACCTGCAGAGCACTGGCAAAGAAAGCCAAGGGCAGCTGGAGGAGTTCACTCCCAGACATGGCTCCAGAAACTACTTTCTGTTTGAAATCTGCCATGATTTTTTCAAATCCAGCAATGCTAAGATTCTGCTGACAGCCTCAGCCAGATCCCTCAGCTTCCATGCTTTTCCAGGTTTAATAAAGCTGCTCGTTGCACAGCGAGGCAGGGGAGCAGCAGGGCTGACAGCCAGTCCATGGCAGGGAGGCTGCCCAAAGCCAGATGAGATTTCCCTGGGTATCCAGACCACATTCAAGATGTTTGCCACCTCTGCCACCACTTCTGGGCTTCAAATCCCTGAGTCAACCCCAGGAGCCTCCCCTGTGCCTGTGAATGTGGAGGTGCAAGTGTGGAGTGGGGTTCTCTCTGAGGTTTTTCTGCCTGTGCCACTGCAGCCACCAAAATTTTTCTCTTGTATCTTAAACTTCTTGCAAAACTGGAGTTTGTAAAAATTCAAATAAATAGGAGCAGGATTTCTAATTCCACCCCAAAAAACCTGTGGTGTTTCAATAGCAGTAAGTGATATTTCCATGCAATGCCAGACTTTGGGCTCATCCACTTGGCTTTCCCAAGGATGCTCAGGACCTGGTGACACAGCTCTTGTAACTCACATCATTTGCTTTGTCTGTAATTTCTCATGGCCCACCTGAAAGCCCCCCTCCTCTCTTCCAGGTCCTGAGCAATGAGAACAAGCTGATCCTGAAGTCAGTGCGCCAGGAAGACGCCGGGAAATACGTGTGCAGGGCCGTGGTGCCGCGGGTGGGCGCGGGGGAGCGGGAGGTGACGCTCACCGTCAACGGTACCTCCTGCTTCCCTTCTGCATCCATCCCTCCTGCTTCCCTTCCACCATTCATTCTCTCTTGTTTCCCTACCACCACCTCCTTCCTGCCTTGATCCTGTAGCTCTGACACCTCCTGTTCCCAAATTATTCCCTCATATACTTCCTTTTGGAGCAAATCCCACCCCCAGTTGGGTCAGGGATTCAGGTAATTAGAGTAAAGTGGATTTTGCATTATTTAGCCTGGAAATGCACAAGTTAAAGCAAAAAAAAAAAAAATCAACATTTATTCAGCCCTGCACAGTTCCTTATTATCAACAGGGGTTTATTGAGTAGTTGGGAGCTGGCAGCTTTAAATCTTTAATAGATTAATCTTGCAAAACTCTCACAAGGTCGGAGAGTGCTGTTGTCTCTGATGTACACCTGGAGAGCTGGGAATTGAGTCTGGATCCAAGACCAGCAGCCTAATCACTCTCTCCAACCCACGTGAGATTACCTGTGAGGATTCCTGTGAGGATACTTGAGAACATTCCTGCCAGGATTCCTGTCAGCATTTCTGTCAGGATTCCTGTCAGGATTCCTGTCAGGATGGCTGCTTGGGGCTCACCCAGCAGTGTCAGGATGTGCCCTGGACTCACACCCGGAGCTCTGGAGTTTAATGATGCCCTGGCCAAGACCTCACAGCAGCTGGTAACAAATTTCAGCATAAATACGGCAGGGAAAGAGCCAGCTGGGCTGCAAGTGGTATAGGCAGAGGAAGAATTTTGCATTGTCTCTCACCTGCATGACAAACTGGCAGGTTTGACTCCCCACCCACTGTCACAAGAGAAGAACATAAGCAGGAGGCAGCTCAGGCAAGCAGCGATTTCAAACACAGATAATGGAGATGGTGGATGCCCCAGTTCCCTGGAAACATCCAAGGACAGGCTGGACAGGGCTCTGAGCAACCTGATCTTGCTGAAGATGTTCCTGTCCCTGGATGACCCTTAAATGTCACTTCCCACCCAAACTATTCCACATTTCTATAATCCTAGGAAAGAAAGCCAAGGGCAACGCAGCAGGGACTGAAAACCAAAACTCCCTTGACTTGGACTCGGCGCCTTCAGTCTCCTTCCCCAGCAGCTGCTGGGTTTTAATTACAATTAAATGAGCTCATGGAAAACAAAGCAACAAATTAGCACAAAGAACATGCTCCTTCCCTGACACCTAGGAGGCACAGGGATGTCCTGAGAGCAGAGCAGAGCTCCCCACAGACTCAGAGCATTTGGAGCATGCAGCACTGACTGGAAAAGTTGCTCCGCTCTCCAGCAACTTTTTTTTTTTTTNAAATCCATGCATGGGGTTCACTGCTCAGCCTTGAGCATCTCCCAGGAACTGACTGCCTGCATGTCCCACCTCATGGGATGTGCTGCCAGGGGCTTGGTGCACCTGAAGGTGACAGCTTTGGGACATGTCACTGCAGGTGTTGGACCAAGGGAGGATCCCACACCTCTGGGTCAGGATGGTCTTGTGACCCTCCAAGTGAGGAGAACCCAGCCCCTGAGCAGCATCCCCCCATCCAACATCCACCAGGAGCTGGGGCTTGGCAGCCTGTCCTGCAGCAGAGCAGCGTTGCTGTCACACAGCACGGCACAGCGTGTCAAATCCAGCTAATGAATTCTGCTGGAAGCCTGTTCTCATGGAATTCAAGGGGGAAGTTGAATGCCTCATCTTTTGAAGTGATTTTAAATCCAGAGGGTGATACAATTGTCTTGGTATCACCAGATGTGACAGTCACAGAAAAATCAGGCGCCGAGAAGTTGTGTTCTGGGCTGGCTGCACTGCCCCTGATCAGGGAATGTTGGTGGGCTGATCCTTCCCACTGAGCACAGAGATCCCAACTGAGGGATCACCCAGCCCACTCTGAGCCTCTGGTCCCACCACCCATCCACTCCCAAAGCTGTCCAAAATCACAGCAGGATGATGTTGAGGTAGGAGTGCATCCTCCTGCCCTTCCCACCCAGCCTCCCCAGACAGGGCTGTGGTTGCAGAGCAGCCCAGTCCCGTGCCAGAGCCAAGGCCACCAGCCTGCAAGGAAGCAGATAGGATTCAGAGTCTGGTGAGTGGGAAGGAGGATTATGCAAAGCATTTGGCAGGGCCAGAGCAGCAGAGGCTCGAGGGAAGGGAGGAACTTGGTGCCATCATAAATCAGCAGCAGCTGGATCTACAGCCAAAGCCTCTCAATGCTCGTGACTGCACCCAGCCTGGTCACAGCTCCCACCCCAGCAGGAGCCCCCCAGGGTCACCTTCACAGGCAGATCACCACAGTCCCATCTGTCACTGCACCATCCGGGCTTGCTGAGCAGGGATCACCACCTCTGCCCACCCTGTTCTGCAAGAGAAGTTTGTTGGAAAGGCTGGACAGCTCCAGGTGACTAATTCAGGATGTCATTCACCCGGGATTCAGCCCAACAAAGAAGTGAGGCATGCCTGAGGGCTGGGAGCAGGGCAAGGACCACCCACCCTGCTTGATCAGGAGCACATCATGGGTCAGGAAGTGCTCAAGGCCAGGTTGGAAGAACCTGGTCTGGTGGTTGGTGTCTCTGCCCATGGTAGGGGATCTGTAATGAGATAGGTTTTAAAGTCTTTTCCAACCCAAATCATTCTGTGATGTTCCTTTGCAATACCAGGCAGAACCAGCCAGCCCAGGACTTCTGAGGGAAGCAAGGAGTTAAACAAAACTCTCCTGCCAAATCATTTTGAGTGCTTGGGAGAGAGGTTCAGATGGACTCGAGCAGGCTGGAGAAGCCAAGGCCATCCTTTCCTTTCATTCCTGAAGGCTCCCACCTCAGACTTCTCTTTTGTGTGAGCCGCCAGGACCGCACAAATAAATTGGCACTGAGGTGCTAAAAATAACCTCCACCAATAGCTCCATCATTTATATCCATAGCAACATTGCTTAGAGCCTTTTCCCTGCCTGTGGGCTGTCTCACACTCAGAGCTGAATGCCAAGCTGGAGATTGGCAGCTTTCATAAGGAGCCAGAGCCTGGTGGAGAATCAAACACCAGCCCTGAATGCGAAGAGGCTGCGACTTCATGCTATTATTTCTGGGCATGTTCATCTCACAAATAGTCTTTAGTCATCCACTATTATCATGATGATAAGCCTTCGACTCTGAACTCCTGAAGCAACAATAAAAGCCAAAGCCATTGGCATTTGTGCCATTTAAAATCCACTCGCCTTGGGGAAAATGATCCTTTTAATGATTATTAAGCCATTTTTCTCTAGCGTCACCCAGTCTTGGAGCACTTCCAGAATTTATAAGTAACACACAACCATCAAAATGGAAAGGAGATGGTTCTTTTTATTACTGTTTAGGCCTGGCCTGCAGATCCCATCACTGCTCTTGCCTCTGCTGGCTTTGGAATCATCAGGTGGGCAGGAGCATCAATGCCCACGGGAGGCTCCTCAGGCAAAGCACAGTGACCTCCACTGAGACCCTTCAGAGAGCTGGGCTTTCAGCGATGGATAAATGAGAACTCACACCTTGGGATCGTGCCTAGAACAACAGCTCGAGCATTTAGAGAGAAAAACACAACAAAATGTCTTTTTTTTTTTTTTTTGCCTCCTTCGATCAAAAAGGGCACAACATTTTCCACTGCAGTACTGCTATGCCCATTACAGCAAAACAAGTCCTGACCTTCACGCCCAGCTCCTGCTATTCCTGATGTTGATGGCGGCTCCCTTCCAGTAGTAATTTCCTGAGCTGCCAGAACTGTGGTCACTGGTCAGTGAATTGTGCTTCAATGAGCTTGTTTTCCATCCATCTCCCCTTGGAACAGTGGGAGGAAGCTGGGACAGGGCTGTGCCTCAGTGGGAGATGTGTGAGGATTGTGCAAGTTTGGTGCAGGAAAGCATTACTGGGACAGTTCCAAAAGGCAGCTGTATGTACAAAAGCCCAAGAGTGAAGGATTTAGCATTTTGGGACATTTTTGTGCATTCTTGAAATTTATAAATGGATGATTTGGCTAAGAATCAGGCAGGAATACCCAGGCAAATCTTTCTTCCCACCTTACCCCAAATCCCTGAGACTTTTTTTTGAATGAACATGTCAGGTGCAGGGCAGGGAGGTGGGGAAAATGGGAAAAAATCCACAAGGCTGATAAACCCAGTGACGTACTCCAAACCTGACACAACAACCCCAAATGAACACCCAAAGTTCCAGAGCTGGAGCAGGAGGAGTTTGACAGCCCCTGCCACCCCTCTCTCCCTGCCCTGCAGCCCAGTTGTTGCTCTTATCTTTTCTGCCAGCAGCAAGCCACTCATGAAAATGCAAATCTGCTTTAATTAAGGAGGTTAATAAACATCAATTAGGATCCCAGCTCTTGTGCTGCTCCCCTGGGTGATCAGGGCTGTTAGAACAGTGCAGATCTCACCAAGCCATGCTCTC
>PYHW01010449.1:729588-761026 GCA_013186435.1 Turdus rufiventris
TGGGGACTTTGCAAAAACCCAGCAGACCCCAAAGCCTCCAGTCAATGTTCTCCATCACAGGAGGTGATGGGGCTGTTTCTCCATCCCTGCCCTTCCGAGCTGGACCCCAATATTCATCTAGGGCTACCCTAACACCCCCATCCCCAAAACCCCATGGGGTGCCAGCAGCCTCTCCTGTCTCCACAGGGCCCCCCATCATCTCCAGCACGCAGACCCAGCACGCCCTACACGGCCAGAAAGGGCAGATCAAGTGTTTCATCCGCAGCACTCCTCCACCAGACCGCATCGTGAGTATCACCCTGGGGCACGGCAGGGGCTGCAGCACCTGGGAGTGCCTCGGGCTCACCCTTCTCTCTCCTGGCAGGCTTGGTCCTGGAAGGAGAACGTCCTGGAATCTGGCACCTCCGGACGCTACACGGTGGAGACGGTGAGCACAGACGAGGGGGTGATCTCCACGCTGACCATCAGCAACATCGTCCGGGCTGATTTCCAAACCATCTACAACTGCACCGCCTGGAACAGCTTCGGCTCCGACACCGAGATCATCCGGCTCAAGGAGCAAGGTGGGCACTGCCCGGGAGCTGCTGGAGGCTGGTGGGCAGTGGGAATTAGCGCCTGGCTGGGCTGTGGGAGTGGGAAGATGCTGTGAGAGGCAGGAGGTGCTCTGGGGATGCCAAAGAGGAAATTAGGAAGCACGGTGACAAGACTCCAGCTGTGCTAGCTGTAGGATTGCATCCTTAGGGCACATGATCTTGGTAAAGGGGCAGGAGCAGGGACGAGCCCTGTGAAGTCTCTGCTTGATGAGGTATTCCTGATTTTACCTCTCCTGCTAAAGCTGGAGAGCAAGGGCTGATCCTGCACCCCTTACTCACCGTCCCACAGTCCCAGGTGATGTCACTGCCCCATTCTGGAGGATCATTTATAGCTTTGGAGAAACAGGAGTGGCTGCTCCCAGCAGACCCCTCTGCTCCACGGGGATGGCAGTGAGCAGGAGGAAGGTGTTTGGACTGGTGGCCACTGGGCATCCCGGCCACCAGCCACAATGCCAGCACGTCCTACAGGGCTGGGCTCACACACCCAGCAACTCCCAGGGGATGGGCAGGGAAATTCCGCTCTCGGGGCTCTCCACAGCAGCGGAGGGAGATGGCTTGTGTGAGGAATGCTTAGCTCCTGGAGGAACTCCAGTTCTCCTCTATTTTATTAAATGCCAGGGCAGGCAGGTGGATTGTTCTCATTAAGCCGTGATTTATAGGCAAGGCTGGCGTCCAGATTAAATCAGAGCTAAATGAACCCCTTAAAATTAGCCTTGGGCTTCTTCCAATGCAAACAGAGCCAGTGGTTTTTCCAAGTCGTCTGCCAGTCAGCGGGAGCGCTCGGCGGCGAGCCTGGGTCCCAGCGGAGGGTGGCCAGGCAGCTGAGCTCAGATCCAGGGCCCCTGCCAGGCCAGGACAGGGGACAGCACTGCCCAGGCCATGGGGACACCACAGGGTGGCAGAGGGGACAGCCCTGCTTGGGCCAGGGTGGCAGAAGGGACAGCTCTGCCCAGGCCAGAGGGACAGAGGGGACAGCCCTGCCCAGGCCAGGGTGGCACAGAGGACAGCCCTGTCTGGGCCAGGGGGACAGAGGGGACAGTCCTGCCCAGGCCATGGGGACAGAGGGACAGGGGCCATCCCCTTCACGGGGAGCAGAGCTCAGGAAGGCTGCGGTGGGCGCGTGGGCTGTGCAAGGCTGTGGACACTTGCTTTATTTTCAAACAGGTACGGAAATGAAATCAGGAGCTGGTATTCAAGCAGGTATGGAAATCATGAGCTGACGGTGAATGTGAATTGTCCCCAGCCATTACCACACCTGAGGGCCCTGGAGGACTCCTCCTGGCCTGGCAGTTTTCCATAGGGCAGGCAGGGCAGGAAAAAAGCTGCAGGGCAGTGACTGGGGCAGGACTGGGAAGCTGGAGTGTTCCAGTCCCCCCTGTACCACTGACCCGCTCTGGAAACCAGCACTTTCTGTGCCCCAGCTCCCCAGTCACTGCGAGGGGGATGCTGTTACTCAGCCATGTTTAAAATGTTGTGGAAGTCCCATTTTGGGACAAAAACAAAGAGGGAGAAGTACATGTTCTCAGGGTCATTTGCAGACATTGGCTTGGTTCAGCATTGTGGGAGAGTGCTGGACAGCATCAATTGGCACCAGAGCAGGTTTGGATGGATCTTGGGGCAGATGCTGTGGGATGTGATGCCCTTGTGGTTCCTCATCCTGTGCCCCAGAGCAGGATTCCTGGGGAGCCAGCGGTCTGCCCCTCCTCAGCTTACCCATCCCTACAGGACAGCTTCCATCCCTACCATTCTGCCACTGCCCTTTGCAGTTACCCTCATCCCAGCCCAGAAGAGCCCTGGACATTTTCCCCACCCCATTCCCTGCACGGTTCTTCATCATCTTCACCCCATCACCACCTCTCTCTGAGCTCTGCCCTGCAGATCCCATTCCCCAAAGCTGAGAGCCAGCCAGCTCCCAGGGCCTCCAGGCTCCTGTCTCTCCAGCCCCTTGCTCCATATTCCCTTGGGAAGGCCAAAAAAATCCCATGAGGAGCTACCACTGTTGGCAGGAGCACTGCCTCAGAAAATCCTGGTTTCTTCGTGCCATGGCTCAGCTGCTGGGTTGGAGGATGCTGATTTTAGGGTGAGCTCCTTGGGACAGCTGGACCCAGCTGCAGCACCTGTTCCCTGAGCTCCAGCTCCAGGCAGCAGAGGATGAGGGGATTTGCCTTTTCACCACCTGGGCACTCTCAGAGGTTTGGTGATGATTCATTCAGTGCCACTTGAGTAATGTCACCAGTGGCCCAGCTTGAGTGACATGTGACATATCAAGGGACCAGCAGGCCCAGCAGAAAATCCATGAGCAAGCCACAAAGGGAGAAACATCATCAAGTGTGAGCAGAGCCCAAACTCAATCAGCACCACATGATTATCACCTACAGTTCCCAAACTGGGGCTCAGGGCCCAGGAGCTCCCCAGCCACGGCTTAAGGGTACCATGAAGTGGCTTTAGAACTCCCCTGTCCCACCTGGGAGAGGGTAAACAAGGAAGACAGCTTTTACTGACTACACAGTGGATGCTGGTGGAATGACAGCTGCCCCAGCCCTAGCAGGAGGGCTGTGTTCCCCTTGGGAAGGATGAAAGGCACAGGTGGGATCTGTGGTCTCAGGTCCAGGATGAAATCCGTGCCCAACCCCAGCTCCACAGCAGTGGGCAATGGGAAATGGTTCCTGTATCACCCAGACAAGGGATAATCCCTGGGCTTTGCTTCTCAGCATTCATGTCCCCCATCTGCACAGAGCTCTGAGGAGAACCAACCCTCTCCATACATTTTTCCATAAATTCATCCCATCCATTTCCAAGGCAAGGGCTCCAAGGAGAAAATACCTTCCAAGGAGGTGTCCAGGCAAGTGTGTGAGGACACACTCACCCAGCTTATCTGGTCATCCCACACAGGGTTATCCCTCTTTTGATTCACAAGGTCCTACAGAGTGTTTAGAAAAAGAATAAATGGGGACCTAGAGATACCTCCAGCATTAGGGGAGAGGATCTTCAGAATGCAGCTTTATCATCCCAGCCAAGGAAGGCAATTTGTGGTACCCACAGCTGTATCCTACAGTGTGAGTGCTGCCCATCACTGCCCCTCCTTAATCCAACCCAACACTCGTTGTAAAGTCAGAGCTGTGCCTGGAGGAACTGGAGACAGAGCGGGGAGATAATAAGGCTTTGGGGCTGCAAACCTGACCCTCTCACCATAAAAGTGATTTTCCATTCTGTCTCCCCACACCCCACAAGCTGCTGCCAGGGCCTGCACAGATAAATCAGCTTTGCTGGCTGAGGCACAGCCCAAAATCCCCACCAGGAACTTAGTGACAGAGTTCTTGTAGGCAGAAGGACGTGAGGATGCATCCCTTGCTCTGCCTTCCACACATCCCAGCCTGAAGTGCTCCTCCTGTCCCAGTCTTTGCTGCACCTTCAGGAATTTGGGAAGGATGACAGCTGATAAGCCATGGGAGAAGGCAGGGAACTGGGATATAAAATAGGCAGGGGCTGTGAATGATGACTTGGGTTAAGTCATCCATCAGCCTGCTCGGATGCCATTTCTCTTTCTTAATAATATTAACACACGGTCTTAATTTGCACTTCATCCTTCAGAGCAGCTCATTCATTAACCCACAGGGCACTAACAAGAGCAGTTGCTAATCTGCTCCTCTGGCTCTCCCCTCCTCTCCTCCCAGGGTAAACTGAGGCACAGAACGAGCAGGGTTGTACAAAGTGCAGTGTCCCACGGGCAGCCCGTGCCAATGGGGGAGCAGGGAAGGACACCCCAAAACCCTCGCGGGCTCATCACTGAGCTTCCTGCCAGTAGCCAGGGGTGGGTCCCTGGGGGAAAAGCCCCCTCTGTGTCCTTCATCCCACTTCATGCTCCCTCTCCTTGCTCTTGCAGAGTCGGTGCCGATGGCGGTGATCATCGGGGTGGCCGTGGGGGCCGGCGTGGCGTTCCTGGTGCTGATGGCCACCATCGTCGCCTTCTGCTGTGCCCGCTCTCAGAGGAGTAAGTGTCACCCCCCAGCACCCTGTACCCCTTTGGGAGGGCTGGGGGAGAGCTCTGGGGAGAGGGTGAATCAGGGAGAAATCAGGGCCTGGATTTACTGCCACGATTTGCTGAATTTGCTTCTCGTGTTGGTCTGCCAAGTGTTTGCTGTGAACAGCAGCCTTGTGGGAAAAGGGAAGGGTTAATGGAAAACATGCCAGGGTGACTGCTGATCCCTGTTAGCAGCACAGGCAGCTCAGGGGGTGTGCAGGGCACCTCTTAATCTCTCCCTTGGAGAAATCCTGGAGTGCAAGAGGGAGAAGCATCCTCGCTGTGCCACATCAGCGCTTAAAAACCCTTCACAGTTCTGCTTCTGTTTTAATTCAAATTTTCCTGACATGCATATTCCTGGCAGGAATGAGAGCCAGCAGAGGGGTTTTTCATGGGACTCGTGCATTTTGGAGTCTGGCTGCAGTGGGAATTCGAGTTGAAATGACATTAGAGACGCAGGTAGAGGAGGAGGAGGGGGAAGAAGTGTGGCATTGTCTGGCCTCATTAAAAAGACACCAAGAAATTAACGGAGGATTGTTGGCTCCATGAAAAGGCACCAAACCAGGAGGGAGAAGAGTGTGATTGTCTGGAGCATTCCAAGCCTCTGGGGAGAGGAGGAGATCCTTGGCGCTGCTCCCGGCTCGCGAGACGCGTGGTGCAGATTCTGGGATGCCAAACTCTCCACGTGTGTGCCAGAAAACCCAGTTGTTGTGCTTTTATTTTTTCCCCCCCTTGATGGTTTACAAAGCCATCAAAGACACCAGGCTGCTCCTGGATTCAGTAAGGACACACGGCCCCCCACTGCAGACATGTGTTTAATTTTCAGCGTGATAATGATGCTTCTCTCTGTTTTATCCTCTTTTTTTTTGAACTCTCACAGCCTCCATTAGCAAGAATTAATAAATTAACTAGGGCAAGTCACTTATCTTGCTTTTTGGGGGAGGATTGCTGATGAACAGGATCCCAGACCAGGCCAGTTTGATGTCATGGGGGTCATTTGGCAGCAAGGGACCAGCAAGCACCTGAAGGAAGCAGGGCAAGCTATGTTCCCATGTTCCCATGTCCATGGGCTGTTTTCTCCCCATGCTGCATCCTCCAGAGAAACAGAGAGCGTGTGTTCATTAGTTCCCTCTCGTTTGATGGAACCAGATGGTGCAGGGCTCTTTGCAGGACACAAAATTTCACAGGAATGCCATGACAACAGATCCCAGACATGATGAGAACACCAGGATTTAGACCCTCACAAGCTGGAGGCATACGGAGATGGGCTGCTCTTCAAGGGGAAAGCCAAGAGGGGACAAGGTCCCCTTTGATCCCAGCCAAGTACCTTGAGCTATTTATCCCATTGGTAAACCAGGAAGAAGAGAAATTTTCCTCACCTGGGAAGGGCTGTGAAGACAGGCTCTGGAAAGAGGGCACTGGGGACATGGTGACAGGGTTTGAAGTCCCTTTTCTCCACTGTGCTTCCTATCCCATTTAGAAAAGGTTTTTAGGTCTCTGATACACCAGAGACTGCTGGGTCTGGGCATCTTCCCTGCTCTGCTGCTCCCCTGGCAGTGGGATTCCCTGGGGAGAGGTCAGCAGCATCCCCAGGCCAGGCAAGGGTCCCTGCGCTTCCTCAAGGCTTCTTTGCCAGGTGGCAGAAGGGTAGGAACACCAGGCTGAAAGGTGAGGACAGAAATTTCATCACTGTTAGTGGTGCGTGATGTGCAGAGTTATTACAGAGATCAGCTCAGGAATGATGGGATTGACAGAGCACTTGGATATCAGGAGGGCTCATTTCCTGCCAGGATGACTGTAGATTCCTCTCCCAAGGAATACTGGAGCATTCTGCCATCATTTACAACAACCTGGTGCAGGCTGTGGGAACAGTTGTGTCGAAGGGACGCAGTGACCCTGCAGAAACTCTGGAGAAGGAATCTCCTGACCCAGCCACTGACCACAACTAACAGCAATGGGGAAGGCAATTCCTGACCATGTTTTGGGAAAATGCAGCAAAAATAAGGACCAGGTGCAGACACATCGAGCCTGGAGGCTCTGGAAAATAAAAAAAAAAAAAAAATTTACTTCACATCTGTTGTTATATCTTCAGCGACTTAACAGCCCAGAGTTATTTAAGGGGGAACACTCCTGGGAGACGAGCTGCAAGACACTGATTAGCTTCTCCTTGTGATTAAAGACAGAGGCTCCAGCACCAGGAACGTGCTCCCAGCAGGACAACATTTAAAAAATAAGCTGTAGTAACTTCCCAGTGAAAGGCTTTGCCTTGTGCCCTGAGGCCGGGGGGCTGCGGGTGTGGAGGACAGGGGATGCCAGGACAGATGAATTCAAGGACAGAGCTTTGAGCTGGTGTTGCTTACATCGCTCAGTTTGGTTTACAGATAAAACTCCCGGGGGGTGCAGCCTTTCCTGGATTGATCCCCACAATCCTGGCTTGGCAGGGCGCTGCTGGATCCACCAGCTGGAGGTAGATCTGACAAAGCAGTGGTTCAAGGCAGCTTTTGGGTCTGGGAGGGCTGGCACAGCCATCCTGGGAGGTGAGAGCCAGATCCGTGGCTGGGGCCGGCTTCAAAGCTGCTGAGGTCTCTCTGCTCAGATTTGCCTCCATCTCTGCTTTTCATCTCGGCTTTGCGCCGCCGCTCTGCTCCTGCTGCTCCACGTTGTGGTTTAATTCTGCTAAAATCACTTGTTCAAAGCACGCCTGACACCTTCAGGGAAGGCAGGGAGTCTCTTCAGGAATGTTTTTCTCTTCTCTCATTGTCGTTTCCAGGCTGCTTGGAGATGATAAAACCGTCCCTGACTACGTCTGTTCTCATTGCTTGGCCTTTTCCATGTGCTGTTTGTACCCCAGACTGGGGGAGGCTTTTCTCAGAGGCTCCCAGTGCCTGGGCAGAGCTGGTCCATCCTTCAAGAGCAATATTTCCAGCCGATCAGTGGGCTGGACAATGATTTCAGCCGCTGTGGGAGCAGTTCTGCTACAGCCCAGCCCCTGGTAACAGCACCATGAATGTGGCAGAGGCCAGCCGAGCTCCAAAAGCAATTCCCGTAGGACTCTGAGCTGTCCATTCCTCATGCCAACGCAAATATTGCTCCTCCAGCTCTCAGCGGGCTTGCTGAGCCGGGGTTATTTTCTCTGGTGCTGCCAGGAATCCTCAGCCAGGTCCTGCAGAAGGCTCAGACTAACCCCCATGTCCCTGTTTCCCCAGATCTCAAGGGTGTGGTTTCTAACAGGAATCCTCAGCCAGGTCCTGCAGAAGGCTCAGACTAACCCCCATGTCCCTGTTTCCCCAGATCTCAAGGGTGTGGTTTCTGCCAAGAACGACATCCGCGTGGAGATCGTGCACAAGGAGCCGGCCTCGGGCAGGGAGGCAGAGGAGCACCCGACCATCAAACAGCTGATGGTGAGCAATCCCTTCCCGTCCCTAAGCGACCGCTCCGGGCTGTGTGATGCTAACAAGCCCGGATATTTGTCGTTCAGCCCCGTAATAACCGCTCAAGGCAAAGATGCTTTTCCAAAAAATCCTGTTCTCGAGACCCACACTCTCATAAAAACTCCTCGAGTGAAATGTGGCTAATGAGGAGGGAGAGCTGCTAGGGGTTTATTGCCGGGCAAATTGCGAAGCGAATTTGCCACCTCTCACGGATAGGGGAGGTGTCACCTTCCCGAGGCCACTGCCTTCACCCTCGGGGACCGACAGACACGGGCAGGGCAAGGCTGGATGGCTGAGATCCCAGGAAACCCGGCTTGGTGCTGGTGTATTCTCACCACCAGCCCCTCTGTGTGCTGTGGTCACAGAAGCTGAAAAATGGCAAAGAAACCTGCAAAAAGGAAAAATAAATAAATAAATAAATAAATAAATAAATAAATAAAGATTTGGAAAGGGAAAAGGGATTGAAGAAGCCAGTGGCTGCTTTCTAGGCTGCTGGGTGGTTTTTTCTTCCTCTAACTCTCAATTTTGTGGGTAGCACTTGTATGTCCTGCCTGCAAAAGCTGTTCCATGAATGCCTGGTGGGAAGGCAAGGCTGATCATCGTAGGGTGGGTGGAATTACTTGCTAAAATTGTCAGGATTGCTGACAGAGTATTTAGACAGCCAGGGAGCCTTCGAACAATGAGGCAAGAGGAGGTGGAGATCTGGCAACTTATCCCAGCCCCACTGAGGTCCCTGTGCAAGACACTTCATTCCCAGTAGGGCTTTGCCCTGGGAAATCTGCAAGCCCACGGTGGGATTTGCACAGCTGGAAGGACAGAGGAGGCTGGGGCTGGGTTTGGAGCAATCTGCTGGGATGAAGGGGAATGAGAAGCTTTCTCTCCATGGAACCCTGCACATTATCTGTGTGATCAGCAGTGCCAGGTCCAGATCTGGCTCCCACAGGGCCATCTGGGATCATCCCAAATCCCACTCCAGACTGTAACCACCAGGCTGGATGCACACACAAAGCCTCAGCAGAAGAGAACATTTAGCACTGTGAGTGAGCAAGGAAGAGGATGGTGGTGGGAGGTCAGGCGCTGGATCTTGGAAGACAGCCTGGGAACTTTCTTAGGTTATTTGCAGGAGCCAGGGGGTGATTTCACATCAGCCTGTGCCTTGGTGATGCTGGGAGTGGAGCTGTGCTGGGCACGTTGTGATGAGGAGTCTGGCAGGGTGGAAATGGTGCAGGAAAAAATGACAACGTTTGTTTGAGAGCTGGGAAAAAAATGCCTTACAGGGAGAGGTCGTGGAGCTCCTGGATTTATTAGCCAGAATGGTGAGAGGTGGTTTGGTCACAGCACAATGGAACTGTTTAAGTGTGAACAGGGAAGGCAAAGCTGAGCGCTTTCAGATGTGACACAACAGAGACTCACAGCCTGGCTAGACTGGAGGAGGGCAAATCTTCCCCTTTTCTGGCCAAATCCAGGCATTTTTCCTGAAAATACAGCAGTTGGAAATGACATCATTGGATCAGCAGTGTTCAGGAGCTGGAAGAGATGGTCCATGATCTCTGACCCTGATGCTGGCAGGGTTTGGTACAGCTGGGACATCCTACCTGCAGGGAGAAGGCATCAAAGACCCCTCCCCTGCCTGGATCAGAGCCTCCCCACCCTCATCTGCCCTCGGCAAGCACGTTCCCAGAAAATACTCCCCAATTCCTTCTCAGAGTCTGCAGGGATCCCCTCTGTCCTTCATCCACATCTTTGGTGGATGACACCCAGCCTTGGATGCCACACAGGTTCCTGATAAAATGTTCCAACTTTGTCAATGAAATGAAGGATCAAGTTAAAAACTTCCTCTTGCTAATGAGGAGCAATGAGACCACTCTAGCAGGGGGAGGAGAGCAGTGCCCAGCACCTCTCTACCCTCACCCCAGGATTTTCCAGCTCTCCCTCCTCCCAGCATTATTCCCTCTGCTTCCCCATTTGCCTTCCCCGAGCGTCCTGTGAGATCTCCATCCCTTGAGCTGATCTCCTGGCCCTCACCAGTGTCATCACACCTCGCGGTTTCCCAGCCCCTGTGGCTGTCATTGCCCGGGGCTCAGGATCATTGATGTGCACGTTAACGAGAAGCAGCCACGCTGGCAAACAGCTCCTCGCTGCTCTCCATCCCAATTCCATCCCAGCCTCTCGGCCGAGCCCCTGACTCCAGCACAGCCCTGCTCCTGCTGAATTTCAGGATCCCCAGCACCGTGGATGTGCCTTTGCTGCTCGGTTCCCACCGTGTCCCGCTCCTGACCGCAGGGTACCAGCGGGACTCTCCGTCCCCCCAAACGCTGTTTTGTCATCCTCCAGCCATCTGTGACCTCCGCAGCTCACCGTGCTTTTCACAAGTAATTATTCATGCATCTATAAATTCATTAACACCTTAGGATACGCGTCACGCTGGCTGATTTGCGTATGTTCACATTGCCTCGGCGGCGTTCCCATCCCCTACTCCGAGAGCTGCTCTGCCAGCAGTGCCTACGGGCAAGGAAAAGGCTGCCAGCTCTAATGGCTGGAGGCAAAAGAGCCCGGTAAAGGAGCTGATCTGGGGAAAATGAACCACAACAGCCGCGCTCTCCCTCCTGCGGGATGCATTGCATGGGCACGGCAGCTCCTCTGAGCCCGGGCTGTGAGGAGGGAGATGAAGAACATCAGCTCCGGGTGGCACAGCTTCCTCCCTTACCACGGCCGGGTTTATTCCTGGCTGATCGAGCCCCTGTGAAGTGGGGCTGATAATCCCAAAGGAGCCATCCCCACTGCCGTGAGCAGTCAGGGACGATCCCGAAGGGACAGGCAGGCAGCAGCATCCCAAAGACCTCTGGATCATCCCTTCCATCAGAGGGGATCCAGTGTGAGCAGGCAGATCCAGGCATCACCTTTGGAACAGTCAAAATAGTCAACCCAGTGATAGGTGTCTCTTTTCCTGTCTCCTTAAACCCACCCCTCTGCTCCAAGGGCTGTTCCTAGTTTGTTCCCAGCTTTCAGTGATCAGCACCAGACACCTTTCCCAGATAGGCGCTCAGATCCTTGGGGACGAGGAAAATTCAAAGAAGCAGAATTTCCATTCTGGGCGAGGCCCATTCCTGCCTGCAGTGGGCACAGCATCCCTTTCTGTGCCTTCGCCCTGTGCCCGCGGGCTGGGACATATTCCATGGAAGCCCAGGGAACATCCCTCCCTCCCAGCCGATCCCTTCCAGCCACACCAGCCTATCCAAAAGCAGATTTTGGGGAGAGCTGGGACAAGGTGCTGCAGCTTCTCCTATGGTGGGCAGCCACCCCCACCCCAGAGGGAGCTCGCATCACCGAGGTCAGAGCCGGTGTCTGAAGGTGATAAAGCTTTATCGAGCTGAGAATTCCCACAGGGGTTCTTTATTCACGGGCTCGTTCCCTCCCTGGGAGCAGAGGAAGTCGCAGTTCCAGAATCATCGCTCACCCCGGTAACGTCTGGCCCGCACCAGTGCTGCCGGGTGCCATCCAATTACCCAAGCAGCCGGAATTATTGTAATTAAACCTGGAGCGAGGCGGGGGGCGCTTCGAGGATACCCTGAGACCTGAAGCAGCATTTAAAAAAACATATTGTGCCCACTAATGAAAGGCAAGAATTTAATATCCTGTCGGATTCTCCATCTCGGAGGCTTCATTTGGTGGCGTGAAACGCGGGGGGCACGGCGCTGCCTGCCTCTTCCATGCGGTGTTTGCTGCGCTGCGGGACCCTGGCAGGCTCTTTGCCCCGCAGGGATGCGGTGGCAGCCGGCACAGCGAGGCTGAGCTGATGCTTCACAGCCGGAGAGGGTCCGTGCCTTTTGCAGTGGCGGCCAGGGATGCGGTTTGTCACATCCCCGAGGTTTGGGGATGGGCAGGACTTTGGACCTCTCCGCGATGTGTCATTGTTCTGGGGATGGGCGAGGCTGCTGGCGACTGGCAGTGCCAAGCTGGATGAAGTCCTGGAATGGTGGTCACGCGGCTCTAACAGGCAGGTGTATCCTCAGCTTTTTGTAGCCCTGGCTGGAGAAAGACATGGCTGTGGAAAAAAGGAATGACACTGGGAATCCCATGCCAGGGCGCTCAGACATCTGCGGTCTCTGTCTCCATGTGTTTCCCTCATCCCCTTCATAATATTGGTGATGGAATGAACTTGAGTTAACTTCCGTCCCTTCGGTGTTTACTCAGTGATAACAAAGCAGAAATCACACTAATGAGAGTCCCACCGCCCGCTAATTAATGGTGGAAAACTTTAATAATAAAGTTGATGTTAGTGAGCGGTGTAATGCGGGAATTGGAAGTTCAGTGATGTGGTGGCGCTTTGTGGACCTCATGTGGGACCTGCAGTCCCCAAATCCACGGGGTGCAGCCGAATTCAGAACGTCCTGCCATCCCCGGGGACAGACAGGGTCCCCACGGGGCTCAGGGAGCATCTAAGGAGGAGAAGTGGTTTTTCTTTTCATTCCGAGCTGGGACCTGTTAAACCCTTTCAATAGGGTTAACACCTCCAGTCTTCCTTTGCAGAGATTCTTTAGAGGATCGAGGGATCGCCGGGGCTGGCAGAGGAAAAAAAAAAAAAAAATCCACATCCCATTTTAGCTGCACTCGTTTAATCCTCGGCGACACTTGTATTTATCCAGGCAAATCAATGGCTGATACAGGCTTTCTTTTTCCTAGGAAAACTCAGGTACTTTAATTTATTGCCTTTAACAGCCACATCAAAGGCTTTCGGGAGATGAACAGCAAGCGCCGCGGGGTGAATTTCCACAGCCACTTACCGGCTTAAGGAGGAGAGAATATGGGCAATAAAAGGGGATTTTGGGGCTGATGTGGGGCTGTGATCCCAGAGAAGCTGGGCTGGAGGCGTCGGGTGAATACGGGAGAAGCTAAAAAAGGCAACTGAGAAATTGGTTGATAATTATCCTGCTTCCTGCACAGCCCCGCGTGCTGAAGGAAGGGTAATTAAAGCCGTTGTGTAATTAATGTGCACCTTGCCCCTCCTCTCCGCCTCCCCCCAATCACAGCCAGCCTTCAAAGGAAAACTAATGAGGCGGCCAAGTTCAGCTGAGGAGGAAAGGATGAAAAAACGGAAAAAANAGAGAGAGCGATTTTGGGGATGTCGCTTTGGGCAGGTGGTTGCAGCCCCAGCCCTCACCACGGTAAATAATTCGTTTTCTGCATCAGTCCGGCTTTTTCTGTCCTAAACTGGGAAAAACAATCTATAACCCAGAAAATTGTGCGGCTTTTGGGCGCCAGCCTGGCTCCACCGCCCTCGGACACTGCTGGGGCATCCCTGGGCAAGTCCTTGAATCTGGCCGGTGCCCTGGGGCTGCTGATGGATGTGGGGCTCTCCCAGTGGGGGTGATGGGGAACCCGGGGCCAGGCGGTGCCTGCGGTGCTGACCCCTGCCTGCATCCTTTCCTAGATGGACCGGGGGGAGTTCCAGCAGGATTCAGTGCTGAAGCAGCTCGAGGTGCTCAAGGAGGAGGAGAAGGAGTTTCAAAACCTGAAGGTGAGATGGGTCCTGCCCCAGTTCCCAGTGAAGAGGTGGGGTTAGAGCCTCCCCAGTCACTCCTGGCACAGTGGCTGCACCCTGGGGAACCCTTCCCTGGAACCCCTCCCTGTGCCCATCACTGGGCAGAACCGGCTCATGCCTCACCCAGCACTGCTGCTGCCAGGCTGTCTGTCCTTGAACCGTGTCCCAGAGGGCTGTCCCTGTGCAGGGAGAGAGGCTCTGGCACGATGGCACTGTCCCAGCAGCTTTTAGGGGTGACACGAAGGTGTGGTGCCAGGACAGTGGTATGGAAGGGGTACTTGTGTCCCAGCCTGGAGAGGGCTGGACAGATTGGAATCCCCTGGTGGGACAAGAGGACATTGCTGAATGGTTTGGTGGTTGAAGTGTCCTCCGAAGGGGGGCTCTGGAACAGGGCTGGTGACTGGTGACTTGGCTTGTGCAGCCTGGAGGAGACCAAGAGGAGACTCATCAGGGCTGCAGCTTCTTCCTGAGGGACAGCTCTGCTCTCTGTGACCAGCAACAGGACCTGAGAGAATGGCAGGAGCTGTGCCAGGGCAGGCTCAGGCTGGAGATCAGGGAAAGGTTCTCCTTCTCCCAGAGGGTGCTGGGCACTGCCCAGGCTCCCCAGGGAATGGGCACAGCCCCGAGGCTGCCAGAGCTCCAGGAGTGTTTGGACAGCGCTCCAGGGATGCCCAGGGTGGGATTTGGGGTCTGTGCAGGGCCAGGAGTGGGACTGGATGATCCTTGTGGGTCTCTTTCAGCTCAGGGTATTCAATGATTCTGATAAGTCTTGCATGTCCTAGGTGGAATGGCAGGGTGGGCACCCCAAATGTCACGGTACCACCAACCTGCCCCTCTTCTCCCATTCCTCAGGACCCCACCAACGGCTACTACAGCGTGAACACCTTCAAGGAGCACCACTCCACCCCCACCATCTCCCTGTCGGGCTGCCCGGCTGACCTGCGCCCGGCCGGCAAGCAGCGGGTGCCCACGGGCATGTCCTTCACCAACATCTACAGCACCCTGAGCGGGCAGAGCCGCCTCTACGACTACAGCCAGCGCTTCGTGCTGGGCATGGGCAGCAGCTCCATCGAGCTGTGCGAGCGCGAGTTCCAGCGCGGCTCCATGAGTGACAGCAGCTCCTTCCTCGACACCCAGTGCGACAGCAGCATCAGCAGCAGCGGCAAGCAGGACGGCTACGTGCAGTTCGACAAGGCCAGCAAGGCCTCCGCATCCTCCTCCCACCACTCCCAGTCGTCTTCCCAAAACTCAGACCCCAGCCGGCCCCTGCAGAGGCGGATGCAGACGCACGTTTGAGCCCCTCCGGGGATGCTCGGGACCCTCCGCGTGGGCGCCGTGCCTCCGCGCTCGGACAGTCGCGCCCGTCGGCAGCGGCGGGGGAAGAGGCCGGATCCAGCACCCCCCAGAGCGGGGCTGCGGGGCAGGGGACCGGCCGAGCATCCCCCCCCAGTCCCCGGTACACGCTAAGCACAACCCCGCCGAGGACGCGCTGAGCCCCGGGGAGCCGTCCCCTCGCCCCCCAGCCGCTCGCCTCCGCTTCCCGCTGCCCTCTCCCGCCCGGCTCCTCTCCTTCCCTCGTGCTGTTCGGTGTCCATACGTATAGAGTCCGTGTCGGGGGGTCGGGGGGGTCCCGCCCTGTGGGACAGGAGTGGGGGGACAGCGGTGGGACGGTGATTCCCCCCCCGGGAAGGGCCTCTCCCCGCTGTATCGCGGCACCGCCGTCAATACAAGAGGTGTTTCTCGTGGCACGCCTGGCTGATGGGCACCCCGCGGGAACATCGGCTTCCCTGGCACCGTGCCCTGGAGCCTGGCTGGGCCGTGCCTTCCTGGGGCGTGAAATGGCCGGTGGTGCAGGGAAACTGAGGCACGGGGAGGCTGGGATCCCACAACCCCAGCGTGGGAGCGTTACAACAGGTAAGGGGATGTGGAGACATCAGGACCACCCTCCCTGCATCTCCCAGCCCCAAAACTCCCTCACCACCCCCCCCGCCATCACACCCAGGAGTGCCCAGCCCATCCCAGCCTCAGCAGGACTTTATTGGGTGCCAGCGTGAGCCCCAACAGCCCCATCCATGGGTCCCCCCAACACCTGCAGCCCCACGGGGGCAGAGGGGATCCTACACCAGCAGGGAGAAAGCACCAGTGAACCCCTCCATGGTGGGGGGACATCCCAAATGCCCACCCCTGGAGCCAAGCTCACACCAGCCCACCCAAGGCCCCTTGTCCCTGACACCAGTGGTGTGAGGGCCCTGGGTGAAGGCTCCACCATAAATAAGCATTTAAATTAATTAAATTAATCTGCACCACCAAAGGGCCCTGGCAGACCCTGAAGCCAAGCACCCCAGGGTGCCCCCACCCAGGGGGGCTGTGGGGACGAGTCCCTACGCCAGCGCTAAGGCACAGGACAGGGCTGCCAAGTAAAAAAGGAAATTAAAAAAAAGGGGAGAATTAAATATTTGGGGGAGGTCCAGGGTAGGGAGGAGGCAACATTAGCCTCCAAAGGCTCCCATTCCTGGGGGGGGGAAGTGGCCAGGACCCCCAAAATCAGCCCCTCAGCAGGGCCCTCGTCAGTGTATGAGGGAATTAAGGGAAAGAGAATATCCAGGGCAAGGGCTCCTGCCCTGACTCACCCCCTCAGGCCTGCTGGGAGGGAGGACCCCCCTACCCCAAAAACCCCCTCCAAGTCCTCGGTAGCTTCAGTGTGTCAGTAGAAAAGGCGCCGGGCCACGGCCCCGCCGGGCTCCCTGCACCCCCAAGAGCTGCCCCACCCTGGGCACCCACGGTCCAGCGCGGCCCCCAGCCCAGCCCCGCTCCGGGAGTCCCAGGGCGAGGTGGCGGCGGTGACAAGGATGCTGTGCCCTCGGTCACTCTGGCCATGCCAGCACAGTGTCCCCTCACAGCGTGGGATGGTGTCCCCTCACTGAGGGTGATGCTGTCCCTGTGCCATCCTCAGAAGTAGGTGAGGTTCTTGACGAGTCCCAGCTCTAGCATCCGCTTGATGGCCACGGCCTCGTGTGACACGTTGTGCTCCGATGCCTGCAGGACGGGGAGCAGGGGGTGACACCAGAGTCTGGTGAGGAGGGGCCACGTGGTTTCCTTCCACCCCTCCCACCTTCCCACCCCACCAGTGGGGACTTCAGCCCCCCCAAAAGCAAGGATGGAACCCTCCCCACCCAATCCCCCTGTCTACAAGCTCTCCTCACACATAAATTGGGGATGGATCCAACTCTCCATAGCTCCAAAGACATTCAGCTACCAAGAGAAGTTGGCTCATGACCATCCAAAGGTGAACTTCAACCTTCATCATGGGAGGGGAGTGAGAGGGAAGAGCCTCCCATGCCATTCAGCATCCTGGCACTGCTGCCCTGGGCTGCCATCCCCCCACCCTGGGGCAAAAACAGGGGGAACAGAGACAAAGCTGTGGGGCAAACACTTACAGCCATGGACTTGAGTGTGATCTGTTCGTAGTAGTGGATGGTTTGCTTCTTGTTGGCTGAATCGGGGTAGCCAAAGCCCGCGATGTGCACCAGGTCACAGAAGTGCAGTGCCAAGGTGATGGCCAGCAGCCCCGTGGTGGGCTTCTAGGGGACAGAGAGCCACAGCCTTCAGGGAGCTGCACAGGGACAGGCTGTCCCCCCTCAGGGTGTGCAGGGGGACAGGCCATCCTTACCCCTTACCTGTTTGACCTTCCGTGGTTGCTTCATGGGGAGGTTGAGCAGTTTAGCAGCAGTTACTTCCATGTAGTAGGGATTGAGGACGCGCACTTGCTCCGGGTCGGCGTCCCAGATCAACGGGGGCTGTTTCCAAAACCCTTTCCGAACCTGCAAGAGGCCAGATGTCCCCAAGAGTGGGGTGGTGTGACAATGGGAGTCTGGAGCAGCCAGGGAGGGGTTGGACCTGGTTCCCCACCACACTCACCCTCTTCTTGTCATTAAGGATGGCCTCCATCCACTGGAAGTCCGAGGGCTTGAAGGGCACGAGCACCAGCAGCGTGTCGGGGTTGTTCTCGGCCCGGGGGTCGAAGTGAGCTGACTCCGGGTAGAAGAGGCGCATGGTGGTCTTGGAGCCCACGTCCTGCTCATAACCATGGACTGGGGCGTTGTTCAGCCTTTGGGACATCACAGGTGTCAGCCCCGGCTGCGGGTGGCACGGGGGAGGGAGCAGTGGGCGGGCCCGGGGCTGTACCTGATCACGACATCGTAGGTGTTGATGGTGTCCCCCATGGAGCTGTTGCGGAGCCGGTGGCCGTTGCCCACCACAGCACAGCGCCGGCACTTCAGGCTGCCAGAGAAAACCCTGTCTCAACCAGAGCTGTTCCAAAAGCAGGGGAGTTTTAACCCCCAGGGGGGGTTAAACCCGATGTTGTCCAGTCTCCAAACTTTCCCATGCTCTGCCCACCACCCCTGGGTTGCAGAGGTTCATTTTGCCAAATCCGGGGCCCACAACAGACAAATTCCAACCACCCCCCAAGAGAGCAATGATGAAGGAAAAAAGAAAAGCCCCTAAACCCACCCCGGTGTTACCTCTGGATGCTCTCGGGCAGGGAGTGATGGGTGATGGACAGCAGGTGCAGGAGGACGTCTTCTGCAAAGCAAGGGCAAAGAAAGGTTCAGGAAGGTGAGGAAGGCAGCTCCTGCCTGTCACAACACCCTGGGTAATGCCCCATCCCTGCTGAATTTGCTCCTGCTGTTAATCCTGGTTTATGGCAGATAATCTGTCTCTGGGGTTTAATAAAACCTGGCCCACCCTTAGCTCTCAGAGGCACTGTGTGCACCCAGGGTGAGGAGATACCCACTGCAGAGTCTAAAAACCAATAGCTTGGGAATAGTCCCCAACAAAATCAGCCTGCAGATGTCTTTAGGAAAAGGGAAGTTGAAACCCCAAGCAGCAGCAGGATGGACAGACAGACCCCACTGAGCACTGCCAGGCTTACCACTTCCCTTGGTGCCGTAGGGCAGCTCGTAGAGCGACGGCGTCTTCACCCAAAAATAATCCTTCAGCTGCAAGAACAGTGGGTGGTCCCTGGTGTAGCTGCCAAGGAGTAAAGGGTCGGTGAGGCTGGGATCAGGGATGGCACAGGAGGGCGGTCCTGGCTCTGCATCCCCCCCACTCCTTGCTCCCAGCCCCAAAACTCACTTCCTGATGAGCTGCGGTGCTTTCTTTTCCACCTCCCCAAGGGGACACGTTGTCTTGTTGTTTTCTTGCACAGGGAAATAAAAGCTGTAAAGGAAGAGGTTAATTAAATCAAACGATGCCTGTTCCTCTGCAGCCCCCTCCTGGCAAAAGGGGCTCTGGCATCCCCAGGCATCCCCACTGTGGGATTCAAGCTGTGAGAGAGATTTCCAGCCAGATTTAAGGCTGGCACTGCCTGGGTCTTCATCTGCTGGGCTTGCAGCCTTGCATCAGAAGAGGTCTCTCTTGCTCTGTTCATGAACCTCACACTCACTTTCCCCACTTCCATCAGAATCGCTGGCACTGGGAAGAGAGCACGGCTTTCCCATTCTCCCAGGCTCAGAAAAGCGACAGCATTTGCAAAAAACCCCAGAGCCCAACCACCACACCCCGAGGGAGAGCCTCATTTGTGTCCCCCATTCTCCAGCAGCAGCTGAGGATGCTGCCACCTCCCCAGTCCCCTCGGACCAAGGGAATCTGCCATGCTCTGGCATCCCTGTGCAGGATGGGCAGGAAGAAGCTGCTTCCCAGGAGTGAAGGAAAGGGCAGGAGGACCTTTAAACTTGAGTAAGAAGCACTCACAGCTGCGTGTACCTGTCTTCCCGGTAGATCGAGTACCAAACCATCACCAGAAACAGAGCCAGCACCCCGAGTATCTTCCCTCCTGCAGGCTCAGAGGGGAGGGGGAGAGAAAAACCAACATCAGCCGTGGGTTCAGATGATTACTTGTGCGGTCCCACAGCATTTCTAGCTAGACCCAGAATGGCAGAGCCTCCTCCTCAGGGAGCAGCTGGGGCTGGCTGGCACCATGGCCCAGAGAAGAGAGGCTCTAAAATGTGTTAGGTGTCTTTGCTCCAGTTTTAAAAGTCACTGTGACGTTCCTGTTTCCTCCTGCCTGCTTTGCATTAGAGCCTTGGCATGTATCTCTTTTTCCGTGTGCATCTGCCCCATTTCTGTGGAACAGAGTCCAAAGTGCTCCGGGTGCCCAAGCCCAGTGATCAAGGTGCACAGACTCACCCTCCCCGCCATGATCTTCTCCAATACCCCAGTATTCCATCGCTCAGCTGAACCACAGCAGCATCCAGCCCCCTGATTTCCAAATGCAAATTCCCCAGGCTCCCCATCCCTGCTTGGACAGAGGTAGGTGGCATCCCCCCATGGGACTCACGAGACTTGTTGATCATTTTTATCAGCAGGAAAGGGATCAGGCAGGGGCCGGAGCTCTCATTGTGGCTCTTCACCTGCAGCAGGAAAGCAGGAAAACCCATCAGAGCTAAAACTCCATCCAAGAGGCATCATCCCCTGCTTGCCCATCTGCATCTGCAGACAAGCAGGTGCAAGGGTTCCTCAAAGGATTCATTCATTTAAATTCACATTTCTTTGCTGCCAAAGGATTGGTTTAGAGGGTTTATCGAAGCCAAGCAAGCGACCACACTTCCCAAGGAGCTTCAGCCCTACAGGTTAAAGGCCAAAGCAAAAAAAAAAAAAAATTAATTAGAAAGGAAAAACAAGCTCCCAGTGAGGTTTCAACCATGAAATCCTACGGGGGGAGACTTTAAGCCCAGCTTAAGCATCCACCTGGCAGCAGCAGGTACAAAGCCTAACATGCCACCTACAAAGCCAGTCAGAAGGGACAGGAGCAGCCGAGCAGCATCAAACCAAAGAGCATCACATACGTGGGGAACCTCTAACACCTTGGAGTCACCCATCCTGGCCTGGAGAAAGGAGGTGCCACGAGCTCAGTGCCCACACAAACACTGCCCAGGGATGTGGGGCCACTTTTGTCCTCCTCCGAAACCTCTCGCTCCTGGAATGAGGAGCAAAGAGCCGTGGTCGGAGCCATCCCGGGATCGGCTCATCCCATCCCACCAGGACACAGCAAATGAACTTACCAGGTGGGAGAGGCTTTGGGCTACGGGGTAGGCTTTGCTGCCAGGGTGAGTCCTGCTCTAAGCCAGGTTCAGAGCTGTACTTGGCTGTGCTACCTGGTGGTTTCCTCCCGGATCCAACCAGCCACGTCTCAGCGCGTTATGTGCCAGCCACAGGGAAATCACACCCAAGCCAGGCTGGGCAATCCAAAGCGTCTCAGTGAGAGCCTGCCCATCAGAGTCTGCAGGGATTAGTCACCCAAGGGAGGGCTCCTCACCCCCTCCCTGCCCGAGGAAGTGCCGCTAACAAACCTGGCACCTGCCAAACACCCGGCAATGCCACAGCTCAGTGAGCCAAGACACCAGGCTTGGGGGCAAAAATGGACTGAGAATGAGGAGAAATGGGAGCAAAGATGGTCCTAAGAGCCAGGCTCTTCCCTTCCCTGTCATGGGCTCCTGAAGTTAAAAGGGCAGGAGAGGAATTAATTAAAAAGGGCAGGAAAGGCAATTAAAAGGCAATTAAGGACAATTAAACCACACTAAAAGCAACGGGACAGGACACTAGAAAAAGAAAATTGTGTCCATTTGACAGCATAAGGATGGGGACAGGTGAGTTGGTCCCCTAGGAAAGCACCTCTCTTCCTCTGACCCGCTTCTCCATCATAAAACATGGATTATTTTACCTCAGCATTACCTGGAGGCTCCAGAAAGGGGAAGCAACTCCCCAACCCAACTTACACCCTGGCTTTCATCCTGCATCCATATTTCCAGCTCAACAAGCCTCTCCTGCTTAGGAAGATGAAACCCACTGGATCTTCAAGAGTGGGAGCAATGCAGGGAGAAGACACAGGGGAGAAGACACAGGGGGGGCTCACTCCTTTACATGTTTTAATTGCTTGGAAAAAGAAAAATTGGGGGAAGGTAAAAAGCAGCTTGTGCTTCCTGGGGGGTTTTGTTCTTAGCAAAACTGGCCACAAAAGCCCCAAGCTGCCTGAGCTGGAGGCTGGGGATGTTCCTGAGGGGTGTGAGTACCCCTGTTTGCCCAGAGCTGGGAAACTGCTGGGCATCGGGACCTCATACTAGCACCAAATTCATCCTCCAGCTCATCCTTGGGTGCCAAAACACCCAACCAAGCACATTCCACCCTTTCCACCAGTGAAAGCACTTGGAAAATCCGCTCTGCCCGCAATGTTTGCCTTTACATACCAGCTTTTTTTTTTAAGTAATATTTTTTTACAGCTTTATGATCTTTTCCCAGGCTTTGTATGCACAAGTTGGGCCTGATGCAAAATTTATCTAAGGCAAACACAGCTAATAATCCCTGAGGAGAAGAAACGTTGTTTAGTGAAGCGTTCAGGGAATGCAAAGCAAAACAGAGCACACCCGGCTGCCCCCGCACCCGTGGGGCCTCTGGAATGACTTCAAGCTCCCCACAGCCCTCCCAGATCCACAGCCCAAACCAGAGCAGCTGCTGAAAGCAAGAAGGTCTGAACACCCCGAGCCAGGTCCTGTGTCCTCATAGGGCTGCTGGAGGGAGTGATGCACTAGTCCCCACAGCATCCCCAGTCCTGCAGCATCCTCAGAGCCTGCAACATCCCTGTCACACCACAGCACCCTCAGAGCCCCTCTGAGTATCCCTGTTCCATCACAGCATCCTCAGAGCCTGCAACATCCCTGTCACACCACAGCACCCTCAGAGCCCCTCTGAGTATCCCTGTCCCATCACAGCACACTCAGTGTCCCCCTGAGTATCCCTTCCCCATCACAGCATCCTCAGAGCCCTCCCACAGTATCCCCAGTCTTGCAATATCCCTATTCCTGCTTCATCCCTGGTCTCCCACAACATCCTCAGAGTTTCCTCCCACTGGCATCCCCATCCCATCACTCCAAGCTCCCACAGCATCCTTCAAGTCTCCCTGAGTAGCTCTGTCCCCTAACAGCATCCTCAGAGCTCCCACAGCATCCTCAGTGCCTCCACAACATCCCTGTCCCATCACAGCCTCCTCAGAGCCTGTGCAGCATTCCTCAGATCCCCCAACACAGACTCCTCACCACAGCATCCTCCCTGGATCCCGCACTGCAGCGTCCCTGTCCGGCTCAGCACTTGCTGGGATCCACCCTGGGATCCAGGGCATCACCCACCCCACCAAGCCCTGAAACTGGGGGGAAAGTCCCAGCTGGATCCAGCTCCCCACACCTGGAAGAAGTGCCTGGAAAAGCCCTTCTTTGATGTTGGAGGACGCACCCCCACAGCACCGCAGGCTGCAATTATCGCTGCACAAAGGATCCAAAAGTCCCATGGCCCACTCCCCCTCTCCCACTCCCTTCCCCACCCCGTGTTCTGGGAAAGCCCCATCCCAGGATGCTGCAGAGGCAGCTCATGTCCAAGCTTCATGGAGTTTCCTGGTCTACCTCCAACCTGGAGCAGGGTTTGGCTCCCAGTTTCACCATGTCCCCTGGGAGATGCCAGCAGCATCCCTACAGACTGACCCTCCTGCCAGAGGGGAAACTCAGAGAAGTTCATCCCTGTGTCTCCATCCACTCATTCCCATCTCCTCAATGGCTCCAGCATTTTCAGATTTAAGTCATGTCAATCCACAAAGTGGTAGCAAGCACTTGCCAAGCCGCTCCCAGCCAAAAAAAAAAAGGGGGGGAAAGGAATTTGAAGGCATGGAACAAGCACGAAGGTGGGGAGTGGTTATAAATTCCCCCACACCATCCCATCATGGATGGATGGTGATCCCAGGCCATCCTGGCAAAGCATCATGCACCAGCAGGCTTGCTACCTTCATGTTTCCATGGTAACTTATGGATTGAGAAAAAGATGACACGAGGCAAGGACACCTCTCCTGTGCTCCCACCATCCCATCCCACACACCCATAGGACACGGAGCCACCCACTGCCTGGTCCAGCTTCCCTGGGTAAGAAGGATGCTCACTGAAAAATAATCATCTCCGACAGTTTATCCCAAAAAACATGACTTTATTTTTAACTGAAGGAGAGTTGGACAGCACCCGAGGAAGGGATGCACTGGCAGTCCCTGAGGATTCACTCTCAGCAGTGGGAGCCAAAGGGAGACAGACAGACAGCCAGGACAGCACAGACCCCTTCAGTCCAGCTTTCCAGGCACACAGAACTTTCAGAACCCAGCAGGGCACATCCTGTGCTCCCTGCAGGACAATACCCAGGATGGAGAGGAGCAGCTTCCAGCTGGGATCTCACAGCTGTTCCATGTGTGGTAGGGCTGGGACAGCCCGAGGAGCCCGGCAGAGCCAGGCTCGCCCCACGCCCTGCCCCGGCACCACCATCGCGTGCCGGAGCCTGAGCGCAACCTGGGAGGCGGCCGGGGGCCATCCTGCAGGGAGAGGATCCAGCCAACTGCAGGCACTGCCTGCGCTTGGCAGAGCATCAAAGACACCCAAATCCCCAGCCTGGCATCCCAAACCTTCCTCGCCCTGATTGCTGTGAGCTCCCGGTGCTCGGGGAATTTTTTTTCCAAGCTGGGAAGAAAATCCTTGAGGGATTGCAACAACCAACACTGCAAGCCCAAAAGGCAGCAGAGATCAGATCCGAGACCCCTCCAAGACACGTTGCATGGGATGGGGGTGCTGGCAGGGAAAGAGGGATACAAAGAGGGGACCAGAGATGCCAAAAACCGCAGAGCGGAGCGATGTCAAGAGCCAGAGCTGCAGTGCCGTGGGCTGGGGGCATGAAGAGGGTCATGAGGACACAGCACTGTCAAAATCAACTCCATTGCACATTGGGCACCACCCCACAGAGGGTGTGGAGCCAGCCCAGCCTGTGCACTGATACCCACATTTATCTAATTTTAAGAGCCCTTCGAGTCACTTTAAAGGAATCTTTAAAGGAATCTTAATTGCCTCTTACCCAGAGAGGCAGCGCTGTTTCCTTTGCAGTGGTATCCCAGGCACACAATAACCCAGCCAAAGATTGGTGATAGGGGAAAACAACCCCTCGTTGGCATGTGAGCCCTAACATAACATTTACCCATGACCAGGCTGCAATTTTAAAGGTGGTAACAGCAAACAAACTCAGGTACAACAAGTATTTCCACAGTGTCAGGTCCTCAGGATAAATCCAGGTTGCTTCTGCCTTCCCATAGCACTGTTGGTTTTAATGTGCTCCAGAGCAATTCAGACCAGCTCTGGCTCCATCCTCTCCTCTCCCCCTATGTTTTTTTCAATCCTTGCAGCAGAAAAAATAAAGGGATGGGACACAAATCCCTTCCTACAGCCCCAAAACACCGGCTGTGTGGGTATGCCTGATCATCTCACAGCTCTGGGGTAACCCCAGGCCATTGTGGAGCTACAGAGCTAAAGCTAAGCTACAATGTTAGAAATTATATATTATTATTTTTATTATATAGGTTTAATCACTCTTTTGCTATTTAAAACACTAAAATAAAGACATTTTCTTGCTGTATGCAGCTCTCTACCTCCTGGAGGTTTTGGTCAAGCTGCTGAAGAGAGCAGAGCCACCCAGAGGGTGACAAGCCCCTGCTAAGGAGGTGAGGACAGTGATAATGTGACCTGCGGGATTTCATCCCTGATCCCCTGACATCGATCCAGCCACACCATTCCCATACCTGCCCCATCCAGCCCCCCTCTGCTGCCACCCTCACCTCGGTGCCGTGTTTACTCTCTGGTATCTCCATCCTCAGGGATCACCCGGGGATGCAGCAGCAACAGCAAAAGCGGCTTTGGCAGCACAGCTTTGAGCCGGTGTTTTGGGCTAAGTCCCCCCAAAAAGCAGCAGGAAGGGGGAGGCAGTGAGCTGGGGGTGCAGGCAGAGTGCAGGCTGGATGCTGGCAGCCTCTCCCCGCTCTCCTGGGAGCAGCAGGCAGAACATCCACCGGGAGCACCACTCCCTTACAGCTCTGGAAGGTAAAATCTAAACCATGGAGATGCTCCAGCCCACCCCCAACCCAAACTCAAGCAGTGCCACAGCTCTTCTGGGAAAAGGGATGGGAAATTAAGGGATATCAAGGTCCATGGCTGTGTTATCTTGCAGGCAGCTCCTGCTCCCATTGGCTTTTGATTCTGGGGGTCCCCTTTTGGGGGCTCAGAAGCTGCCTGCACTCGCCATCCCCCTTGCAAGGCTCACATGCAAACTTGGCCCCATGGTTTCTCCTCTGCTTCCTGTTTTGTGCCGGTCTCAGAGAAGCGGAACCCCCAGAGCATCCCCGACCTGGCCAGCCCCGGGGTTCTTTCCTTTTTTCTCCTATGCTACCAGCACAGAGGGAGATTCGCAGCAAATATCCCAGCACATCACTTCGCAGCCCCAGCATCACCTCAGTGCTGCATTAACCCACTGAGAAGGAGGATTCCCATCCAGGAGATCTTTTCCTGCATCTCCAGCAGCGGGAGAGGCTGAAACCAGTCCCAGCAGGGCGGGGATAAACTGGCAGCTCACTGCTACTTACGGCCCGTCCTCTTGGTCCAGGCGGGAGCTCGGCGGGATCTACGGGGCCGTCCTCTCTTCCCCTAGGAAAGCGAGAAGGCAGAACATGCTGAGGCTGCAGAACATGCTGGGGCTGCAGGGCAGCCAAAAGGCGGCAGGGCAGCTAAAAGGCGGCAGGGCATCCATCCATCCATCCATCCATCCATCCATCCATCCATCCATCCATCCATCCATCCATCCCCGGGCGGAGCACCCGCGGCTCCCCGCGCCTCCCCGGCCAGCGCAGCTCGGAGCCGGCCCCAGGGCAGCGGGGTCCCGAGCCGCCGGCACAGCTCGCACGGAAGTCTGAGTTCTCCGAAAAGCCACCCACTTGCGAAAAGCCACCCACCTGGCCGGGCTCCGCCGCTCTTAAGGAGGAGGAGCGGCCGCTCGGAGTGGAGATCTCGCCGCAGCTTTTCCCCGACACCCCCCGGCTTTTCACAGCAAAATCCCCTCCCGTGACGCTCTCGGACTTTTAGGAAGACCCCAGGAGATGGAGCAGTGCCCTTTCCCAGGGAAAGGGGAACGCAGCTTTCCTGCCGTCCTGCCAACCCTGACAGAACTGAGAACGCTCCTTCCTCCTGCAACTCTGGCATGTTTTCCCCCAAATTTTCCAAACAGCCCAGCACTGTAACATCCTTATGATTTGGGGCAGGAAAAGCCCTGCTGAGAAACCACTCGACACACAGAAATCCTCCTGCCATGCTGCCACTTAGAAAAAGCCTCTTTGCATCCCGAGTCACGTTCCCAGGTAGGGAAAATGAGCCAGCCAGTGGAGCGAGCCCGCTGCTATCCCAGTTAGCCCTGGGCACCAGCTTTGCTCTTCCCCTTGTGCCCCTGGGATGGAAGGGGTGTGGTGGGATTCACGGCTCTCCCAAAAAAAAAAAAACACACAAGAGGGAATGTCAGCTCATTTCAGTGCAAGAAACAGTGATGGAGGTGAGGAAGACAAGCCTTTCTCTGTCAGCTGCTCCTTAAGCCCTGGCAGGAAGCTTTGATGGGCCAGAGGTTTCCTCTCCTCTTTGCATCTCCTCCAGCCAGAAAAAGCAGAAATAAGAGAGGTGCAAGCCTTCCCCACAGCATGCTCCCCTCTTAACATCCCATTAATTTAAGAAAGAGGGTTACATCCTGGTCCAAGGGGTGAGGAAGGAAATCACTCAGCAGATGAGATGGATACTTCTCACCAGGGACCAGGCTTTCTGCACATGCATCAGGCTGACAGGGATGGCTCCATTCCAGTGTCACACCTGCCCTCTCCATACCCAAAGAACCTTTGCTTCCTCCTTCCATCACTCTTTGCCTTGGGGGGGGCGATTAATCCCAAGGGCTCAGACCAATCAGCAGCCAAAGCAAATGCACTCGAGGCCACAAAATTCACCTTTGGCACCAGGGTCTTTCCAGAAGCCCTGAATCCACCAGAGCAGCCAACACTGCTGCCTCTGCCAAGGAGTTTTTCATTTAGAGCTGTGAAATATAGGATCCACTAACAAGGTTAAACTCTCCCTGGGGAGCTCCTGCTAAAGCACTTAAGGGCATCAGCCCCTGCCTGTGGAAACGAGGATGAGGATGTTCAGAGCTGCCTGGGGGTTCCAGGACGATCCTGCAGCCCTGGATGAGCAGCAGACTGTGATACCTCAAAGCACATCAGCCAGGCAGGATCCTGGTGGATCCAAGGTCTTGCCCTAAGCTGGTCTTTCCAGCTCGACTGGAGGAGCCAGGAGCTGCATTGCTGCCGTTCTTCCCAGGGTTGTTTTCCAACCACTTGAGTGGTTTCCCTGCCATAAGCCGATGCAATCGGTCCCCAGTCCAGGGTCCAGAGAAGTCCCATCACGGTTCCAGTGTCCACCAGGCCAGGAGCCACCGTCTCCACCACTGGCCGCAGGCAGCTCAGCCCAGCCAGCAGCTGATCCCAGCAGGAAATGAATGTCGCATATCCCAGACCCCTCAAGAAACGAGCTGGATTCTGCTCCTTCCCTTCTCCAGCTGTGTTGCTGGCCTCACTTTCCTCTCCTGTCTATCAGTTTAATCATTTAAATAACGATTTCCAAGTCTGAGGGGGAAAAAGGCACCTTTTGCCCACTCCCCAACATTTCCCTTCGGGATGCTCATGGCTTTGGGCAAAAGAAAACAAAAACCCGAAGGGCACATCCCTCCCTGTTAAAGATTAAAGCCAGCCAGAACTGGCCCTTTGAGGGGCTCAGCCCCAGTGTAGGAACATCCAGAGGCAGGAGAGGATGCACACAGGGCAGGGATGAGATTCCAAATTCCTCCTGTCATCATCCTCCCCATGGAAGACCAAATCCCCCCAGGGCTGTTAAAACAGGGGAGGGGGAGATGGAGATGAGACCTGCAGCGAGGCAGCCGTCTGTCCGTCCGTCCCTCGGTGCTCCATCGCCGGCGCCAGCCTCCCTCGGTTAAAATTATCTCCCGAGGGGGGAGAGAGCAAAAGCCGGGCTGGGAGGGGAATAAAATCCAGGTGAGCTCATCCTCCTCCAGAGAAAACGTCTGCAGTTGGCATGAGCAAGGTGTTTCCAAGCCCGGCACATCCCTCACGTCACCCCAGTTGCTGCAGCCCCGGGACCAGCAGCTTATTCATCCAGCAAGTATTTAATGGGAGATAATCCAGCTGCTTCCCAACCAGCCTTTGGCCGAGCCAAAGGTGTAATCCCAGTGTGGGAATTACACTTTGGGACGAGGTTTGGCTAATGGTCATCCCAGTGGATGCTCCCTGTCCAAAACAGCACGAAAGCGCCGCCGCCAGCAGAATCCTCATCCTCCAACCCTGTGTTTCTTTAATTCTGTTAATAATTTAGTAAATTTATTAAACTATTTTATTCAAAATAATTTAATAAACCTATTTCTATCAAATCCCTGAGAATGGGAAGAAAAGCAAAGCTGCCCAGCCAAGCCGGATTATCCAAAGCAGCGACCGACCTAAAAATAAACCTCTGCTATTCAAGGATGAGCCTCCCACAATAACCACCCCCCACCCCAAAAAAATAAAAGTAAAAAATAGACATATTCCCAAGCTGGGGTGTTGAGCATCACCCCCCACACCAAAAAGAGCCTATTTTGGATTCATTTCCTAGCACAAGTCTGCACTTCCAAGAGAACAGCATCCCCGGGCTTAGTGCTGCTGATTTCCAGACACCCCATGCAAATAAATAATTAAGATTCAAAGCTGCGTTTGCATAATACAGATAATCTGTCGATTTAACTTGTAAATGCAGGGGGGATTATGCAGCAACGTTGTTAATTAGGTAGCAAAGGGGCCGGGGAAGCCCCAGCTCCAGGGCAGATGCCTTTGGACCACCAGGATGCTGAACAAGCCAAATGTGCAGGGCACACAGGGCTTTGGCAGCGGGACATGGTCCTGGGGCAGGTGCCGTGGTGTCAGGGCTCCAAAACTTTGTGTTCATCCCTATTTTAACTGAAAATCCCCCCCAGCTCCCCCAGCCCTTCAGCAGGACCTGCCCATCCCTTCCCCCTCTGCCTGCACCACCCAAGCCCTTGAGGGCTGCCATCACCCCATGAGAAAAAAGGCAGTGGAAAAGGAGCCTGGGGTGAGATTTCTGAGGACAAATCGCATCTTTTTGTTGCATAAAGAGCCTGCTCTGACAGCTGGGCTCTTGGCCGCCCTCAGCTCTCCCACCCCAAATACCAGAACCCCGCCCGGGAGCAAAACCTGTTGAGCCCGAATATGCCCAAACAGAGAGTTCTTTGTGATGCTTTTTTTTCCTGTCTATTTTTTGGTTCAGAAGCAGCACTGGTGATCGCACAGGGATGGGCCCGAGGACTTCCCAGCCCTTCGCAGTGGTCCTGACACCTTGTTTGAAGGCAGCACCACATTTAACCCCTAAAGCCAGTCACTGCCCTTCATTTCTGACACCATCCCACTTCCCACACCCTGCTCCTGTTCAGTCCTGCATTGCCAAAGTTCCTTTGCATCCCCCTTCTCTGCATTTTTCTCCCTCACTTCTCACTTTCCACCTCATTTTTCCCCTCAGTGCTTCAGCACTTTCCTCCATTCCCAGCTGACAGGTCTGATCCATCCTCAGGTCACAAAATCCCACCCATCCACACAAGCCAGGGGGGTCAGATGAGCCCAACAGCCCCAGAGCTGCTGTGCTGGGGGTTTCATCCCCATCCAGGGGTGGTTTATGATCCACTGGGCTGGCAGGGTGCACACAGCATCAGCAAAGCCCCAGAGCAGTGTTTAAGTCTCCTCAATTCTCGCTCGGCACTCTCCTGCCTCAATTTCCTGACATTTCGGGGCTCAGGGAAGTTCTGCCCCATTGGCAATGCGGGCAGAGGGTGCAGCAAGGGATCCCAAACCTCAAACTCCAGCCCAGCTCATTTATCGCCATTTTCAAAGAAATTTAAAAACCACCCGATGTCGCAAGCAGCTCAAACCCTGGCGGAGGATCCACCCCGGGGCTCCGGCTTGTGCAACACCGTGGGGTGAGTTCCAAACCTCCCGCCACTGGCATCGGGCTCTGGTTAAAAAATTGAGGCTCGGCTTACTCAACCTGGCCGGATATCGGGATGTCGAATCCGGCCGGGAAAACTTCAGCGGGCTGGGGAGACATTTTGCAAGGGGAAGAGCCAGAACAGGAATGGCATCTGGAAGTGATTGAAGGCAAGGAGCCTCTCCCTGGCGCAGCAGGGAATTCCAACGGCGTGAGCTCAGGTTAAAGCCTCCTTCACAGACCCAGGATTAAAGAGAAGAACCAAACTTCAGCACAGATATGTGTTTTAAACCTACAGAAAACAAGGGAAAGGAAGCCAGCTTCCTGCTTGGTCATATCCAGACGTGGTTTGGTGATTTAGGGTTGTTCTGACTTGCAATAAAAAGACATCAAAACTCCAAAAAGCAGCAGAAATATTTCCATGGATTTGTGGATCTAACTTCTGGTGTGGTGTCAGGAGTCTTCCTTCAGCACTACACCATCCATCCATTGAGACCACTGCATCCCACTTCTGAGCATCCCTTCCCAGAATAGGCTGCATCCCACGATGGTCCCGGAGCATCCCAACATCCTCAGGACGGCATGGAAGAGCCGATGGAGATTGCCAGCCTGGCTTGGACCAGGGACTGATGCAGTGGGGAGATCCCGGCCCCTTCCAGTGTTCCCCGAGCCAAGGGACAGGAGCAGCAGCTGGTCAAACCCACCTTTGCTGGACATCCCGGTAGGGCAGATGCAGGCAGACGGGCAGACTCCAGCCCGGCCGTGCTCCTGCCCCGTCCCGCTCCCCCCGATCGCTGCTTCGGCCCCGGCTCGCAGCGAACTCCCAAAAACCAGCGCTGGCTGCAGCCCTGCCCCGCTCCCACGCACCTCCCGGGCGTGGC
>PYHW01010449.1:763104-789484 GCA_013186435.1 Turdus rufiventris
CCCTGCCTCCAGGAGCATCCCGAGGGAGAGCCCAGCAGCAGAGACAGGGAAATTCAGCAGAGCTGCCCAAAAAGCTCCACCACAAGAGTTTGTTCAGCTCATCTCACCAAGAGATCAGACTTGCCAAGCAGCCAGCATCAACCCACCAGGCATCACCCTACTGATCCAATGGGAGACATGGTGCCCAAGCTGAGGAACACAAAAAAAAACACCCAGAGGAAGAACTTTCCTTTGTTCTCTACTCCCCAGAACAATAAAACACCACTGGTTCACCCTGCAAAGACCTGACATGAAAAGATCAATGGGGAAAGGTCCAGCTGGTCCTTTTCCTGCATCCTCAGCTCTCCCTGGAAACAATCCTGTACCGTGGGAGAAGAGAGCTCCAGGCACACAGAGAGGGACGGGACAGGGTTTATCCTGCACCAACATGCCCAGATCTCGCTCCCAGGAGCTCTGCCCAGACCAGCATTGGGCGGGGAACTGGCAGGGACCCCTCCTACCCCTTTGGGATCACCAGGCTACTGGAGCACATCCATCCACCAGTCAGAGGATGCTCAGGGATGGGCGAAAAAAAATGCTCAGACCACTTCAGTCCTCCGTGCTGTTCCGCGCGGGAGCGATGCCGTCCTGAGCTGCACACGGGGCACGTCCTCCCCTCCCGGGGCCTCCGCCAGGATTTTCCCTTCCTTACCCCGGCACTCCCATCACCCGGACCCATCGCAGCGAGCCCACCCCGTGCCAAGGGGAGATGCCAGAGTGTCTCTTCCCTGGGCTCTGGGGTGGCATCTCCTTTCCCGGGAGTGGCCATGGCAGGAGCGATGCCAAAGGCCGTCTTTTCCCGGCGAGATGAGGGGGTTTGTTTAGCCGGGAATGGGGAGACAGCAGATGGAAGGGCACTGGGAGAGCGAGGGTTTTCCTCTCGCCGCTGCCCACACTCACACTTCAGGCGCTGATTAATCGCGTTAATTAGAAAAAAATAATCATAATAAACATTTTTCCCAAAGCCACAAAAGATAAAAATAAAGCCGCTTTCTCCCTTCCCGATGTGCGGCGCTCGCCAGGACACCGATGCCAAAGGCGTGGGATGCAGCGGAGGGGTCTGAGCCGCGGTGCCCCCACAGCCCCCAGTTCGCACTCCCCATTACCGACCCTGCCTGGCAGCTGCAAAGCTCCTGCCCTGCCCCGCTCCGACCCCTCCAGCTCCCCCAAAACACCGGGCTTTGCTTCCCACCCTTCTTCTGCTCAGCACCCGCGGACTGCAAACCAAACCCGCTTTGGACGCGCGGCCCCGGGGGGACCCAGGGGGACCGGGGGGACCCCCGGGTGCGGACTCACCATGGGGCGGCTCGGGGGGGTCGCTGCGGAGGGAGGATGCGGGGGGTGGGTGCGGGATGCGGGGCCGGCCCGGAGGGGCGGGCGGGGGGCGGACACGCTTGCGCACAGCGCGGGATGGGCGGCGGAGCGAGGAGGAGGAGGAGGAAGGAGGGAGGGAGGGAAGAGCATCCCGGGAGCTGGAGGCACGCGTTCTCTCATCCCCGCAACGGGCAAGGACAACAACGCTTTGCCCGTGTCCTTCGGACCCCCCAAAAATCGTGGGGCTGGGGGTAGCCCCTCCCAAGGGAACCCCCCACCCAAAACTCGCCAAAACTGGCTCACAGCAAATTTAGGGGGTGTGCGAAACTCATCCTGTTGGAGATTTTCACTGTTCTCTCATTGAATCCCCATGAGATGATGCTGGATGCCCCATGAAATGACACACAAATGCCCTAAGGGATGGCTTTGCTCAAAATCATCGGCTAATATCAAGTGTTTTTCTTTTTCCTGAAAATAAATTAATCCTCACCAGAGGAATGCCTCATGTCAGGCCACCTTGCTCTCCCACGGGATTCCATTTCCACCCCACCCCACAATACACTAAATTAGCAGTCAATTTTTGACTTTTTTTATTCCCCTCAAAACTTTTTTTTTAAATTTCTGCAGCCTCAAACTCATCCCTCCCTCCTGGGGTGAGTTTTGCCAAGCTCTGAGACAACATGTGTCAATATAAATTGATAAAATACCTGTCGAGCTGACACATCTGATTTGTCAAGGGGAGCTACATCAGTATTTGAAGAGAATTCCTCATCCTCCTTAGGCTGGGGTTTCTTTGCCATGAACAAGTGGGGCAGAGTTTTACCCGTGGTGACAGACAAACTCGCTGTAATTAGGTTTTAATTGCCACGGGCTTGTAGACAATCTGGGATAATTAGTGGGGCCACAGCTCGGCAGGGATTTGCTTGAAGGATATTTTGACCCTTCAGTCTCATGGGTTCCACTGCTTGGTTTATTGCATCTGAAAATAATAAATGGCATTCAATGAAGCTCCAGCAATAATAATGCATCCCAAATGTGTCTTTTTGCTGTGCCCCTAAGACAGAATATTAAAAGAGGCTGCAAAGCTTCACTTCCCAGGATCTTCTCAGTCCCCAGCAGCTGTGTCCTGCTGGTCATGGTGGATGGGCTCGTTTTGGGGTGATGGTCTCCATCCCCAGCAACCCCTCATGGCCCAGGGCAACATCAACAGGACGGGGAGCAGAATAAAAACCCTTGTAGAGATGCAAATCCAGGCTCAGGGATTGCCCAGACCTCTGCTGAGAGGCAGATCAAACATCACCAAGGTTAGGGGAAGTAACGGTGATCCCATAGCAAGCATTGGACACCAGCTGTGTCCATCCCACAGGAATCTCAGGACACCTGTACACATCCATGGAGCAGTCACAAAGTACCTGTGCTGCCTTGGGTGCACTCAAAAACCAGCCATGAGCTTCTTGTGGCTACCACAGCCTCAGCAGACAACAGGGGTCTAAAGCCCACCCCAAAGAGGTTTAAATTCCCAGAAAATGGGAATGAATTTGCTGCCGGAGCAGTGCCAGGAGCCTTAGTTAGTCACTGTTAATGGCTACACCCTGCCCTAATACTTAACTTACAAAGGATAAACTGTCACTTGGATTAATTCAGATGAGCGCTGAGTAATGTGGACAAGAAAACAAAAAACGCTGGCTGTTTGAGAAGTGAATTTTTGGCGAGCTCTGCCGTCACCCTTCAGAACTCACACCAACAGAAGGGTTTGGGGAACGGCAGCAGTGCAGGGCAGGACTGGTGCCCTGCCCCACCAGGGCACAGGCTGTGCCATCCATCACACCACAGCCAAAATGCTCCCAGAAGGGGGACAAGGCCAAAGCAGGAGTCAGGCAGGCAGGATCTATTCAGAAGGGAGGAAGGCGATGCCCTCAGCCAGGCTCACAGCATCTGCTCCAGCGGGACAAGAATGTGGCAATTCATGCCCAGCACAAGCCTGCTTTGTCCTGGATCTCCTCAGGCTCACCCTTCCTCAAGCCACAGCCTGGGAATGCCATCTGGCTTTGAAGGCCCAGCCCCAGGAGCTCAGTTAATCTTTTGAAGGCTCCAGATCCAGCAGAATGCTTCTCCCGACCCCTTTTTTTGGGGACAGCCCCTATCCCAGGCTCTATGCACGCCCCTGCTCTCCAGTGCAGGCTCCCAGGAAAAGGATTCATCCAGTGGGAGCCAGGCAGATGGTCTGTGGAAGATGTGCTGCTTAGTTGTCTGTCACAGCCCTCTGAGAGTCTATTTTCAAGACTGAGGGTGTTTTTTCAATAGCTGAGGACCAGGGAGCTTTCCTTGGTGGAGACAGGATGGACTTATATGTTGTTTAACCATCTCCATTCCTGGGGTGTCTTGGGTGGAGACATAAAACTGGGATGTTCCCTCACCAGAGAAACCAAGCTCCCCTCTGGCAGAGAAAATGCTTCAGTATGGAAAAAAAAAATTCATTCCTGTCCCTTAGCAATTTAAAACCTAGGGAAGGGGAGAGCCATAGGACAGGCAATCCTGCTGACCTTGTCCACATCCTAAAGCCCCCCAAATCAACTGGCAGGCTCTGCTCAGGATGGGGGCAGAGCTGAAGCAAGAGGGAAAAGCTCCTGCAGCACATCACTGCAGCTTTCTTACTACAGATTGCACTTCTAGACTCCAAGAATAATTTGGAAAATACCTCTAAGATCATCAAACCTAATTGTTCACCCAGGAAATGGGAATTTCTCCAGAAAAATAAGGGAAAGTGGCTGCATCCAGCTGCTCTGTCTCTCCCTGCTGCTAAAAGGCAGGGAGCTGCCTGACCTGAATATTTATAAATGGGATGAGCTGAGCAGAGCCCCAGGGCAGCTCCAACAATGCCACTTTGCCCCAGCCAGCTCCAGGCCACGTTCTGGCACAGCCAGCAGCCTGGAAAAAATAAACCACACCTGGGTTTTTCCCGCATCAGCAAAAGAACCCCTCTCAGAGCTTAGGGTGTGGAAAGGAGCAAAGAACTGGGGTAGCAGCAAGATGATTCCTGCAATTACATCCCTGCTTACTGACCAGAAACCAGAGCCCTTTTTGGCACCAAGAACTCATGAAGTTTTCAGAGGTTGGTGCTCAGTGGAGAAGCTGCCAGGGAACCAATGGCTGGAGGGCTGAGCAAGCTCCCTGCATACACAGAAATTGGGTCTTTCACACTATGGATCATTGAATCCAACTCCTGGCACTTTGCCACCACCTCGGCAGAAGGAAGCGCATTATTATTTATTCTGGGGGGGCTTTAACCCCAAATCCTTTCAAGGACTAAGCAGCCTCTGTCAGAAAGGGGCTGCCCATGCATAGGAGGCTGTTTCAAACGCAGATGACTAAGGAGCAGCAGAGGGGTGATGGCTCTGAGGCTGGGGATCTGACAGCCAGACAGGAAGGGTGAGGACTCGGGTTACACACTGGAGTTCTTTGGAGCAAGGCACCCCTCCCTGCTTGAGGAAAGCTGCAATATCACTCCCAGGGGTAAATCTGTAGCAAACACATCAAGTTTTCTGAGGATGGCAGGGTTTTTTGGACCTGTTCATCTATGTACTACCCTACTGAGTTGACATCTGGGGACGGGTGGAAAATATGGGTATACACAACCACTCCCACCCAAACCCCTCTGCTCACTGCATCCCACAGGTGCCCAGTCTGAGGAAGAAATCCAGCACACTCACAGGGTTTTACTGAAAAACATTCAAACAATGTTTTAATGGACCTGAACACACAACACAGTTTCCATAGCAAAGGATCATCAACCCCCCCCCCGCCTTGTACAAAAACAAAAAGACCTCTGCCTCCTCACACTTTTCCTGCCTCCTGGAATTTCTTAAACAGGGGTTCATCAGCCCGCAGGGGGAAGGTGAGAGCCCGTTTCTGGTAGTACATGGAGTCCATGGCCAGGTTGTCAATGACATCAGCCAGGAGATGGGCTCTCTCCACAGAGCTGCCTGGTGCATCATAGCCCAGGGCAGTGAAATGCACGTGCAGGTGCTGGTAGGAGGGCTGGTAGTGCAGGTAGATCCGCAGCTGGGAGCCGGGCACGCCAAAACGCTTCACTATGGCCTCCTGCAGAGGGGAAACAAAGATCAGCTTTGGCAAAACCTCAGAATGGATGGCAAAGAGCATCACTGGATGGCAGGAAAGGCATAGAGAAAGGTAAAAGGGAGCTTGGCTTCCTCACAGCGAGCCAAAGGGGGAAGTTTGGAAGGACAAGAGCTCTTCCCCACCCTCCTTTTCAGCTTCTACAGGGACAGAGCAAGGGCTCTGGCTGCCCCACTTTTATCTCTCCCTGATGGAATGTGCTATCCACCCCTATCACTTTCCCTTTCACCCTTATCACTCCAACTCATTGGAAAAGTAACAGGGATCCATTACCAGCCAGTGTAATTAAAACTATAAACAGCAACGGCCAACTCCAGCACGCTGCAATTCCCTGACTAATCTCTTAATTAATCTCCCACCTTCCCTAGTGCAATTACTTTCCAAATTCTAACGCAGTGAAGGAAGGAGAAACTACTGCACATCCATCTCCCAAACAAACACACCCTGTGGAAAAACACTTCAGCCAGTGAGAAAACACTTCAGCCAGTGAGAACAGGCAAGGGATTGGGACAGGGTTGTTCATATGAAGAGCTCATTGCTAATGGGAAGTACAGAGCATTCCTACAGCACCTGGATGTGCCATGGTCTGGAGAAGGTGCTGATGGAGACCAGGAGCCAGGGTGTCTGGGCAGAGAGGGCAACACAGCCCTGTTTCATGACTTTCTCCTGAGGAGCAGTCTCCAGGTAGATGCTGTGCCAGAAAACCCAAGGAGTGCCTTTGCAGACAGCTGAGCACTCCCTGGCCAGGACAGCAGCCTCACACTCACCTTCCCTTCCTGCAGGACGTTCCTGAGCAGCGGGAGGTGCTCGGCCGTGAGATCCCTCAGAGACTTGATGTCCCGGCGGTGCACCAGGGCAATCAGGTACAGGTCCTCCAGCTGCAGAGACACACGAGGGGCATGGAGGGGACACACAAACAGAACATGGAGGCAGCAGTGCTTTGCACCTCGCACACCATTCACAGCTTCCCAGGCTGTTATATAGGGATCCTGGTGCCATACAGGGACACTCGTGTTAAAGAGTGACTCTTGTGCCATACAGGGACACCCATGCCATACAGGGATTCTTGTGTTACATGGGGATATTTGTGTTACAAAGGGATTCTTGTGCCATGCAGGGATATTTGTGTTACAAAGGGAGTCTTGTGCCATACAGGGATATTTGTCCTCAACACCCACACTCAGCTGAATCTCCCAGTATGGGATGTGCTCACCCACAATCCCATTGCACCTCAAAAAGCATCATTTCTGGAAAAAAACTGGGTTTTGTCCAGAAATGACCAGAAGAGAACAGCCTCAACCCACAAACATCTTCTCAGCTATAGAAGCAGATGGAGTGACCAGCCCTCTTGTACTGTGAGCATTGCACTCAGTGCTGCCCTTCCACCTTCACATCTTCCTGAGCACCTCAAAAACACTTTCTCTGTAGGACAGAGGCTGGAGACCAGGTGCAGACACCTACCCAGATATGTGGGGTCACTAAGCCCCTGCCAGCACCCCCCATGCACATCCCACAGGCTTCTCAGTGGTCTGATCTGCAGCACGCTCAGACAAGCATTTACAGTGAATCACAGTGGCTAAAACTGAAACTGAAAATTTTCTCAGTGATAAGCTCTCTACTTTTCCACTGTGCAAACAGCTGGCCACTTTGGAGTCATATCAGTTCTAAAAATAACAACTTTCAAGACCTAACTGGTCACTGTACAAAGCCAGGGCAGTTAAAGTATGTCCGTCGAGCAGCTCTCAGACAAATCTTTGGCATCCCCTGAAGCCAAAGCATGTTCAGTGTTTAACACGACAAAGCTGTGGATCATTACACTTTAAAAAAATAATCCCAGTCTCCTGCAGCTCAGTTAGTGACTTTAAAATATAAACACTGGAAAGAAAAGGGGTTGTGGGTATCTGAGATCCAAATCTCTTCAAGGCTGTGAGAAACCCAATGCAGCTCTCTGGAAATAGAGGCTCGTGTCAAAGGATGCTCTCAGGACCTTCACAGGGCTCTTGAAGCACAGAGCTGTTCTTGCACCCATCCAGTACAGCCATGCTCATGGTTCCATTTGATTCCCATGCACAGCTCCCAAAAAAAAAAAAAAAAATGGTGTATCAGCTTGTACTCTCTGGCTCCAGGCTGGCTGATGAGAAGAAAAGCAAACAGCTCTTCTCCTTAGAACAACATCTGCATGTTGCTGTTTGAAACAAATAAGCCTGTTGCTAAAAAGGCCTGGAATGATGTCATGCCAGGCATTGCTTCAGGCAACGCCTCAGGGCTCCTGCAGATTTGAAAGCAACTCAAAAGTTGTGGAAAAAAATTTAAAAAACAAAAAATTTAAAAAATATAATTAAAAAAACAGCCCAAGGAACCAATTCAAAGCATTATCAAGGTTGGGCAGCAGCACCCAGAAGGCTGAGGCCAGCAGATTTCACAGTGCTAAAGAGAAATTTCCATTAGTCTGAAATAACTGCAGGTGAATTCACAGCATTTGTGGGCCAGGGACTCAAGGAGTGTGAGGCCACACTGCTGAAAGGACTTCTGAGGGAGGGCTTAGAGAGTCCTGCTGGGAGCTGCATCTCACTTCCCTGATTTTATCCAGCAGCCTTGCCTAGCAGCTGGGATGTGGCAGAAGGAACTGGCGTTCCCAGGACACCCCAGGGCTGTCAGGATCAGCTCTGGCTCAGTGCCACTCACAGCCAAGAAGAAATTCCTTGCCTCAAAGGCAGCCTGGATGCTGTCTCGCCTGCCTGGGAAGGAGATCAGCAGCACAAAAGGCCTGGAGAGCTCCAGGGATGACTGGAGTACAGACAGCAGCCCAGCAGTTGGGGAGAAGTCCAGAAGATCCTGTCCAGCACTTCAGGAGGCAACAGCAAACCTCCCCTATGGATAAATCCTACCACTGAGGCGCTCCCTGACCATGCCAGCTGGGAGATGTGGATGCAAATGTCTAGAGAATGCCAAAGCACAAATTTTAGCCCGTCTGATTTTAGCCCAATCCCAATGTGAGTTGCAAAGCCTGGTTGCAGCACACAAGGATTTCACAGCCACAAAAGGGACAACATGCTTCAAGTTTCAGATCCCTAAATATTGCCCACTGGGAGGGCACTGAACACAGCACATCCTACAAGCTGGACACGTATTCCCTGTGCTGCAAAATCTCATCAGTGACAAGGTTGTGTCTCCAGTGCCCAGGTGGAAATTCGAGCTTAGTTACCCCATCAGCACCTGACAGGGGATTTTTGGAGTAAGTGATGTGCAAGGAATTCACAGGGAACAGACACTCGGGACTCCCCAAGACAACTCAGCTCTGCACCACAAACAGCTGCTCCCTGCACAGGCACACAGGATGGAGCTGCCCACCAGCAGCCTTCTGTTCCCATTTCTTTTGAATTTTCATTTTCATTTCTAAAGTCTCAACCAAATAGCAACTCTCCCCACATGCCCTGCAGAAGCATATGAGGATCAGAAACAAAATGGGAACTTTTTTTGATGCCACCAACTTCAAGGGACGTGTGTGTATTGAGTTTCACCTCTCCAAACTTGAAGCACGAAAGGGAGCTGGAAACCAAGAAATAATTCTCAATTTAGGATTACAGCCTGGTCTTAAAAACCACTTTCACCAAGTGGCCACTCCCACAAGGGGTAAAGTCAAGAACCATCTGTTTAACACTGTGGAGGAGAGTTAAGTGCAGCAACCAAAGGACAACACAGCTGCCTGGTTTGCACCTCAAGTCAAGGCTTGCAAAAACAACAAAAAACAATAAAAAAAATCCAACAGACCCAGACAGGTTCAGCAGAATAAATACACAGGATTTTGGTTTGCACACATCCTGCCAACATTTGGGCTGATACAGACAAGTGAAAGTGAACCTAATAAATACATCTCAGCAGCAGAGAGAACAGCCTGGGTCTGCAGCATCCTTAATCAGCTTGTGCTGAAAGGCCCTGGCAACATCATCACTAACAACAACGTGCACAGAAACCTACTCAGAGTGCTCTTAGTGGTCTGAAAGTGGACATTTCCTCTGGATTACCTTCAGACAAGAAGCATTAGAGGAGCAAACCAACCTGGTTTTGATTCCACTTTAAATCTGGAACCAGAACAAAGCCATTGGAAGGATCTGGGTTTTCATGGACAATTCGATCAGCCTCAGCTTTCTTCTCTAGGATATTATACACCCACTGAAAGAGAAATGTGTGATTTATAAATCAGCAAAGAATAAACACCAACATTTCAGGTGCATTTAGCCCAAGCTCATGGATTAGTGCACATTCTCTGCAACTAGAATATATTTTTAAAAACCCAATTTTATTTTAAGATCACCAAATAATTTGTAATTAATTAACCATAAAACACCTCATCAACCAATAAACTCCAGAATATTACTTCAGTAAAAAGCAGTGGAACTCGGCTCTTGTGGGGCTCAGCACACACCTCTTGTAGCACACCATGGGGTGTTTGTATCTTTTTTACCCCCCAACCTGCAGCAAAATCTTTACAACTGGGTCTGGGAAGGGAACTTGGCTGATTTTAATCCTTATTCAAAGAGGAAGGAGCAGGGTTGGATGTGGCTGTGGCTGCTGGCAGCTCTCTGCAGGAATACGAAAGGCCTGTGTTTGCTTAGGCAATGCAAGTCTCTCTTGGCTCCCTGGCTGATTAGAAAACAGCTCACCACTCTTCTTCTTCCATACTTAAGGTTCCAGCTTCCAGCCTGCCTGTAATCCCTGCTCTGGTTATCCCCCCGTGCTCCTCCTGCAAGGCAAAGCACCATTCAGAGAAGAGTTATGGAAATGGAAGACACCAGGGATAAGTGACAGTAAAACCAGAGAAAAGCATCTTTCCTCTCCCTGGCTCCCAGCCTCAGCTCCAGTGTCCTTCTCTACACTTGCAAAATGCAAGTCAGCATGCATAGCTTAAGCACTGGACTGGCAAGAGAGTCCTCAGCCAGGTCCCTGGAAGGAGGTAATACAAGGCAGCAGGAAATTGCTAAAGTTTGGAAGCTGAAAATGTTTGAAAATATTTTCCCCACCAAATATAGGTCTGAAATATTCTGGCTGCCCCAGGTGGGCAGGGAAGGTGCACCCAGTTTCACAAATACACCAAATGAGCTGGGCTGGCAGTGCTGTGCACACCAGGCACTTCGGGGGAAATCCATCAGGAGTTTAATTCATCTAATCTACACTTAGGACTGCTGAAAACTGACCGGGATACATCTGGAAGGAAAAAACATCCATCCCTTGATCTGGGATTTTTTGCTTAAATTGCTATCTTTTCTCCTTAGCATCATCTTAGATTCTTCAAGTGATTCTCAAAAGTACAGCACAAGCTCACTCTGTTCTGTAACCCCAGGAGGAAAGTTCAGGGGGAAGCGCAGCAGAAAATGGACATTTGCCTTTTGCTGGGGCTTTCATGCCTGCTCTGATCACAAGTGCCAAGCTATCAGTGCCCTAAATAAGTTCACTGATCAGATGAGCTGAATTTTAAACCCAAGGCTGCCTCGTGATGGGCAGGTCCTTGGCTGGCTGCTCCCAGCACAAGCCCAGCAAGTAGAACACATGTCCAGGGACAGGCACCACAATAAAACCATTATCCTGAAAGCATCCACACTTTGTATCCTCCAGCAGGAAACACAGACGCCTCTGTAGTCCCCTGGTATTTCTGTCACCCCTCACATTTCCCCTTCCACTTGGCAAAGCTCGTCAGATAAAGACAAGGAACAGCATTATTAAATCCCAGAGGTCAAGGACTGACTATGCTGAGCATGATTTCTCAGCAGATGCTCCTGATGGTCACCAGGAACACGTTTCCATGTACTGAAACCAGCTCACAAGCATTTGGGGGAAAAGGCAGAGTGAGAGCTCAAGTAATTCCTGAAGGCAGCTGCTACACCAGGGAACATAACAGATTTATGAACAAAAGCACAGAGAAAATATTCCACAAAGGCTGTGGCCTGGTGAAACACACACTTGCCTTTCTCCAGCTAATAAATGCTGCAGTTTAAGGCAGCAGGAAAGATGGGGAAGGAGGGGGAGGCATCCAAGGCTCCTGGTTAGTTTTAGGGAGTTATTTTTAATGGAGAGCCTCAGCAGCCCAAGGATTTGGTTTATTTCCCCTTCTGCAAAGGCTGACATGAATTCACCCCTGCAGATTTGTATTTCTTTGGTCTCTAAAGGAAAGAGACAGGGAGAGGAACAGGCAAAAAGGATAAAACCAAGGAAAAAGCTGGGGCTGCCTGGGGCAAGTAGCACACTACAAGTAACAGTTTCACCACACGGAATATGTACTGAGGGGCTGAATGGCAGGAGGAGTGAGCTGCGATGCAGGAATACAAGCACAGTCTGTGCCCTTCCCTTTCATGCACAACCCAGACACTCCTAAGAAGCCCAGTGAACAGCACCAACACCCAGGAAGCCTTGGGAAAGGCAACTGAAGTACAGCTCCAAGGTAAATGTTTTTCTGCAAAGATGGAAAAGGATGTCCCAAGCCAACCAAGTAAGAGGGGACAGCACCACAGAGCTGACAATGCAACCAAGGGGGAGATGGAGCAGAACACTCCCAGCTCTCCAGCAGGGGCTTCAGAGAAGCCTTCTGACAGCAGTGTTTTACAGAGTGCCTGCAGGAGAGGGTGTGGCAGCCATACCTGAATGCTGAAGCTCTGGGACTGGATGAAGGGCAGGGTGATGTTCTTGTAATCCTCCCAGGTTTCACGGATGAGGTGCACTTCCTGACGAAGGTATTTCTGGATGTGTTTCTCTGTGGCAGGGTACACCACTGTGGCTTTGATCTCTAGGAACAAACATTTTGACTGAATCACCACCCACGTTGCTTCCTTTAGTCCCCAACAAACCTGGTTTCCCTTCCAAAAAATGCCACACTAAGACCTTTTGAAGAGAGGGTGAGGGAGAATGGACATGGAAAGCAAACAAGTGTTTTAACCTCCTGCACTGCCACTGCTTTTCTGGAGGAAGAAGGAGCCAATGGCACAGGCAGGGCTTGTCTTTCCAGTTCAGGTGGAGGAGTTTGCTGTCTGAGTTTTTCCACACTCGTTCTTTCATGCCTGTTAGCAACATTGGGGCAGAGGTGGGGCTCTCAGGGCAGTGTTTATGTGCAGTCAACAACAAGGACAGAAACACGACCCTGGGGACAGAGACACATCCTCTTCATACCTAAATTCAAAGCTCACAGGACGCACCCAGCAACTTCATCCAGCCACAAACCCGGATGAACTCCAAGGAGCAGCTTCTTCCCAGAGCTCAGTCAGAGTGCTTGGCCTCAAGCCCCAAGTACAGGAGGCAAAGAAGTCAAGGGCACAGGGACAGATCCAGAGCAAACAACACGAGCTGACAGGTCAACATAGCTCAGGATGAGCCAAGGGAAGAGGGCTAAGTGACCCTCTGCCCACAAAAAGCATTTCATCATTTACCCTGGCAAAAACAAAACATTTTCTGATTGCCTCAAGATTAGAACTTTAATGCCACAGAAATTGCACAGCAAACAGGATGGAAGTGCTCACCTTGTCAAGCTGGCAACAGTAAATCCTACCCATAGGGCTAAAATACATGGAAAACATCTATCTTTGGCCAAGGCTGGATGTGCAACACAGAGCCTGCCACAGCTCTGAGGTGCTCCAAGGGCACAGGAGTGTCTCTACCTTCCCAGCTGACACAGAGCTGCTATAAACTTCAGTGCAGCAAGGAGAAAAGCCCCATGGCAGACCAGACAGAGGCAAGTGGCCAGGGCACTGTGAACACTGCAGTCTGTGCCCAGGGTCTGCCACAGAAAACCACGGGCTGCACACACACCAGGGCACCAAAGCTGTGCTTCATGCCTTAAGTATGTATATAGGCTAGCTAGAAACTGAATATAAACATCTATTTGTTCCCAGAGCCAGGATTTGGGATGGTTTGAGTCTTTTTTAGTTTTCTGCTTTCTGTTTTTTTTAAGGTCAGCACTGCACAATCTGAGAGACTCTGCCTTTTCATTCCATGCCAAACCCAGCTTAATGAAATCCACAGGAAAATGCTGGTAACATGAAATATGAAAATGCAAACCACAAGGGCAGTCTGGTCTGATTCCCACCATACACATGTTCAAACAAGGTTGTTTTCCAGGACTCAATTAGCACTTCTAGCAGGATGATGTAATACCAAAGAAAAAGACAGGGCTGTAGCTCTCCTCACTTAAAAAGATCAGAAAAGCACTGGGGAGAAAACAAAAAAGGCAAAAGATAAAATACCACAGCCAGCCTCAGGCTGAAACGTTCACAATTTGATTTTATACCCCTAAAATAGAGCAAGAACTGCAGCAGAAGCCCTTCAGTGCTGGGTGGTGAAAACTACAGTGCATAGGGGTGCAGGGGACCCATAATGGCTTCCCTGGCACCTCCCCAATTTGGGGATGGCTGCTCATGGTGGGGAAAGAACTCTGGGTTCTTTAAGTGAGAGATCATAGAACTCCTTACTGTGCAGCTGCAGCTCAGCAGATGTTTGGAAGAGGAGGCAGAGGAAAAGCTGTGGTTCACTTATGATTATTCCCCTTCTAAAGGTCTCATCAACCCCAAAATGCCCCAGCAATGCTAATTAGCATCAATCAGCAGCCAGAGAGGCTGTTTGATACCTGCTCAGAGCCTGACAGTCCTTAGGAGCCACACACAGGATGCAAAGTCACAGCTGAGCCCAGGCTCAGCTGCAGGAAACATCCACAGCAAGACCAGGCTCGCCCCAAAATCTTTCCAGTGCTGGCCCAGGGCCCTGCTGCGGTTTCCAAGGCTGCTCCTGGCAGGCTCCACGTGCACCGGAGCAGCACGTAGGCCGTGGGGCACCCAAAACCTGCCCTGGCCTGGAAATGGGGGTAGGGAACCGCTGGACACGTGATGTGGGTTTCTAAGCTGGCTGAAGCAGCAGGGATTGTCTCTGCTCACATCTGAGTCACATCAGCCAGCCTGTTCCTGAACGCCGGCCCGGGGCCACCACAGAGCAGCTGTGGTTTATTCTGGAAGGCAGGACTGACCAGCAACTAACTGGAGGTTATAAAAAGCCAGGAGGTTTAATTGAAAGAACCTGGATGAGCAGGAGGCAGAGAACAACTGCCCAGGCTGGTCACTCTACAAGGGGCATTTGATGGGAAACACCACAGTGCTGGGAAACTGCCCAGGAGAAAAGGAGACTCAGATTAACCAGGCACCCACTTCTCCCTTCTTCTGGTAAAACCAAGAGTGGAAAACACAACCCAAGAGCAAAGGCAAATCAGAACACCATTTGGGGAACTTAAAGGAAAAAAGGCTGGAGGCAGCTGTTGTCAGGAGGAGAGGATGAAATAAAAGCAGAGAGCTCGTGCAGGTAGGAAAGGGCACACTGAGCTCACTAATGATGCCTCATCCCCTTCTTCACCACACTGCCAAAATCCCCATCCAGCTCAGCACATCAGGGAGGAAAGCCTCAAACTCTCTTCTCGCACCCCACTGCAGAACTAACACCTACTGCCAGCCTGTTTTAGACAGATTTAACCCTGCCAGGGAGCCAGCTGAAGCACACGTGGCAGGCACAACCTATTTCTCCTTTTGGGCAGGGGTGCTTTTTCTTCTCTTTGCTCGCAAGAAGCAGAGCTTTCATTTACAAGCTCCCTAATCAACCTGACCATAAGGTGCAGGAAGGTGCCAAGGTGGGGGAACAACAGGCAGGTTCATATTTGTGCTCTTGCAGGTTTTCTTGTCCTCTGCAAGCCTCCTGCTGCACCCAGATCTGAGCTGTCTTCCCATCAGGAGTTGGGAATACACCACCTTGGATGCAGCCCTAACAAAATATTATAATGCCCTATGTAAATATCTAGTTCCCTACACAACCCCCACCCTGCATGAACAGTCTGTTTGGTTTTAGGATCACAATAGCACAGGGGTCACACGGGAACACTGGATTCCAGCCCAGCCCCAGCCAGGTATAGCCATGGCTTTGTTCCAAACAGCTGGCATTCTTTAGTGAATGAATTAAAGCTGCAAAGGATAAAGCCTGCAAGAGCTCACAGTTTCCAAGGCCAGCACATGCCAGGGCAAGCCAAGCACGCTGCCAGGGATTCAGCTAAGGCTGCCTGGCCCCTCAGGCTCATGCCAGGAGGGCTTGGGGGGCTCAGCGGACTTCAGCTGTAACAGGCACCGCAGAGAATAAAGCTGCAGTTTACCACTGCTGCAAAACACAGAATAAAGCACAATGATAACCCCCCATCATCTTCTAAACCACCCCACAGGCTCCCACAGCTTCAGGCTCCAGCTTTTTATTTAAGTGTAAATGCAAGAAGTTTTCTTGGCTGGGCAAGCCCCAGAGGCAGCCAAAGCACAGAAACACAGCGAGAAGAACCAGCCTTCCCACTGCAGCTCCTGCAAGTTTCTCCAGCTCCTCACTGCCTGAAACCAGACTCTTTTTGGGATGTGGACTGCTTCCTGCACGACTGGAAACTTTCCTTCCACACTCTCCCATTTTTCTCACAATTTCTCCACCCCCTGTTGGAGCAGTGGAGCCAGAGCTTCTCCTGTTGTGCTTGTTTTAAGATGCTTTTAATAAGCTTCAGGCTGCAGCCAGGGAACAAAGACTCCTTAGAGGACTGATAAGAGCCCTTAAATCACACCAGCACAGTTTTGGAGAAACACAGTCCCACAGCAGCCACGCACGAAGAAGCTGCTTCTTGCCACAAACATCAAGCTCTCCTTGGCAAATGGGTGTGAGGAATTAGATGTTATAAGGGCATGTGTATATTAAGCCATCTGACTTTTGCAATCCAATCTTTGGTAGTAGGAAAATATTTCCCTTTCCATAAATCAGCCCTTGCTCTCCCTGCAGGAGAAATCAAGGCTGGGGGCTCCTCTCACATCTAGGCTTAAGCTGCCTCTTAAATCAAGGCAACATCCAGAATACAGCCTTAAAATAAGTTACACATGCCTGCCCTTGGTAGCAGCACAGTCACACACACACTACTCCTCACAAATTCACAAAGTCCCCTCTCCTCACTCCAGGAGTTTGGGTTGCCCTTCAGACAATCTCTGACCATTACTGGCTTGCGTGCAAATGTTATTTCCTATTTTAGCCTTAATAAGTGCAGTAACATCAAGGAGATGAGCAAGACTCATCTGGTGCCACCTGGTGTGCTCCCAGAGCTAAAAATCTCAGAGTGACATTCATCTTCCACAAGTGAAAGGTCTCTTCTGAGGTCAGAGGGGAGTCATTTGCTCAAGTAACATACTTTGACCTCCCTTTCCCTATGTCCAAAGAAACAAGTCATCATGCACAGGGCCTGTGCTGGTTTGATTGCACAGAGGGAGCAGCACCAAATTTTTTCAACAAAGAGGTGAGGAAAGAATGAAGGAAGTCACCACTTCCAGTTGAATGAAGAGCCCCATGTAACTGAGACCACAGAGGCAGCAGTGAGAAACATGCTCTGGAGGCAGCTCCTCACATCATGAGCATGAGTCATCTACAGTCATCACTTCCTCTGTCCAAGGTTTATCTTACCTCAGAAAGCAAGAGGCTGAGTGTGGCAAGAGGTCACCTGCCCAGGGTGCTGGGAAACCCCCCAGGTTAATTCTTTCATCACACAACACAGGAGTGTTCCATGAAACTGCTTAATGCCAAAGTCCAGCCTATTCTACAAAATATTTTACTGTATCTTGCACCCAAGCGTTAAGTTGCAAGGACTAGGAGATAAAACCCTGTAACTAACCCTGCACCTAAGGAGCTGACACCCCTGTGCAAAGGCTCCCTGGATCTCCAGGTTATCACTCAACATCCCAGATCAGTCAAACCCTGACTGCAGACTGCAGCTTTACAGACAATTCCTCCTGTTCATGTTTTTAAGCTGAATTCCTCATGTCAACTACCATCCTTGGGCCATGACTCAGCTCCAAAAGGTCATTTCCTTCCCCTCCTGACACACAGGGCTGTCTTCCTGGTGCCAGCCCAGAAATGAACACATATCATACAATGTGCCCACCAAACAGCTGTTTGCTGCTAATTGTTTCAAGAGAAAAAGCCTCTTTGCTCTCCGCTCTGACTCAGGGAGCCTGGATAGCAGCTCCAGGGTCTACAGCCCCCTCCTGATCTCCTGCTTGGGGCTCCTCAGTATCCAGAGTAAGCTGAGGGGTGGGAAGCAAGGATGCACCACTGGGTAATATTTCTACAAAAACTTACTTTTTAAAGACAGAATTAAAAGTCATTGAAAAGATAAAGCTTGGCAGAAGAAAGCCACAGACTTCTTCCCCATTCAAACATGCAGGAGGGGTTTCACTCCTGACAGAAGCCTTAAACAAAGTAAGGAATTCTGTTATCAGAGCAATGTGCAGTTACACAGTGCTGCAGCAAGGTGCTGTAAGGAAAGCAAAGGCCAGCACGGCTGGCAGGGCTGAGCTGGAGGCAGCCCAGGGGATTTCAGTCTTGCAATGCCACCTCGTGGGAATCACTGCAACTCCTGCCAGGCTGGAATACAGCAGGCACCGAGCAGGAGCTTCCCAGCTAAGAAAGAGGAGCTTTAACATCTTCTAACAACACCCGTGGTGTTATGGTGTTTTCCTCAGACTGAAACTCACTGTAACAACAAAATCTCTAACTTTGAGTCCTTCATAGGAGAAAAGGAGTTTTGCACAACTCAAGCTGACAAATCCAGACAGCTCTCCCTCCCATGGGAATAGAGCTAAAACAAGAGCATTTTTGGGAAAGCACATCACAAACATCCCGAAATTTAACTTGGCCTTGCAACAACATCTTAATTAAGGATTGGATTAATTCTGACTATTAAACCTGTTTGGTCGTTACTGTGTTTATGAAAGCATTGATATGGAATTTTATCACTGCACTTCCAGAATTCAAATATATACTAGTATTCACATGGAATTAGTTGTGGAAGGTGATTCTGCTCTGCTCAGGTGAGACCCCCACCTGCGAGCTGCCTCCACCTCTGGGGTCCTTAGCACAGGAGCCACTGGAGTGAGTCCAGAAGAGGACACAGAGATGCTCTGAGGATTGGAGTAGCTCTGCTCTGGAGACAGGCAGAGCTCAGAGTCTCTTCCAGGGCCTAAAGGGGCTCCAAGAGAGCTGGAGAGGAACTGTGGACAAGGGCCTGGAGGGATAGGACACAGGGAATGGGTTCCCACCGCCACAGGAAAGAGTTAGATGAGATATTGGGAAGAAATTCTTTCCTGTGAGGGTGAGGAGGCTCTGGCTGCCCCATCTCTGGGAGTGTCCAAGGCCAGGTTGGACAGGGCTTGGAGCACCCTGGGATAGTGGAAGGTGTCCCTGCCCATGGCAGAGGACTAGAACAAGACAAACTTTAAGGTCCCTTCCAACCCAAACCAGTCTGGGATTCTGTGATTTAACTGAAGTTAAAGACCAGCACCACCACTTCAGGACACCTTCCTACTGGGACCAGAGTCCCCTACGCAGGGCAAGAGCTCCCACTGCAGCTTCCCAACCTGCTCATCTGCCCTTGTCATACTTGGCTATCAACAGTTTTATAACACAGATACATTAAATCAGCAGGGGGATGCCCCAGCACTTAAATCCTCCCTCAAATACAAGCTGCCTGTCCTTATTAGGTGACAAAAAAGCCCACAAAATGCCACCATGGGATGAGAAGCAGCTGCATGTGCCCTGCAGATTGTTTCAAGAGAAACATTCTGGAAGGAGACAACTCTCACTCAAGTAAGAGAACTGACAATCACCCACAGAGAGCCCTCACAGCCATGAGCCTTTCTGCACCTTCACATACAAGGTCATCAAACAATGGCCATTCAGAGCCTCATCAGCTGAGCCATGTATCCAAGGCATGGCAAAAAGAGGATGAAACAGGGTAACATTCAAAGCCCTGGGATAAGATGTTCCCTTCAGTGTGGCAAAAACACACCGACCTCCCCACCTGGGCCAGTATGCTGCTGTCACCAAACCACAACCAGGGTAGCACAGCCAGGTCCAGCAGTGGCACTTGCCCATCTCACTGCATCTTCCCCTCTGGGATGGGCAGGAACCATATCCTGGCATCCCAGCTGCCCTCCCGAGATCCCTGAGCAGGGCTGAGGGCACTCACCACTCAGCTCTGGGGGAGGGCTCAGGTAGAAGGTGCAGTAAATGTCATTGTGCATCTGCAGCTCTGCGTTCATGGGCTTCTTCAGCAGGTCTGGGATCTTCTCCTCCTGGAAAGGAGTCTTTTCCAGGATGACCACAGCATCTGTGCCCTCTCCAGAGAGGCCAATCCTCTGGAATAAGAATGGATAAAGTCATCAGCAAACACAGATCCAGCACTGGGTGGACAGTCTGAGGTCAGGGATCACAGCAGACACCTCACAGTCCTATTGCCCAAATCCCCTTGCAGGTCAGACATACACCCAAAAATAAACAGCACGTTTGCTTGGAACCACAGCAAGCTCTCCACCAGGGAACACAGGTGGTTTTTTGGGGGAGCAGGGGATGTGGGCAATGACTCAGCCCATCTGCACCTCCCCAGATGTTCCCAGGTTTCCTGTTGACCCACAGCACCAATTTAATCTCTGACACTCCCCAGGAAGAGGGCAAAGGCAGGCCTGGGGATTTGCATCATAGTCAGGGAGCAAGTTCTGGGGCAAGGGGCACTTACTGCTGCCCTGCTCCAAGGAACCACAGCCACCGATCCAGGGGCCTCAGCGTGCTGGTTTTGGGAGGTGCCAGAACATCCCCAGCATCACTCCTGTCTGTACAGGACCCAGGCGAGACCTCCCCACTCGTCTGGGGCTTCCAACCCTGTCACCTTGAGAAGGAAGATGTGTGCTAGTGCCTTTACAAACAATTTGATGGGTGTTAATGTCTCTGAAATGGGTCTGAATGTCCCTATTGACTTTGGGCAGTTTGGCTCCTGAAAGGGACAAGGGTCTGCACAAGCCTCAGCTTCTGAACTTCGGGGAGAAATGCCAGGTTGGAGGGGAGATATGGGGTTCGGGCAGGTTGAACCTTGCTGGTACCTCAGCAATGGGGAAAGGAAGAGGGAAACATGCGGCAGGGAGTTTGGGATAAAAGGGAGGCTGTGCCCTCCAAAACCTCCAAAGAGAAAGCCCCGCGGGCGTGTGCCCCCGGTGGACTCTCTCCCTTTATTCGAATAAAATTGAAGGACTTCTCTATCTCCTTTCAAACATCAACTTCTGGCGTTTGTGGATTTTCCTGGCACGGTCACTGTGCTCAGCTCGGTTCCTGCGGCAATCCACAGCCCCGAGACCAAAGAACTTCCCTGTCCTCATCTCCTGCTTGGATGCAAACCTTCAGGAGACGGGGCCAAGACTGCTTTATGGCTCCCTCGCCACGCACAGACAACCTCAAGAATTATGACAAATTTCCCTGCAGTGGCTGTACCATTTACAGTCCCAGAACCAGCACGCTGCTCGCAATCCAGTGCCACTTTTACCTACCAAGCATCAACAACCTGCCTGAATCCAAAAGCACCGAATTACACCCATAAGAAAGAGGGTTGCAACAAGCTCTCCTCGGCCGCCAGCTTAGCCTGGTTAGGGCAGTGCCAGGCTGGAGCAGCGGTCGGGACCGGGCTGGGCCGGGCCGGGACGCGCGGCCATGGCCCGGGGATGGCGGCGAGCGGGGCCGGGGGCGGGGCCTGCCCACAGCGCGCCAGGGGGCGGGGCCTGCCCGGAGCGGGAAAAGCGGCGGCGGCGCTAACAGCCTCCCCCCCGCTCCCCAGTACCTCCGCGTGCACGAACACGATCTTGTCCCGCGCCGACTCCCGCAGGATGCGCCGCACTCGCAAGTCCGACAGCGTGAAAGCTGCGGCGGCGCCTTGAGTGACGGCCCCGCCATTTTTCTCCTCCTCCTCCTCCCGTTTCCTCTTCGGCTGCGGGCCCTCCGCCATGGCTCGAGCCCGCCCCCGCACTGCGCACGCGCGGCGCCTCATGGAGCGCTGGGGAACCGCGCCCCCTGGCGGCTCGGAGGTCCTGCACCCCCGCGGCTCTTCCTCCCACAAACGCCCGAACCGGAGATTGAGACAAAAATACGGAAAACCATCAAAACTTAAAACTTCTGCATTTTCGTAGTCGCAACGATTCCGTGCGAAGTCACTGCCTGCCTCATCTTGTCTTGCCCACAGCACAGCAGGGGCCTAGTCAGCTTAGTAGGGATTCCGGAGCCCCCAGGACAGCAAATGGCAGCACAGTAAAGAGCTCTCGTGACCCTGAGAACCACCCGATGTCAGAGCTTAGTGTTTGTGTGATAGATGTCCCTGTCCTCACTGATGAGATTTTGGCCACTGGGACGTGGTGGGCTCCAGCCTGCTGTCCCTCACGGATGTGGGGAACTCTCCATCCTTGTCTCCCAGGTCTGGTCTCAGCAGCTCCGGTTTGACCTCAGCGTCCAATGGGACATCCAACAGCAACAGCTCCACAATGCCCATGGGGATGCATGTGCCTGCTCCCAGCACTACTCTGTCCCTTTTGTGGAGCTCCTGCACAGTTCCTGGAGGTCTGCAGAGACAGCAGATGAGCGCCATTAGCAAACAATTACTTTAAAAATCAACTCTAAATACATTTATGGAATCTGGTCCCTTCCCGTGGTCCTCATCCCAGTGGATTGACATCTCAGAGCATCCCACAGGATACTCACAGCGTACAACAGTGTCTCTGATCTGCCTGAAGCTTTTCTCCTTCAGCGCCATGTAGATGTAGTAGATGTTCCACAGCTCCCTGGGATAATCCTTGCGATCCACGTCCTTCAGCACTGGGATGGTGCGTCCATTGGCCATGGGAGCCTCAGCCAAGGCCTGGTGCATCTGGTACCTGCACCAGGGGTCCTGCAGGAAGCCGGGGGTTATGAGCATGACCCAGCAGTGGCTGTTCCGCACGGCGTCACACAGCTCTGTCACCACCGCACTTCCCGCCACCGCGTCCCGCAGCTGCAGGAAGCACCGGAGGCTCTCCGGTTGGCCCTCCAGGTAGGACACCAGCTCCTCCACCAGCTCCACGTCCCCCTCACTGTGGCAGATGCACACATCATAGCTCTTGTCCCACCGGGGGCTGTCAGAGGCGCTGATGTCCACTGCTGACACAGGCGACAAAGAGCTGGAGGTCAAGCTCGTGCCAGGAGAAGAGCTGGAGCTCTTGGCAGAGGATGAGGAGGAGGAGGAAGGCGAGGATGAAGCAGAGTGGCTGGACTTGAGGCTTTCCACTGAGCTTGGCTTTGGCTTGTGCAGGAGCCGCCTAAACCAACCTGCAGAGTGAAGGCACAGTGAGTTTTGGGGGACTCAGCATCATTCAATCTGCAGGATGCTCCCAGACAGAAAGGGGTGGGTGGGATCTCACCTTGACCCCCAAAACCATGCTGGTCCCCAAAACCTGAGCTGCCACCATCATCTGAATGCTGTGGCATGGTGAGGAGCAGCCCATGGGCACCCTGGTGTTCTGTTAAGGAGGGGACCCCATGAGGGAGGGGACAGAGCCAGAAGGTTTATTCAGGTTTATTCCCAGACTCACCAGCCATAATGGGCAGCACACTGCTCAGCCACCAATTGCCAGTGGGACACCTCTCCTGAGAGCAGAAAAGAGGGATAAAGTGAGAGCAAGAACTGCTTCATGGCAGGTCTCAGCCCGGCCTGTTCCAGGGATCTGCACACCTCTGGGGTGCTCTCTTACAGCCCCAAAATCACCCCCAGCAGGGTTTTCCATATCTGCCTCCCCAAAATTGCTGGGAACAAACACTTACCTATTACTGGCTCTCTCCACTGGAGATACACACCTGCAGTAAGCAAGGCCAAGTGATAACAGGGAGGAGAAGCCCTCATTCCTATCAGTGAGGAAAGGATCCTGTGGAGAGGAGAAGTGGGGATCAGCTGGGATCACCAGAGATGGACTGGGTGCTTGCAAACCAAAGGCAGTGTAGGTGATGCCCAGCTCTGTGCATCCTTGGTGCTGCCTGCCCTGGCATTGCTGTCTGCTCCCTCCAGGGAACACCATCCCATGCCTTGGCATCATATTCCAAGCACAGTTTAGGGAGCCCCAGACACTCCCTGCAGACACCCAGGAGCAGCAACACAGGAAATAGCTTCCGTTTTCCACTGCTGGCCTCATCCCTTCTGAAATGAAACACCCCAAGTCATGCTGAAGCCTTTCCCCTACTACAAAAATGGCACATGACTGCAGGAAACACCAGCAAAACCCCAGCACGTCCACGGAAACCACAGTGCCTAAGTGTCACCTCCTAGTGATAGCCAAAAGATCAAATGTGACCTGAGCAATGAGCATGAACAGTGAGGGGGGAAAGTTGCAGGGATGCTTACCTGGAATGCAGGAGTCCAGCACCGGAGCAGGGAAAGGGATACATCAGCCCCTGGGTTTGGCAAAGAAAGATCTTCTGGGATTAGCTGGGTGGGAAAGGACAGGTAGAACGCAGCATGTTCACTCTGCAGTCTAATGGGACCTGTGGTGAATGATGAGGCTGATCCATCCTTGCAGCTTCCACATCCAGGAGCAGTTCCCAGTGAAGCTGCCCTGGGGTGGAAATGAGGGCAGGGACACCCACCGAGGAGCTCCCCAGACACCCATGTGCCCCCAGCTCCAGCCTCTGCTGGGGAATGTGAAAGCAGAGCAGGGTAAATGGGCCGGGACTGCAGGGAGGGGAAGCCAAGCCCTCCCAAGGGTGTCCCTCCCACATCAGCCACATGCCGTCACTGCCTGCGTATCAGAGTGCCCAGCCCTCAACAGCACCCACACCTGTTTTCAGCCTCATTTCCAGTCTAAATGAGAGGCCCATGTTTGCCACTCATGCTTATTTTACAAGTTAAATTTACCAAATGAGTAATTTTTCCACCCCCAAAATCCCCCCGTATTTGTCCATTCTGAGGTCTTGTTCCCCTGGTGCTGCTGGTGGTGTCCAACAACTGACACTGCCTTCATCTCCTCATCATCCTCAACCCCTCCAATGCCTGGCAGGTCCTCCAGAATGACATGTGAGAGATAGGCTCCAGGTGAGTCCTGTTTCCATCCCCCAGGAATCTGAGGGGTCTCCAGGGCCTGCATGCCCATCCAGCTCTGACAAGCTGTTCCTGGCACAGGAGATTTCCCCATCGCTCCTCTGCCTAGAGGACAATGCCAGGATCTATCTCTGGTGTGGACACTAAACCCTCCACCTGCTGCGGCAGTGTCACCATGGCCAAGCTGGTGGCCAGCACAGCGTGGAGGTGATCCAGGGAGTGACACAAGGAGGTGGGGGCTCAGTGGTCCAGTCCCAGCACTGAATGGGTCCATCCCTCTCCCATCTGAGTCCTCACCCTGAATAACAGCAAAACACAACCCCGGTGCCCCCCCCACTCCCCATCTGCTTGAAAGTTGACTGGGACAACATCCCCACATCCCCATGCCTGAAGGGAGATATTTCTCTCAGGGAAAAGTCCCATGTCCTCTGACCCCCAAAAATGTCCCCCCCACCGCATTTAACCTCAACACTCCATGCCAAGGCCAGTCAAGACACCCCTTCATCAATGCCACCATGACCCAGCTGTGCCCTAGGGCTGAATCCACCTCCTTGCTCAGCACACTGCTGTTTGCTTCTACCCCCCTAGGGACCTTGAGTCTCTTGGGAAAGAGAGCTGAAGGTCAGGAGATCCCCCAACACCCACCAGCACCTATCAGGCTTTAGGGAACCCCATGCCCACAGAACCACTGTGCCCCAGAGGTCTTTGAAGAGCTCCTGCTGGACGCTGAGCATACCTTCACCTGGATTTGGCTTCCACAGGTGTTGCCATGGCTGCTCACCCACCACCTTCAGCAAAACAACAGACCAGGGCACAGTAGCACAAAACACAAACCCATGTTAAATGGGGGTGGGGCTCGCTGATGGCTTTGCCCCCTTGACATAAGGGACTTCTCATCCCCAAGGATTTCCATCTGTTCCTGGGAGGAACTTCGGGGGTACAGCAGCAGGCAGGATCTTCCTGCAAGGCCCCCAGCCCCTCTTCAAACATGGTGCTGAGAGCCAGAGGAACCTGGGCAGCCTGTGCCCAAAAAATGCAATGGATTCAAGAGACACTGGGCTCTGCCCCATCCCCCCCCACCATCTCAGCTGCCTTTCTCTCTACCAAGCAGGGGACACCAGTTGGCCCCTTGGTGGCCAAATCTCAAAGGAAAAAGCCCAAGGCTGAGTGGTGCCGAGCCCCACATGAACCGACAGACTATAACCAGTCACGGGCCCAGCACTCATCCCACTGGGACCCATTTTACCTTAGTCTCCACCCCAGCACTGCTGCCACCACCCCAAAAATCAACTCCCCACCCAAGGACAGGACCCAGAGGAAGGTGAGTCACCTGCCTATGTGAGTCACCCCACTTGGAAACCCCAGAGAGGGAACCTGAGCAAGGGTGAACCCACAAACCCTAAACCCCAAGAGCAGCACCCTCTGAGTCAACCTCCACCCTACCTCAGCAATAATATAATCATTATTAAAGGAATGGTTAAGTAGGCACAACTGTATTGACCCACCACGCTGAAATCCCTGCAGCAGGAGTTTCAGGCTGGTCGTCACCAGGAGCCTGTGGTTTACAGGAATGCCCGTGGAATTAAGAAATTAGGAAGACCAGGTGCTGCAAGGCAGGCTCAAACGAAGGTGGTTCTGTGAGAAAATAAGGCTAATTTTGTCCCTAAAAAACACAATGAACGTTTTCATTTACAGCACCAGTACAAAGCAGTGCGCAGACACCCAGAAAACACAGAATAGTTTTTCTCCTGGAAAGCTCTAAGTACACCCCAATTCCACCACACAGATGTTTAAAGGCATCATAGCAGCCATCCAGGCCCAGGCACCGCATGTACCTCAAAGGGCTGGAGACGCGGTCGCACACACACGAACCCAGGCAGCGGCAGCCGGCGGAGGAGAGGCCCCTGAGGGACAGAGGGGGACAGAGGG
>PYHW01010449.1:808579-828388 GCA_013186435.1 Turdus rufiventris
GTGCCAGAGGGGTCTGGGGGTGATCCCAGGGGACTGCGGGAGAGGAAGGTGGGCATGGGAGGGGTTGGGCGAGAATTGGTCGGCTGGTGGGACTCAGAGGGGACTGGGGGGTTCCAAAGGGTCCGGAGACACTGGAGGGGGGGTCCCCGTGGGAACCGGGGGTCCCAAGGGGGATCGTCACAGGATGCTGGTGGAGGTCTTGGGTGATTCCTGGGGCGGACTGGGGGACCGGGAGGGACTGCTGGGGATTCCAGGGAACTGGGGAGTCGTTCTGGTGGTTCACAGAGGGTCCGGGGCGCTTTCCTGATGACCCAGGAGGACCTGGGGGGTTCGCAGAGAGGCCTGGGGGGAGTCTGAGGAACCCCTGGGAATGTCCTAGAGGGGGCTTAGCGGGGTTCCAAGGATGCAGAGGGTACCGGGGTGGTGCACGGGGGGCTGCCAGCTGTGCCCCCAGGCTCGGCAGCCCCCATTCCACCAGCAGATCTGGGGCAGATACTGGAGCGCATGGGACAGACCCTGAGGGATCAGCTGCCAGCCACGGGGAGAGGAGAGCGGGGCTGGATCCCCCCGGGGACCCATCCCGACCCCCGGCCCCCCGACGAGGCCGATGTGGTGGTGGTGGGGGGCGGCGTGGTGGGCTGGTCCGTGGCCTACTGGCTGAAGGTGCTGGAGGGCCGGCGGCGGCGGCACGGAATGAGGGTGCTCGTGGTGGAGCGGGACCCCATGGTGAGACACCCCTTCCCAGGGCAGGGTATGGCCTTGGGGACCCCTTGAACCCCTTGTATTTTGGGGTGTCCTCTATTTCAGTATTCCAGAGCCTCCACGGTGCTGTCGGCAGGAGGGATCCGGCAGCAGTTTTCCCTCCGGGAAAATATCCAAATGTCCCGTTTCTCTGCCAGCTTCCTCCGTGACATCAATGTAAGCACGGTTGGACGGGTAGGGGGTAATCTGGGGAATCCAGACCCACTCACTGTGGTCCCCCTGTCTCCTCACAGGAGTATCTTGGAGTGCCAAATGAGCCCCCCATCGACATCCAGTACCAGCCCTCTGGGTACCTGTTCGTCGCATCCCCCCAGAACGCTGCTGCCCTGGAGGCCACCGTCCAGTTCCAGAGGTGAGGGACCCACATGGGACCCTCCTGGGGAGGGGTTTCAGGGGCTGGGGGTCATCCTGACCATCCTCCACATGCTGGCCTTCCCCAGGGATGAAGGGGCACAGGTGGCCTTGCTGTCTCCCACCCAGCTGAAGGAGAAATTCCCCTGGATAAACACGGAGGATGTGGCTGTGGCGTCCTATGGTATGTGGGAGGATAGGGGAGGGAGCGGAGACCCCTCTCAACATCCTTCCTCATCCTCCTGATGCATCCTTTATCCTGGCTTTATTTATGGAAGGGGAGGTCCAGCTCCCCCAAAATGCATGTACTGTGGAGGTCACCACCATGTTTCCCTGCCCAGGTCTGGAGGATGAAGGCTGGTTCGACCCCTGGACCCTCCTCAACGCTTTCCGGCGCAAAGCCACGTCCCTGGGAGTGCAGAGCTGCTCCGGGGAGGTGCGAGGTGAGGGATGGGGGTGCACAGCGAGGTTTGCCCCCTGCCACCCCCAGGACCTCCCACCTCACCCCAAAACCCCCCAGCTTTTGTCGTCTCTGCCAACTACATGATGCCACCAGCGCCGTCATCTGCACGCATCAAATACGTCCACGTGAGTGTGTGTGTGTGCCACCCCCAGCTCCCCAGGAGTGCCTGTGACCCCCCTGCACCCCTGACCCCCCTGTCTGTGTCCTCCCAGATCTACATGCCAGACAGCCTGGAATACCAGCCAGTCGCCTGTGCCATCGTGGTCAATGCTGCAGGCGCCTGGGCTGGGAAGCTGCTGGAGGCAGAAGGGCTGCCCAGGGGGCTGTGCAAGCCCCCACTGCCCATCCAGCCCAGGAAGAGGTACTGGGGGGGAGTCACAGCAGGGACAGCCTGGCAGCTCCCCCTCTGCTGTGGGTCAGCTCCTGGGGTCACAGTCAGCACCTCCTTTTGCAGGGTGGTGATACCCTTGGTGCTATTTTGGGGGGGTACTTTAGCACCCACCACTCCTGTGTCATGGGGAGCCCCTCAGCACTTTTATTTTGGGGGGGCTGTAATCCTGGGACCCCTCTGTCTATGAGGGAGTGAGATGAACCCCTGGGTGCTATTTTGGGAGGATCACATAATGGGACACATCCCAGCACCCTTCAGCTTTGGGTGGGGATGGTGAGCTTCCTCAGTTTTTTGTTTGGAAGTGGGGTCTTGTATCCTGGAGCTCCCATTATTCCTCAAGTGCTCCCAGTCCCAGTGTCACCATTATGTCCCCATACACCCAATCCCAGTGTCCCCATTATCCTCCTCAGTGTCACCTAATGTCCCCCAGTGCCCCCAGCTCCAGTATCCACAGTGTTCCTAATACCCCCATTAATCCCCCAGTGCTCCCAGCCCCATGATCCCCATTACACCCCACAGTACTTCAATTATTCCCCCACTGCCCACACTCCCAGCCTCTCTGCTGTGTCTAGGAGAGACATGACCTCTCAATGTTGTTTTGGGGGGGACAAACATCTCCACATCCAGCCCCACCACACCATACTGGGGGGCAAGGAGAGCACCCCTCATGCTCTGTTTGGGGGTTCCCCAGGTATGTGTTCACCTGGCACTGCCCCAATGGCCCTGGCCTCTCCTGCCCCTTCCTCATCGACACCTCTGGTGCTTATTTCCGTCGGGATGGCTTCGCTGGGAATTACCTGGGCGGCATGAGCCCTCCTGAGGTGAGCCTGCAGGGTCCTCTCAGATCATTCACCCCCTCTACTCTTTATCAGACACCTCCAGTTTATCCTTTCCCAGGAGGAAGAGCCGGACCCCAGCGATCTCTCGGTGGATCACAATTATTTCCAGGAGCAGGTCTGGCCCCGGCTGGCTCGGCGGGTCCCAGCTTTCGAATCCCTGCGGGTCAGGGGTTCCTGGGCAGGATACTACGACTACAACACCTTCGACCAGAACGGGGTGCTGNGTCCCAGCTTTTGAATCCCTGCGGGTCAGGGGTTCCTGGGCAGGATACTACGACTACAACACCTTCGACCAGAACGGGGTGCTGGGCCCGCACCCCCGCCTGGAAAACCTTTTTTTAGCCGCGGGTTTTAGTGGCCACGGGCTCCAACACGCGCCAGCTGCCGGCAGGGCCGTGGCCGAGCTGGTGCTCAAGGGCCGGTATGAGACCCTGGATCTGCGGAGGCTGGGATGGGACAGGCTGGTGGATGGGGAGCCGCTGCAGGAGCACGGCGTGGTCTGATGGGGGCAGGGAGGGGGGAAACTGAGGCACAGCCGTGGACTCCCTCCCCAGGCCAGAGGTGGTGTCCTGTAGAAATAAAATGGATGGATGGATAGATGGACGATGAGTGTGCCAGGGAATTAATTGGGTCCACACCTGCCATGCGCCCTTCGCCAGTGCTACCAGTATCCTCCCCAGTACTCTCAGTTCTAATGTCCCCATTGACACCCTCTACAACTTCAGTGTCCCCACTACACCCCATTCCCTCCCAGTATCCCCATTGTTCCCATACCCGCAGTCCCAGTGTCCCCAGTATGGTGGTCCATGTTACCTATTGCCTCCCCAGTTCCCCCTAGTCCCACTATCCTCAGTCACCCATTCTCCCAGTGCTCCCATTATCCAGTGTTCCAGCCCCAGTACTCCCCTTACGTTCCTATCCTCCAGATCCAGCGTCTGTTATTTCCTCAGTGTCCCCACTAACCCCCCTTCCCCCAGTACTTCCATCAAAATCCAGTGCCCTCAGATATCCCCACGACTGTCCTGCAGTGTCCCCACCTCCAGTGTTCCCATTATCCCCTCAGGGCCCCCATTATTGCCCCAGCTGCAATATGTCCATTACCATTACAGTGTTCTCATTCTCCCCAGTGTTCCCAGTATCCCCCCGGTATCCCCAGTATCCCCCCAGTGTTCCCAGGATGCCCATAGTGCCCCAGACCCAGTATGCCCGTTCCCCCCGGTATCCCCAGTATCCTCCCACTATTCCCAGTATCCCCCAGTGTTTCCAGTATCTCCCCAGTATCCCCCCAGTGTTCCCAGTATCTCCCCCGTATCCCCCCGGTATCCCCAGTATCCTCACAGTGTTCCCATTATCCCCCCAGTGTTCCCAGTATCCTCCCAGTGTTCCCAGTATCCCCCCGGTATCCCCGGTATCCCCCCAGTGTTCCCAGTATCCTCCCAGTGTTCCCAGGATGCCCGCAGTGCCCCAGACCCAGTATGCCCGTTCCCCCCAGTATCCCCCCAGTGTTCCCAGGATCCCCCCAGAGTTCCCAGTATCCCCCTGGTATCCCCCCAGTGTTCCCAGTATCCCCCTGGTATCCCTCCAGAGTTCCCAGTATCCCCCCGGTATCCTCCCAGTATTCCCAGTATCCCACCGTTATCCCCCGTTCCCAATTCTCTTCCTCGTGCATGTGGCGCCCTCTGGCGGCAGCAGCGCGCACGCGCAGCAACACGTGCGGCGGGGCTGTCACCTGAGCGCTTGGCGCATGCGCAATGGAGGCAGGGTCGATGCCCGCGCGGTGGGCGGGGGACCTTGCAGTGGGCGTGGCCCCCGCGTGGTGGGCGGGGCGAACGGCGGCGGGCGGGGCCGCGGCAGTGCGTGTGCGCGGTGCGCGCGGCGCATGCGCGGTGGGCGCGGCCGGGCCGTGTGAGCCGGGCCCGTCCCGCCGTGCGCCCCTGGCCCGGCCCCGGTGAGTGCGGGGGGACCGGGGGTCGGGGGGCGGCGCACGCACAGACACTCGGGGATCGCCCCAGCCATCCGCGGGCCTCCCGCGGCGAAACAAACACCGAGGGGATTCTGGGCACTGCGGGGGCGGCCCTGAGGGCATTTAGGAACCGTCCCCCTTCAGAGACACTGTGTGGGGAGACTGGGAACAGCCCTTAGGAAAAGTTCGGGCCTCTCGAATTACGGGGTCACGCAGAGCCCCGGCAGCTGCGAGGGGGTTCTGCCCCTCCCCGGGTACCTGAGGGTCACCCCCTCAGCTGTCAGACCCCAGGGCAGCCCCTTGGCACTGGGCGATTCCTGTGGGTGCCTTCCTCCTCAGGGTGTTCCATGGCTCGGATATTTCGGAGGAAGCTGCCTGTGATTAACTCGGTAATAAATCTGGACGCCAGCTCTGGTTCTGCAGCTTAGATCCCGGCAGGGTCTGACTCGGAATAACCAAAACAAACGCGTTTTTTTTTATGATTTTTTATTGTTTGTGTCCTGCGGCTGCAGCAGCAGCACTGACATGCCAGGGTTTGTGACTCCAGCCTGCTCCAGAGCTGCTGGGAGCTCTGCCTGCGAGAAACGAGAGGTTTGCATCCTGGTGGGAAAGCACGAGTCTTATTAGCTGGTGGTTTATTTTTTTCCTTGAATCAGATGCTGGTTATATTTCTCTGGTGCTTTACAAGGGGTGTTCCTCTAACCCTGAGCTCGCTAACACGTGTGAACAGGATGAGTCCATTCCCTGGCCTGTTGATGGATGGTTGTGCCCAGTGGGAAGCCAGTGAGGGCCAGGAATCCTGCTGGAAATCACCGGGGTGTGACTGAACTTGTAATTCTCGGTGAGCCCACTGTTAGCAGTTCTGCCATGGCCCTGTGTGTTCTCTCTCCACAGGCTCCATCCGTTTCCCATCTCTCCAGGATGAGAGAGGCTTGGGTCCGGCTCTCCCCCTCTCCCTGTAGTTGATAGTTTGGGAAGCAGAGGTGATGCTGGAGTCGAGATGGCCGACAGCGTGAGAATCTTCCTTCATGACCTCGTCAGGGTGAGGCTCTGGCTCCTGGGGCTGCATTTTGGGAGCACCCTCCTTCCCATGGCATCAGGGAATTGGAAGGAAAAGGGTCTCCAGGTGTATTTCAATCCTATTGCAAAGGGCTCAGTGTGTGCTGCTGAACCTCTGGCAGATTTCCTTTGGGCACAAATGAATGAAAAATCTCAATGATAATAATAATTATAAAATGACTGTATATAACAAGACACGAATTTTAGAATATATTTTAGTATGCAAGGTGTGATATTGTGTATAATTTAATAATGAGGATAACAACAGTAATAAATGAATGTCTGCAACCACAACAGCTCTGTCCCAGAACTAAGGTATGTGTCACCTCACTGCTCCCCCCCTGCCTTCCTTCATCCAGAGGTAAATACAGGCTAAAAGCCACTCATGCTGTGACACTGAGCAATAGCTCGTGCTCAGAAATAACTCTGTTTGGAAAAAACAGACAAAGGTTTGATCAAAGCCCTGTGGCCACAACCTAAAAGCAGGAGTTGTGTCATTTCCTGGTGTTCCTATACCATCAGCTGGAAGAGCTGCCTGGGTCAGGCCCGGCTCTTCTGTTTCAGACATGAATTTGGCATTGGAATTTATCTTCTTTGGTCAGGAATTCCATGAGCCCAACTGACAGGTGGTGACACCGTCCTGGCTCATCCCTATGTTCTTTATTTTAAAGGGAAATTGTGATGACGATGGTAATGGCATCACCTGGAGCTGGAAATAATTAAACAGGATCCACAGTGGTTTGCGTTGGAGGGAGCCTTTAAGTCTTTCTTGTTCCATATCCCTGACAAGGGCAGGGACACCTTCCACTATCCCATTCCCCATCCAGCCTGGCCTTGGACACTTCCAGGGACAGCCACAACCTCTCTGGACCAGCCAAGTCCTAGGAGGCAGCTCTACAAATCTTCCAAACATGGATTAAGAGAAAACTTCTGGGCACTCTCTTATTAACAGCCTTGCCTGGATATGGCCGGTGGGAAAAAGTTTCTGGATGAGGACAGATGCTTTTATTTGTAAAGGAATAAGCATTAAACTTGTAATACACAGTTAGACTTTGCACATCCCAAACATTGGTGTAATTCCATTTTATTGGCCTCAAAGAGCTGGCAAGGGATGAGGGGCTTCCTGCCAGACAAGGCTGGGAGAGATCCGAGTCTGATTTTTGCCAGGGTTTTAAATAGTGCAGATTGGAAGAGAAATCACACCTTTACAGAAAAAAAAACATACAGCTGGTCCTGGAGATGCTGGAATGTGCAGTGATTTAGGTCACTGGGCCATGGAAGAGAGGTGGTGTTGCTGAGCTGAGCCCAAGCAGCCAAGGAGCGAGACCAGCCATGGCACCAGGAGGGTTTGCATGGCCTGGGTCAGCCATATCCCATTGCTTCTCTCTCCTCATGTCCACAGGGAATTAAGGACTCCATCTGGGGCATCTGCACCATCTCCAAGCTGGATGCCCGGATCCAGCAGAAAAGGGAAGAGCAGAGGCGCAGGAGAGCCAACAGTGCGCTCGCCCAGCGGAGGTTTCACATGGAAGAGAAGAAGCAAGAGAAGTGAGTATGGGGCGTGGCTGCTCAGAAATGGGGCAATTCCCTTCTCCTCTGCTAGTCAGAGCCAATAAATGGCAAACACGTGGCATGAAACTCCCTTTTTCACTGTGTAATGAAGCTGGAGCTATTACCATGAGATAAGCAGTCAGACCTTTTATGTTGTTTGATAAACAGTTTGAATTAGCACTGAAAGAGCACAGATTTATGAGTTTCTTTTCCTCCTGAATCCTTGTGCTATCTCAGATCCATTGTTGTTGCTGGGATCAGGAAAGAAACAGCAGCTTGGATCCAATGTCCACCTTGGGGCAGATCAATTGTCTTTTATCCTCAACCCTGCTGTGTTTTGTGAAGTTTGGAGCTGCAGAACCTCTGTGGTTCTGGAAATGCCAGAATTCTCCCCATTCAGGAGCAAACAGCATCTGTTCTCACTCCCAGACCATGCCAGGATGTCTCTGCTGCCCTGATGGCACTGGGCTGGCACCTCACACTGTGGTTTTGGGCACATTCTGGGACATATTTACCAATTACTGTGACTGGCTGGGTGGGAGGCTGGCTGAAAGGTGAAAGAAAAGTCTCCCATGATACCAGTACTCCTCAGGGATCTCTGCAGCTCCACATCTCAGCTGCCTCTGAAGAAAAATATAACTTTTTCATTTTGTTTATATAAATAAAGAGCTGAATTTTGCTGGTTCTCTTTATAGCAAAATCACTGAGCTGACTGGGAAAGTGCTGCAGAGTCCCATGGAGCTGCTCTTGCATGTCCAGAGACACCAAAACCACCCTGAGCAGAATTAGCATCTTCTGAGACCTCTTTTTGGGGGGAAGGGATAAAAACAAAAGAGAGACCAAAAAATGCCTGAAATCTCCTAATTTTATTGTGGCAAGAGTTTGGAGAGAACAAAGCCTGGGATCTCTATACATGCTTAAAAATCTGGAAGGGAGCTTTGCTTTTCTTCTGTTGCAGTGCAGATTTTGGGAATTAATAAAAGCTTAAAGAGTCTCCCTGATATAAGTTTTGTGGAGACTGCACTGGCTGAGACATGGTGTGAATCTGTGTAGGGATTCCTTCCAGGATTTCTGTGTTTGGATAAAATCAGGTGCACAGCTGGTGTTGAGCTGGTTCTTGGTGACATTTCCAAGGTGTCCAAAACATGGGGCAGAATCAGTTGGCACTTGTGAGGGAACATTTGTCCAGCTGCTGGGTCATTAACACATCTGTCTCCTGCAGCGAACCCCGGATTGTGAGCCGGATATTTCAGTGTTGTGCCTGGAACGGAGGCGTCTTCTGGGTATGTGGAGATTTATCTTATTTGTTATGGGTTTTATTTGAAAACCCCAGTGAAAACCCATGTCCTGCTCCAGTCCTCATAGGCTGTGAGGGGTGAGCCATCAGCACAGCAGCAGGAATTGCTGGGAACCACCATGTTCCCATCGCAATGCTGTATTTTAAGGGATTCATTTTTGGGATACAGGACCACAGATTTACTCAAGAGACCCACACATGAAACCCAAGCTGCTTTTCCAAGTCTTTGAGGCTGCTCTCCACTTGAATATTCAATTCCTGCTTTGCTGCAGCCTGGGATACTGCTTTGCCAATTGGATATTGATGTCTTAAGGATTTATTTCCTCAGCTCTGACTTCTTATGCCTGGTTCATGAGGCCTATCCTTAATGAAGCCAACACTTCATAAATCAAATAACCAAATAAATGGCTTCATTTCCTCATTACACTGGTGCAGAGTATGAGGGATTGGCATGGAAATGTTAAAGTGCTTAGCTGCAGGTTGTAGCTGTATTTAAACAAATCCTTGTTCCTTTTGATTTGTGGATCACTGAGGAAGGAGAGAGCTCTTTGGATCTGTGGCCATGGGAACACAAAATGCCTGTGCAGTGCCTCACTGAGAGCCCTTGTTTGTTTTTCCCTGCAGCTTAGTCTCTTCTTGTTCTACCGAGTGTTCATCCCCGTCCTTCAGTCGGTCACGGCGCAGATCATCGGTGGGTGCCTTTCCCCCTGGGGTGTTCCAGGCTGCTCAGCTGGCCATGGCATGAGTTCAGGGTCTTTGTCCCATTGAGCTGTTCCTCACACCTCTGTCTCCTTGTGTCATTTTCCTCTTCTTTCCAGTACCAACCAATCCCATCATTAATCATCCAGTAGAAAAACTGGGGTGGATCACCCTGCTGACAGCCTGGGGGTCTTGCCATTTCAAACGCACTTGTCTGTGTATTTTTGCATTTAAATAAAAATCAAGTGGGTAGGAATGTGCTCTTAAAGACATTTAGAGAACTAGACTCAGGGGAAACTCCTTGTTGGCTGTGCCAGGAAGCATTTGGAGGTTCCTACACCATTTCCTCACATGTGTTTTTCTCTCTCTCTTCCGAAGGTGACCCTTCCTTACATGGTGACGTCTGGTCCTGGCTGGAGTTCATCCTCACCTCCATTTTCAGTGCTCTCTGGGTCCTGCCCCTCTTTGTGCTCAGTAAGGTGGTCAATGCCATCTGGTTTCAGGTAGGTGACAGGAACCTGGGCCCTGCCTTGAGCAAACAGGGGGAGTTTCCTCCCTGGGTGGGGCTTGACCAGGTGGTGTGAGGGCACAAGAGGAAATCCCACCCCAAAACAGGCTCTGGGCACATTCCTGGTGGGTGAAAGCAGCTCAGGAGCATCATCTTGGGTTTAAATTCCCCAAAGCCCCCATTGCCCTGGAGTTCCATTTGCCTCAAGCCCTGTCTCTGCCGGCAGGACATCGCGGATCTGGCGTTCGAAGTGTCGGGCAGGAAGCCTCACCCCTTCCCCAGCGTCAGCAAAATCATCGCTGACATGTTGTTCAACCTCCTGCTGCAGGCGCTTTTCCTCATCCAGGTGCGACAAGCAACCACCCCACCAGCTCAAGTGCTGCCCTCCCCCAAATGCTCAGTGTCCCTCTCTCAATGCACTCCTTTTCCATCCCAGGGAATGATTGTGAGCCTGTTCCCCATCGACCTCATTGGGCAGCTGATCAGCCTGCTCCACATGTCGCTGCTCTACTCGCTCTACTGCTTCGAGTACCGCTGGTTTAACAAAGGTGAAGGAGGCTCCCTGCATGGAAAGGGGGAATTTAACTGGATTGAGCGTTTCTCTACTGAAGGAGCATCCAACTAGGGTGTCAGAGGCTGATCTTCCATCATTTTTTATATGGAATGAAGGGTAAATGTGAGCCAGCAGTGTGCTCAGCTGGTAAGGCCAGTGSTACCTGATGTGTACCAGCCCCAGTGTGGCCACAGCTCCAGGGCATTGCCCATGCCCCTSTGCTGGGCACTGGTGAGGGCTTGAGTGCTGTGTCCCGTTCTGGGCCCCTCACAAGGWCATTGAGGGACTGGAGCATGTCCAAAGATGGATACAGAGCTGGGGAAGGGTCTGGAGCACCAGGAGCGGCTGAGGGAGCTCAGCCTGGAGGAGACTCTGTGCAACTCCCTGACAGGGCACCCAGATGGTGGCTGGGCTGTCCTCCCATATAAAAAGGGACAGGATGAGAGGACATGGCCTCAAGCTCTGCTGAGGAGGTTCAGGTTGGACATCAGGATGAATTTTTTCATTGAAAGGGTGGCTAGGCATTAGAAGGGGCTGCCCAGGGAGGTGGTGTAGTTGCCATGCCTGGAGTTGTTCAGGAGATGACTGGATGTGACACTCAGTGGGTGCTCTGATTGATTGACAAGGTGGGGATTGGTCAAAGGAGGTGATTGGAGGTCTTCTCCAGCCTAAATGGTTCTGTGATTCTCTAGTGATAGTGTCTCCTCCCCATGGGTTCATTCCACGGGATTTTCCTCTTTGCAGGAATCGAAATGCACCAACGGTTGTCCAACATCGAGAGGAACTGGCCCTACTACTTTGGCTTTGGCTTGCCACTGGCATTTCTCACGGCCATGCAGTCCTCCTACATCATCAGGTGGGAAAGCCACTCTGGCCCTCCTCCTCCTGACACCCACCGAAGTGCCCCTCACTTTATTCTATTGTATTTTTCCCTTGCAGCGGTTGCCTCTTTTCCATCCTTTTCCCTCTCTTCATCATCAGCGCCAACGAAGCCAGGACCCCCGGCAAAACCTAGTGAGTATCCTTCATTCCCACGCACTGATCCTTGTCCAACACCCCCAGCCTCCCCAAAACCCTGCGGGGGCGCTCCTGGCATCGGGAGCTGATGGACTCTCTTCCCTTTCAGCCACTTCCAGCTCCGTCTCTTCTCCCTGGTGGTTTTCCTCAGCAACAGACTCTTTCACAAGACCGTTTACCTTCAGTCCGCCCTGAGCGGTGCTTCCTCCTCCCCCTCCTCCTCCTCCTCCTCCTCTTCGCCCTCTCCTGCCAAACACGCGGCCGCTCCGGGGCACTGAACTGCCCCGGACCCCGGGGAGGGGGGACACCCACGGGCTTCTCTGCGTCCCCGATGTCCAGGGACGGGCAGCACCCAGCCTGACGAGGTGTCACTGTCAGTTCTGCGTCTCCCCCTGGAAGTTTTTTTGGAGAAAATCTGGGTTTTTAACACCTTTGTGAGTTTCCAGGAGCCGGGTTGTGCCCTGCGCTTGTTTTATAGTGGACTCTTTTGTACGCCTTTCCCGTGCCATCTCCCTGCCTCGGGCCGGTGGGTCGGAACCCCGTCACCCCGTTTTGCCGTTGTGTCCCTCCCGTGTCTCCCCCGTGTCCCCCTGCCCCTCGTCCCCCTTCCCGCTCCCTCCATCTCCCCTAACTCAGGTCGTGGGAGGGGGGCGGGCATTTCTGGGAGCTCCCGCTGCCGTCGAGCACAGCGTCCCCCTCCCGTGCATGTACCGTTTCTGTCGGGTCGGGGAAGGAACCGGTGACGTTCAAAAACCCCTTTGGATATTTCGGGCCGGTTTATCAACTTTTCTCTAGTATTTTCACACTGAAACATTAAACGGAGAAACCACGATTCTCAGCCGTTCTGCGCCTGCCGCTGTCGTTAATCCGCGCGGTGCTCCCGGGCCGGGCTCCCCCCGCGCCCCGCAATGGTTCCGCCGCCCACGTGGCCAGGTCGGCCCGCTTCCGCTTCCGCCCACGTGACCCGCCCGGCCCCCGCCAACCCGGACGGACACGTCACGGCTCGTTCCCCGCCGGCACCGCCCACCTCCCGCTCGGCCAATAAGGACGCTCCGTGCTCCACACGCACCGCCCCGCACCCGATTGAGTGTTCAGCGCTTCGGCCAATGAGCGCGTTCGCACCTGGAGTGACGTGCGCGCTGGCCAATGGGGAGCGGGCGGGGGCGGAGCGCGGGCTGGCGGCGGCGGAGGCAGGGCGGCTGCGCGGGGCGGATGGACGGGGCGGCGGGGCCGCGGTGAGGGACGGGACCGGGACCGGGACCGGGACCGGGACCGTGGCCCGACCGGTGCTGGGGGAGCTGGGAATCCTCGGGCCTGGGGGTGGAGGGGTGTCCGGGCTGGGGGGTTCTTGTGGTGCGGGGTCTGCGGAGTGAGCGAGCTGCGGGGTCAGGGGGTGCCCGGGCCTTGGAGGATGCTCAGGCGTGTGGGGAGAGCGAACCCGGCGGGTTGAGGAGTCCCCAGGCGTGTGGGCTGAGCCCTGGGGCTGATCGGGGGCTGCAGCCTGGGGATGCCCGGCTGGCGTGGGGGGCAGCACGGGCAGTCGGGAGGGCTCTGTGTCACTGGGAGCTCCTGGGGGGTGAAAGGTTCCCCACGGTGCACCCCAGGGCAGAGCCACTCGTGCCCGGCGGCATCTGCACTGTGCTCCGTGATCCCAGGGCATCCAGGAAATAACCACCGCACGGTGTTTCTGTAGCGGGCAGTGCCCAGTGTGCACCACTCACAATCACTTTTGGGCACAGGGAGTCTTTTCCAGGCCCAGTGTGTTTGGGTTTTAAATCTCAGCCTGTCCCCATGTTCCTCCGTGACGTTGTAGCTCAGAGACCTGAACTGCACATTTACCCTCCTGTGCCGGGTCTGAGCCTGCCCAGAGCAGCAGGAAGGGTTTTCCTGACTGATTGGGCAAGAAATTATTTGAAGAAATCTGAGTGTTTTCAAGGTAGAAAGATGTTAAAGCTGTGATTCTTCAGCAAGAGTTTCACTTCCTTGGTGTGCAACCCCAGGATTTCTGTGGCTTTTCCTCCCCCCAGGGAGGTTGAATTAAACAGTCACATTGTGTAAGCAAAACTGATTTACTGTCCTGGTCTGCATTAACAAACTGCTGGGGTATGTATATTTGACATAAGTAATCCAAAGTGGGAGTAACCAGGAGTGATTCAGATCTCCTGTGTGTGAGAAAAAGCACCCATTTCTTGTATTTTCCATGGATTATATTTCTTGTGCATTGTTGCAGGTGATGGTTAAACTGCAGCGAGTATCCAGAGTGAAGGCAGGGGTTTCGCTCAAGCTTACACTGGGTTTTTGTTCTGTGCACAGAGAAGCAGGCACGTCCTCTGCCCCGGAGAAGTTCTGGGCTCTGTAAAGGAAGGAAAACCAGCCAGGATTTGGGGTGACAGCTCGGGTCAGGACAGGAGGTGAGGGGTTTGTGGGGGGAGGCACAAGCATTTGGCAGGGGTGAAGGCTGGGCTAGAGTGGGGGATTTCAAGTCTTAAGACTCATGAAAGCTTTAAAGACGTGGTCTGAGTTGCTCTTTCATATCTTGCTGATTGTGTCCAGGCACTCGGGGATCCTCAGGCCCTGCATTTGATGTGAAAATGACCAAGTTGGGGTTTCTCCGGCTCTCCTATGAGAAGCAGGACACGCTGCTCAAGCTCCTCATCCTGTCCATGGCGGCTGTCCTGTGTAAGTCTGTGCCCTCAGGGATGGCTCCTGGTGCAGGAAAACCGAGGGTAACTCATGAGCTCTGTGTGTTCACTCTGTCCCTTCTCTGTGTTTGCAGCTTTCTCCACAAGGCTTTTTTCTGTTTTAAGATTTGAAAGCGTCATCCATGAGTTTGATCCGTAAGTGTCATCCTCTCATTTCCTGTGGGCCTGTTGGGCTTTTCTTCTTCTGGGGCACATGGAATTCAGGCAATGGTGGCAGGCTCAAGTTAATCCCCATGGAGGATATGGGTTTTGGAGGGCATGTTTTAGTACAGCTTGGTTTTCTTCTTCCCCACCCAAATTTAGTTGATACCCAGGGCTCTTCCTGCAACACAGATCCAAGAATCAGCTGGCATTGCTTTTCTCCTGGGAGGGGGTTGTTCCTGATCTGGGCACAGCAGGAAGGAGAGCTCCTGGCACAGTTAGTGTCAGTGTCCCACTGTCACCTTTGTAAATGCACTGTTAGGCCCACTGAGAGGAGGAATGAACCTTTGCAGCTGAGGTTTGGGACAGCTGAGGAAAACTGGGCCAGTTCCCTGTGCATGGAACACACAGGAGCAGCCCCCACAGCGCTGTCTCACCTTGTCCCCCTTACAGGTATTTCAACTACCGCACCACCCGCTTCCTGGCCGAGGAGGGCTTCTACAAATTCCACAACTGGTTTGACGACCGAGCATGGTACCCCCTGGGCAGGATCATCGGGGGAACCATTTACCCAGGTAAAGCTTTTACCAAGCTGAAATGCACCTGGTCCAAGGGGAAATCTGGGGGGGGACTGCATCCCTGAGGGTCAGCTGGAACAGAGGACAGCTTGAGGATGCATCTTGGGCAGCATCTCCCTCCTGGCAAGTCTTTGGAGCGCCCTGCTAACAGTGTCATTTCCATTCCCAGGCCTGATGATCACATCAGCAGCGATTTACCACGTGCTGCACTTCTTCCACATCACCATCGACATCCGGAACGTCTGCGTGTTCCTGGCTCCCCTCTTCTCCTCCTTCACCACCATTGTGACTTACCACCTCACCAAAGAGCTCAAGGTACAGGGGCCAGCGGGGTGTGCCCCACAGACTTTGGCTTTCCGGAGGAGCAGGAGCTGTTTCCTGTTTGGGAGAGCAGCTGGGTCAGAGGTTTGGAGGTGACCACCACACTCCTCAAAACCTCGACCTTCTGGGAAGTGGGAGATCTGTTTGAGAGCTTTGTTTCCACATGCAATTTTTATTCCTTTGAGTAATAAAATCCCTAAATCCCTATGTCTTTTTCCCTGACTGTTTCACCCAGGATGCAGGGGCAGGACTCCTCGCTGCTGCCATGATCGCTGTTGTGCCTGGATACATCTCTCGATCTGTTGCTGGTTCCTATGATAATGAAGGTGAGTTTGTGACCCTTTAAGAACTGTTGGGTGCTGGAAGATGCTGCAGGGCACAATAGAGGCTCTGTCCTTTCCTGGTGATCCCTGCTGGGTTTGTGCTGTACAAACCCAACCCATCAGAGATCAGAGGTGCCATGGAGTACAGAGAGCGTTTCCCAGCTCTTGCAGCAAGTTTACTCCAGTATCTTTGTTTGCAAATCCAAAAGGGTTTTGTCACTTGCCCAAACTCTGCCTGGAACCGGAGCTACTGTGTGGTTCCTCTGTGCTTTTGTCCCTGTTCCAGCAGTGATGTTTGGACTGGCAAAGGCAGCAATCTCACTCGCTGCCAGTGCCTGGGGCAGAGGAGGATCCAGGTTCCTTTACTGCAGCTGGGCTTTTGGGGGCTGTGTAGGAGTTCTTCCACCTGGTGGGGCTGGAAGAAGCCACGTGAGCTGTTAGACACAATCTCCACAGTGTTTCAATCTAGAAACCAGATATCAAATGCTTTTCCCAGGCTCTTTGTGTGATGGAGCAGCAAAAGCACTTACAAATCTGTTTTTAATAGCTTGAGTGCTCTGCAGTGCCCCAGGGATGACATTAAGAGCTCTGGGTTCTTCCACAGGTATCGCCATATTCTGCATGCTCTTGACCTACTACATGTGGATCAAAGCTGTCAAAACTGGCTCCATCTATTGGGCAGCCATGTGTGCCCTTGCCTATTTCTATATGGTGAGTAACTCTTCTCCCAGCTCTGGGGTAAACTCTGATAGCCCTCTGCATGCACTCACCAGGAAGCCATGGTGTGCTGTTCCTGTGTCCGTGTGTCCAGAACTTCTGTGGAGGGGGAAATGGAGTGGGTTCTTTCTTCCCAGAACTAGTGGGTTTTGTGAGGTCTTTTTAGTGGTGTTTCTGGGGTGTGGAGGATGCCCTAAGATAGAGCAGATCACAGCTGATATTGCTATTGTGTGAAAATTCTGCCCATGATCCTAGGAAAGCTAAACCTCTGTGTTCCACCTCAGCTCTGCAGCTGTTCAATGCTGGAACTTGTGGATGTGTGTCTGGTTTGTGTCCTGGCAGGTCTCCTCGTGGGGTGGCTACGTCTTCCTGATCAACCTCATCCCCTTGCACGTGCTGGTGCTGATGCTCACCGGGCGCTTCTCCCACAGGATCTATGTAGCCTATTGCACAGTCTACTGCTTGGGAACCATCCTGTCCATGCAGATCTCTTTTGTTGGCTTCCAGGTGGGCACCAGGGGGGTTTGCACACTCGGGGATGGATTCTAACAGAACAGCACCTGATTTTACTTCTTGCATTCATCATTGAAGTTATAAGTGGGTGCTGACTTCTTGTTCCAGTTTTCATTATGCTAATTCCTTGCCACCTTTGTCAAAATGAGCCTTTGGCTGTGCTGGATGACTTTCAAAGCTCCTAATAACCTTCCCAGCACTGGTTGTCTTTCACAAAAATATCTTTGGTTTTGGTGAAAGGTGTCTTGGTATGGCAGGAAACAGGCCTGCCCAGTTCACATTTGCAAGAGAATCCATAATAGTTAATTTTCCGTATCGATTCTTATCAGAATCAAAGTGGATATAGGAACAGGTCTCGTGCCAGCTGTGCCAATCACAGGGAGGGAACATTTGATAATTTTCCTGTGACTGGCAGAGATTGTGCCAAGCAGGGATTTGTGGAAAAAGCCAGGCTCCTGTTTCTCTGTATCTGACCACGCTCTGCCCCATTTCCAGCCTGTCCTCTCTTCGGAGCACATGGCTGCCCTTGGAGTCTTCGGCCTGTGCCAGATCCATGCCTTTGTGGACTACCTCCGGAGCAAGCTGAACCCACAGCAGTTTGAAATCCTCTTCAGGAGCGTCATTTCCCTGGTTGGCTTCGTCCTCCTCTCCGTGGGGGCTGTGCTGATGCTCACAGGTAGCCATTGCAAGGGTGTTTCTCCCTCTTGCCTTGCTTCCAAAAGCATGGAATTTGTCCATCCTAACTGTGTTACTGTGGTGCCAGGGCCTGTGAGTCCCCTCAACAGGGAGATTGGGACCTGCCCGAATTTGTGCATTCACAGGGAATATTTAAGCAGCAGCTGTAAGACAGGAGGGGCAGAGACTCTGGGGACACCAGGCTGGTGCTGCAGATACTGATTGTTGCTCTGTAGTAGCAAAGAGATGCTAAAAATAGAGATTGGGCAGGGAGGAGATTTTTAGAGTGAAATTGCGTTGTAATTCCTTTCTAAAATGGCAGGTTTGAGTAATAGAGATTCTAAACAAGATCTGGGATCACTCATTCAGCCTCAGATGTGCTTCCCTGGGACAGTGCATGTCAACATTGCCCATTACTCTGCTGGATCCAAAGAGGATTTGTTTTCTCCACTTTGCTAGGGAAAATCTCCCCATGGACGGGGCGTTTCTATTCCCTGCTGGACCCTTCCTACGCCAAGAACAACATCCCCATCATTGCCTCTGTGTCTGAGCACCAGCCCACCACTTGGTCCTCCTACTACTTCGACCTGCAGCTCCTTGTTTTCATGTTCCCAGGTGAGTTGCCAGACCCTGAGTTAGTCACCAGAGGGTTTTCCTGCCTCTTCTGGCTCTACTGTGTCCCTCTGTGCCTGGTTTTATTCATCTGTGAGCTGAACCTGACCCCTTTTTCTCCCTCCTCACAGTTGGTCTCTACTACTGCTTCAGCAACCTCTCAGATGCCCGTATCTTCATCATCATGTACGGCGTGACCAGCATGTACTTCTCAGCTGTCATGGTGAGGGCTGCAGGTGTCAGCGCCACCACCGAGTGCTCAGAACAGTTTCATTTGGTTTGCTGAACTTAGTGATGATTCTTTCACCCTGAGGGTTTTTCTCCTTTCCATAAATGTGGTTTTGTTTTGCCCCTTTTTGCCGTGAGGGAAGGTGAAGCTGCAAAACTCAGTGGTTTGGGTGTTTCTCGTGTCCCTGTGGCCAGAGCTGGCTGGTCAGTGTTCCTGGTCTCCCAGAGCTGAGCTCCCAGTGCAATCTCAAACAAATTCTCTGGATTTTCAAGCAGAGACTGGTGACAAACAATTGATGATAAGCCCGTTTTTGTTCTTCCTGAACACTAAATGTGATTGAGTTCTGGTGTGGAGACAGCTACCAATCCTTGCTTCCACCTGAGATTGCTGAAGTGACCTCGGTTTCCTGTGTGGGCCAGTTTTGAGCACTCAGAGAATTTCCTTCGGGAGTGTCTGAGATTTGGCTGCTTCCCACTAAAAAAAACAGCCACAGGTTTACCCTAAGGCTGGATTTGAGGTGTTGGGTTAGGAATGGCATCCAGTTCCCTCTTCTCTTGGATTTCTGCTGGATTCCTTCTCCAACAGTTCTGCTGTTGCCGTAGGTGCGTCTCATGCTGGTGCTGGCTCCGGTGATGTGCATCCTGTCCGGCATCGGGGTCTCTCAGGTGTTGTCCACCTACATGAAGAACCTGGATATCAGCCGGCCAGACAAGAAGAGCAAAAAGCAGCAAGACTCCACCTACCCCATTAAAAATGAGGTGAGCACCAGGCTGGCTCAGGAAGACGCCTCGTCCTGGTGGCCCCATCCCTCCACTGCTGAGACCCCGGGTTATTCCTGCAGGTTGCCAGCGGCATGATCCTGGTCATGGCGTTCTTCCTGATCACCTACACCTTCCACTCCACCTGGGTGACCAGTGAGGCCTATTCCTCCCCCTCCATCGTTCTCTCTGCCCGCGGTGGGGATGGCAGCAGGATCATCTTCGATGATTTCCGAGAAGCTTATTACTGGCTGCGGCACAATACACCAGAGGTACGGGGGTTTAGGGCCTTGGGCACCCCACATTGCCCACTGAGGCGCTGATGCACGGCTGGGGTTTGGTGCAGGATGCCAAGGTGATGTCCTGGTGGGACTACGGGTACCAGATCACCGCCATGGCCAACCGGACCATCCTGGTGGACAACAACACCTGGAACAACACGCACATCTCCCGCGTCGGCCAGGTGGGTGCCTCCCTCTCCTGCTGCCTTGGCCAGGCCTTCCTGGGCACCATGTGAGCACTGGCTGACACCACATCTGCCCCAGGCCATGGCATCGACGGAGGAGAAAGCCTATGAGATCATGAGGGAGCTGGACGTCAGCTACGTGCTGGTCATCTTTGGGGGTCTCACCGGGTACTCATCGGACGGTAAGATCCCGCTGTGAGCCGGGTCAGACCCAGCCAGGGCACTGGTGGCAGTCCCACCTCCAGCTGGGGCTGTGGAGAGAGAATGGGGCCAGGATGCTCCTCTCTGGAGCTGCACGTGCCTCTGGAGCTCTCCCTCAAC